>CM070035.1:100167420-100190261 GCA_036250615.1 Ptychadena robeensis | reverse complement strand
ACCTTTACAGGGTTTCCTGAGAAAAAAGTATGTTTATGGCTGGGTTGTGACACTAATATGTAAATATCATATATAAATACATGCAAATATGTAAATGTCCATGTATACACCACCTTTGAAAGTTAATTTTACTTAAAAAATGGAATTACGATTACAAACCAAAATAAGACGCAGAGCTTATTCAGGGCTCTGTGACAATGCTTGTCTTACCAGGCAGGAAGTTATGGGAAATCTCCCTAAGCAAAATAGACAAAAAGTTTATATGAAATGAATAGTATTGTAAAGACAATGTCTTTTTTTAGTAATGCCAAATCAGGGAATGCGTTATTGTCAATCATAGACCACTGTACAGAGTATATATGTATGTGTATATTATGTCCTAAACCATTGTAATGAATAGTAGTTTGGACTATTGAATAGAGATGGTCGAAATGTAGTAAATAGATTCAAATTTTTATTTTCTTGAAAGTTCGATTAGATTGCGAAAGGTTCATTCAGATTCATGTGAATTGTCGATTATTCAGGTATATAATATAATATTTCGAATAAAAATTAGATTTTCACAATCAACACTATTTGTAGGTCGAAACTTAGAATTTCGTGACGATTTTCGAAGAGTTGAAATGGCCTTGACGAAATTCAACTATGAGAAATTTCAACTTAAAAATTAGCATTGCAAATTTTTCGACCATCCCTACTGAATTTGGTTGGGAGGTCTCAGAGGCTTGCTATTTGCACAGGCAAGTTCCAGACTGCTGTCTACATTTGTAATTTGTATGTTTCATACAGCTTGTGGTCAGTCACTTCCTTAGAGAGTTACTTCTTTTTTTAAAACATATTAAGCAAGTCACCTCAAGGAAGTCTGTTAGAAGATTAGTAGATGCTAGGTTTCTCAATCCTTTATTATTATTTTTTCTTTGAACATTGTCCAGATTTTTAATGTCCTTCTTTTCAACATGGTGCTCTAAACTGATCTCCTTATTTAAGATTTGGCCTTATAATTGGCTAATCTTCATTGGACATTTTTATGTACTCTTCTATATTCTGTATGTATTACATAAATTATACAACACATATTGCTATATATTACATTATACCATTTTATACCTTTTAACTTTTATTTGCTATTTTACTGTGTGTGTGTTCTTTATCCATACCCTTCTGTAATAAGGTACTGTCTTTATGAGTTTGGAAACTTTATTTTGAATTTGTGTCTACAAAATAAGTCAAAAGCTTAAGTTTTACCTACTTTCTACAGATCAATAATTAGTCCATTAAGAAGAACTACCCCATCTCTGTTATAATGGATTTAAAGTTTAACAATTAGATCATCTGCTCATTTACATTTGTCTGAAATACACACTTACTTCAAAACTTTAGAATAAGGACCATGTTCCCGGTAGATAAGAGCTTCGCAAGATGTTCTGTAGGTCCGCTGTGCAAAGATTTTCCAAGCAATGCAATAACACATAGGGGTTCTTCTAGACAAAAGAGTCTTGACTACAAGCATTCCTGTCAATGATCTGTATAAGAAAGCTGAATCCATTTATACAAAGGCAGAGATAATGTGTATGCCTGTATCACTGTGTGAGTGAAGCAGTACTGCTTTGAGTGCTGTATATTGACAGTAATCTATTACTCAATAAGTGTTTGCAACTTCCTAGAAACTGTTGTAATCAGAATTCTGTAAATGTTGCCCACTAAAAGCTTCTATATATATATATATATGAATATATATGTTTTCAAAGAATGAAAGCATTGAGAAACAGAGATTTCAATTCTCAGAGCCAATGTGATTATTCTTAAATCAAATCACGGTTTATGGTACAGAGCAAAAAAGCACAGATTTACTATAGTATTTTCTTAACTACTGGTAGCAATTACTATACATTGAGATACACACAGATAAAGCAACAATGTCACTTGAATTGTTTAAATAATCTAATAGTCCATCCTTGAACATAAACTAACATTGATCTTTTTATATGTATTTATTTGTCAGTCAGACATGATGACAGATGTCTTCATGAAAGAAAGAAAAAAAAGAAAGATTTGAACAGACAACTTTACTAGCACAAATAGAAACATGTATAGGAACCTGTACTATCCTGGGTACCATCTGCCGGTAGGTGGTGCAGTGCTTCTGCTTTCCCAGGTACTTTCCCTGGTCACCAATAGTGTTGAGCGAGAATATTTGAAATTTGAATAAATTTGACGAATATCCGTCATTCGAGAATTCGCAATATTGTGCGCTTGGATATTCGCAATGGTGGATATTCATCATATTATGAATTGTATTAATTTCGAATGTTCCTTTGTATGTTTGCGAAATTACGCAAATTTGAATATACAATATGCTGCTCAACACTAGTCATCAACAGGTGGCTTACTGCAAGTGTGGGCATGTGGCCTATGTAGGTGTGTCTACACTCCCACACAGGGCTGAGCATTGTGATCCTGTCTGTTTTCATGTGTATGCTGCCTAACTTGGCCCCCTCTCTGTCCTAAACCCTGACAGGCCTCACAGACCAGGGCGTCTAAACTTATTCTTTATTTTTTCTGGACTGCCTCAGTTTTACCTCAGTTGGTGTGGTCCTCTCTGCATTCAGCATGCATCTCTGCGACATCCAGACCTATGCATTCATGGCTAAGTCGGATGAGGGTTTGTGTCCACAGAGCCTCCGTTTTCACTAGTCAGTTTTGATTATTTGACCCTGGAGATGAAATGGATCCAGCCTTTTTGTGGATGGTCACAGAGCTCTGGAGTTCAATGGGACTCTTGCTACCACTGACTCTAGACTGTTTGGAGCATCCAGTAGCTGCTCCTCGGGAAGGGGGTAATGTGAGGGACTTCGGCTATTCCCGGTACCACTGTCACGGGTGAACCACAAGAGTAGTGGACCCACCGTGCCACCAAGCAAGCATAAACCAGGGCGCAGAGTCTAAGGAACCCCCGTATTCACCAGAGCATTCCGCAAGGAATGGTGGAACTTTGCTGCGGGAGACAAACAGGGCTCCAGGTGTGGTAACTAGTGTGTTACTCCAGCAGAGGGAGCAGGAGCCAAATCATGTGCCACGATCTTTATCAACAGCAGAGGGAGCTGATCTATGGAAAGTCCTGGCTCTCTGAGGTTTTAGAGTAGACCCCGTAGCACTGGTAGAGGGCACTGCTGGGTGACATGGCGATCTGTGACAACCACCTGCTGCTGGCACTGTTCTGCTTTTCCTAGTTAGTTTCCTGGTCACCAGCAGGAGGCTTGCTACAAATGTGGGCTGGGTTGTTAGCACAAGGCCTATATAGGTGTTTCTTGACCTCCCACACATGCCTGAGCTAATCCTGTCTGTTTTCAATGTATGCTGCCGTACATGTCCTAAACCCTGACATAATGAATACACTATGCTATACAGTGCAATTACAGAAAAGTTATACTACTTGAAAGTATCTTAAAATGGTACCCATTATGGGCTTTCTTGGGACATATGTGGGAGTTACAGTCACTTTTCTGTGACCAGAAAATAGGATCACCATCCTGTCAGATGATTGGCAAGGTTCAGCAGGGCACTCCTCTACAGCACATTCGCTAATGAAGGTGGTGGGGGAAAAGACTCACACTCCTCAAGCTCAAAATTCTTTTGTTTTATTATATCAGATTGAGGTTATTTGCTGTGTCTTTTAAGTTTACTGTCTGGTGCCATTTCTGGGTACTTGTGGTTTCTTAAATGCCCAAAGTGATTTTCCATCCTTCTGTCTCAGCAAGTGATTATACACCAGAATAATGATCTTGCTTGTGATACCCAGGTATCACACCTGTCTTTATATAACATGCAGGGTATTGTTTCCTCAAGCACACAATTCTATAGTATCTCCTATCTTCTATCCATTACCCATTCAGAGTATCTTGTAAGGGATTTCCCAAATGACCAATGCCCATCTGCTGACAGAGATGTAATCCCATTGTGTGGTCTCCTATACTGTAGTGTTTGTGTCCATTTGTGTCCAGGAAGCCCATAATGGTTGAAACAATTTGACTTACTCTTAGAATTAATCCAAGTTATCTTAAAGCAATGATGGTTTCCTTTTAAATTTGTTAGGCGTTATTTGATAAAAAACAATTTCTTCCATTGCTTTTTCTTAATTTGTAATTGAATAAATTTCCTGTAATTGTAATAGATTATTCTTCTAGTTTGTACTTTTAACATTGCCTGTTGAAAATTGTGTTCTTAATAAATGTGTTAACAGAAATAATTCTTCAGCAAATTTTCTTCTGTTAAACCAACAGTATACTACCTGGTGATCCGTAAAATTATCTTTGTATAGTAAATTGTATATAATTGGATGTTTTAATGAACTACTGGGGTGGGCACCATGAGTACGAAATTAATAATAAATGGTTATCAGACTGTGTAATGTAGAGTATTATAATGGTGTGGTGTATATAGGTAACAGGTCTTTTTTACCAAAGCACCAGGCAAAGTGGCCCATATTAGTATCTGAAAAGTGCTGACCGGTTTTACACTGTAAAAAAAGAATTTCCTCAATGGAATTTGTAGAAGAATCTATATTTATGATTTATCTTTAAAAGCTTACCTCATGTTAATTTAAATGACTATTTGCCACAATAGTATATACCATATTTTTCCAGACTATAAGACGCACTGGACCATAAGACACACCCAGTTTTTAAAGCACTAAACCAGGAAAAAAATATTTGTTCACATCAATTGGGTTAATGCAATTGATTAATGGGTGAATGCAATGTCAAATTCAGCCAGTAGATGTCACTAGCAGCAGTACACACAGCACACCACATCATCTCTTCACTGATCAGGAGGAGGGGGACAGGAGGCTGTCCAGTCTTCTCTGCTCTGCTCTGGCTGCCTGTGTCTGTGAAAGCTGCAGTGATTGCGGAGAGAGGGATAGATGGCAGTTCATCTATCTCTCTCTTTTTTGCTTATTCCAGCAGAACTCTGGGCTCTGTTGGCATAGAGATTATATAGTTCAGATGGGAGATCCCACTGTGGGCGGATCACACATCAGACAGCTCGCTGGCTAATCTCCTTGCCAGGAGAGCTGGCGGGGAGCCAAAGCATGACTCCGCTAAGGGGGTCTCGCATTCGGACCATAAGGCGCTTTATGGTCCGAAAAATACGGTACTTGTTGCCCTGCAACCTTCATTGACTTTTGTCCCTTATCAAAGCCTGCGTTCAAAATGTATGTTATAATATGTGGTCTCAGCTCCTTCTAAATTGAATGACCTTTTATTAAAGCTAGGCATACCAGCACAAAGGGTGCCGGCCGATGCTGTCATCTCTGGAGAGCAGCACGAGGATGTCATCACGCTGCTTTCCAGAGCTGATCTGACCAGCTCTGTCGGCCCCCACTCGGTATGTGTGTGGGAGCCTTAACACAGTAACACAGTAACACAGTAACTTAACACAGTCCCTTTCACCAGTGTTGCAGAATAAACGTGTTTGATTATGGAAAAAAAAAAACGTGTTTGCTGTACATTATAATAACTAATAAACAGACAAACATTAAAGAAATACAGAAATGCTCTTTTTATTTAACATATGGGGAAAACAATTAATTGTTCTGTGAGCTACATGGAAACTACAGGGCATGGTGCTTCCATGCATACACACATACAAACGTGGAAATGATTTGTTATTGGTCATTCGGACATCAAATAGATTATGGACATGACATGGGCTGCACTCCTTTTATCTCCAGTGCCCTGCTGAAATTGATCTCTTGTGCTTTGGCGGTGCCCTTGGTCAGTCTGAGGTCTTTAATGCAGCCTTTGAAACTCATGTTGGTGGTCAGTCCAAACTGCTTTACATCTTCTGTAGGTGGAAAAGAAAACAAGGCAGATTACTAAAGTTTCAAGTTTTACTAATGTTTTACTATCTAAGCTTCAATTCATTAATAATAGAAAATATTAAACTCAATGCTGAACCCCAATCTGGTATAAAAAAAAATAAAAATTATGTAGCTGTGTATTCTTTAAAATAACATAAATTGAACCCATTTTGAAAATAAAAAAAGACTCTAAACCAGCACCATGTGTTGCACAATCCTTAAAATTAACGTACCTTCTGTTACTTCGACCCATTTATAGCACCCACATTGCTTCCTGTATAAGTGAAACTGCAATATCATGAACTGCACTGAATAATTGTTTGGGATAATTTATGAGTTGGTTGTTGCTTCTTACTGTCCTATCAGTAACTCTGACAAAGACATATTACCCCCTCCACTCAAGACATTTCTGACTGGAAGATATGGATGAATCACAAAACGTGCGCAGCAGAATTACAAATGGTTTGACAAATAAGATAATAAGTGTATACAACATTTGCAGTGAATTTAGTTTTAATGAAAGCCTCATCACAAAAACTAGGACAGTTAAGGTAATAATTTATGTTTGGTAAAGCAAAATGTAATTAGAAACATTCACAGGACTTGGCCTGTAGGTTGAAGACATTTCACCACTTATCACTCCAAATCAATTCCTCATCTCACATCAGAGTATGAATTATGGCCTGTGCTTGGCTTAATGACACAATGTGGGTTGGTTTATGAAAATTAAACAGTGTTTACTCAAACTTTTACTGTTCCTATCATGTTCTTATATAATCATCATCTGCCTTGACGCATTTCATAGCAACCATAGTATCATATTGTAATATAAAGACATTGTCAGATTTAAAATCTATTTACAATAATACCCAGCTTTTTTCGCTAGTGCTGTAATATGGTTTGTGAATAAAATTGATCAATATGTCTATAGTATTATGTCCATATGCTTATATTACTTATTTTATTTCATTAGAAAATATGCAAGGTAACCAGGATTTACATTTTTGGGCCCAGCACTGTATACTGTTGACTGTTTAGTTAGACCAGAATCTAAAAAAGTAATTCATAACAAGAGTCATTGGTATGATGACTTTTTGTTGCAAATGTTAATCTGAAATGGGCTATAATATTGACATGACATTATTCTCTTTATTAATAGGTTTTATTTACAACTTTAGACTAAAGATTAGCCTTACATGAAAGACAGGTATGTATGTAGGTGGGTACATATTAAGTTTAGGGATATGTTCAGGTTAAGGGTATGGCACAAGGGCTATGTTCAAATGAAATAACTAAAAATTCAAAATGATGTGTTTACCAACACCATATAATGCTTGAGCTTTATAACTGCCCTGTTTTCCCCAAAATAAGGCATCCTCTGAAAATAAGGCACCCCTGAGGATACAGTACTGCAACTCTGGAGAAGGGGGATCAGAGGGGGCAATCAAAATTACACAGGAGGATCAGAAGGGGTTACTAAAATGGTAATGCCCCCCTCCTGTGCCATTTTGATTTCCCCCTGTGCAGGGCTTTTTTTTTCTGGGGGAACGCACTGGAACGGAGTTCCGCCACCTATTTTAAGCCTGGCCCCGAAATAAGGGCACTGGCTGCAGTGTGTTGTGGGTGGCCCGCCGGGGGGCCGCCATGTGTGTTGTTCAGTGAAGGGAAAGTGTTGGCCATTCAGAACGGGTTACGGGCACGCCACGGCCGGGTGATTTTGTGCCTCCCCACCCTCGCAATGTGCAGCGAGGGAGGGGCGGCGCCTTCCCATTGTTTATGGGTGGTGGCCCTATGATGGGGCGTCTCCTCCCCCGTCCAAGCTGGAGAGATCTTTCTATTCAGCGTGGACTGGGGGGTGGAGTTCTAGCCGTCCTGAGGGAGGGGAGGTGGCGCGCCTGCCTGCGCTGGCGGGCGTATTTGCCCCCATTCCCCTGATGGGGTGCTATTTATGGAGTGGACACCCGACATAAAGGGGCGGTTTTAGGGGCCAGTCCTAAGGGTGGGTAGGGGCATGGCCAGGGGAGGGGGGGGTGATTTCCACCACCTTTTCTCTGAGAAAAAAAGCCCTGCCCCTGTGTCATTTTAAGTGATCCTCCAACCCTGATACCTTAGTGCCATATTAATGAAAAAATAAGACATCCGGAGGAAATAAGACGTAGGGCATATTCGGGAGCAAAAATTTATATAAAAAGACAATGTCTTATTTTTGGGGAAACACGGTAGTAAAATTGTTTTAACTTTGTTTGATATATTTTTATAGCCCACATATTTTCGAGTACCCAGTAGTAGTAGCCAAAAACAACAACACAACAGTAAGGGTACTAACTATTTCCACGCAACATTTTCCAATGTCCCCCATCTGACAGGCTAAAATGTATACTGTAAAGGTACCTAGGCACGATATATTCATGATTGTGCTCACTTTGCAAGATAATATTCATTTACATTGATGACCAAGCCAGGTATATTGATAACAAGGATGTTCTTGGTTTAGGTTTTCATTGTCTAATTTCAGCTTATTAGGAGCTGAGATCAAGTGTTAAATTTTAAAGCAAGTGAATAATCTATGTTTTGATGGATATCTATTTACATTTTATTTTTTCTGTTTAATACGTCTTGATGAGTGCATAAGCTGCACACATCCCCCAAAGATGTGGCCTATGACTAGCAGATAAAACATTGGGATCTCATAAATGTATAAAAGCTTGTACCAGAAATGTAGACCTGATGATATTTGATGTGCACATCTTTTAGTAAAAAGAAAGCTAGAAGAATCTTATTGTGTTTACATTGAAAACTCTTATTATAGTGATATTTAAACCCCACACATTGTAAATTTGAGAAAAATCTACTTATTATGTAACATCAACTTATAAAATTGCAAGCTTAATGACGTTCCAGTCATTAAGTCTACACCTATATTTATTATTTTTCATTTATGTAGCTAAAAATGTGCAATACATAGCGATTAAACCTGTGATACATACTTCTTGTAACATTAGAAGACCATTGATGTTATTTAAAATATTATATACCGGCTACAAATTAGGGAGCATTGGAGGAAATACACTGTGTTGGTATTACATTTCTAAATGTTACATTGTCGATTGCAATGCCCTCATATAAATGCACAGGAACCATTGATCACTGCTCCAGCATTACATATGAGATAATGTTCTATTTTATTAAACATAACACAATAACCATAGTAATATTGAAGGAACGTTTCTGACAGTATTTGGAGATGCTGAAAAATACCTGTATTTAGCTTATTATTTAGCGCTACCTGTCTTTTGCCCATTGCAGAGAAGCTATCCCTTCAGGGCATTTTTATTTCAAGCATAATCTGTCAAAATATTCACTGACAGCTTTTATCTCAAACCTTAAATGTACTCACCAGGATATCCGCCTACAAAGACTGGATCATTAGTGTCTGCCGATGTGGATGCTGAATTTGGACTTGCAGCTTCTACTTTGTTGTCATCAACGATCATCTCCAAGCGGTGTTTTATTTTACTTGCTACCACTTTGTGCCACTGTCCATCACACAAGCTAGATGGCAGCTTAGGCTCATAAATTGCTGTGAAACGACCAGCTCCATTATCTGCATGGAATAAAAGCTAAAGAAGGCAACATGTTAAAAAGGAGACAATATTCCAAACAGATTCAACATAACATGACCCCCATACGCCTAGACTAACCGTAGGCCACCCTTTTCCACTGCTGTTGGTTATAAATCGGTGAATAAGGAAGATCAGTATAAAGGTAAAGTTGAACTATACACATACATACATTCATATAGCTCGGTATTTTTAATAATTACAAAATGTAAGCAGTGTTAAAGTCAGAACCCGATCACTAGTGATAGCCGAACTTCGTGCCAGGTCCGTTCGCGAACAGTGGAACGATGTCTGCCTGTTTGCGGGAAGATAAAAATTCCCCACCTGTTCGCGGGGAATTTGAATTGAAAAAAACAGATGCCTGGAACGCATAGTTCCCGGTTTTAAGCCGTTTTTCTTTCACGAGAGACTGGCTTCTCTCTGCGATCTCTCGTGAAAGAATTCTTCCACTGGCCGGATCTTTCTGCTCCTGATCCGTCCAGCGGAAGAATAGTCACCTTCTTTCCATCGGTAAACAGAGCGGGTCGAACACCCGTACTTCTCCGATGGAAGAAAAGCAAACATGTTATCATCACTACTGATCACTTTAATCTCTTGTAATCAATTGTACAGAGGGTAGAAAAGTAGAGGGAGAAGCATCTATAGCAGGGGTGGGCAAACTTTTTTAAATTGACAGAGGGGCCAGACAATGCAATGAAAGGGCAGCCCGATCCCAAGTCCTTCCAGTATGGAGCCTGGGTGAAAAATGTAACTATGATACATTGACTAAAAGAAAGTAAAAATCATAGCGGTTACCAGGGTCGTTAAAAAGGAAAATAATATATTATTATTATCATCATTATCATTTATTTATATAGCACCAACATATTACGCAGCCCTGTACAATAAATTTAGTTGATAACACACAGGAACAGGTTATGACACAGGAGGAGTAGAGGATTTTGAAGGATTTTTTAAAAGTGTAGGTAGGAGCAAGTCTAATGGGGTGAGGGAGAAAGTTCCAGGGGTTAAATATATACATTTATGTATATATAAATGGCCTCTAGCAGGAGACCTTTATAATCATACTGAGTGTCTTGACACCAAGGTGACAAAGGGATTCATATGGCCTTAGTTTGTCCACACCTGGTCTATATAAAGCTTTTTTGACTGTTTACTGCTCATGGAATTACTTCTTTTGAAACTGTAAAGGCTTTTTCACACTTTGTGCACTGTCAAATTATGCTGCTGTGTTTAGTATTTTGTAGTCTGCATTTTTGGCTATATTTGGCATTTGCATTACCACTTGTAATAATTGGAAAGGAAAACGCAGTTACAACCAAAATGCTGTGTGTTTTAAAAAGAGCTCAATGCACCACATGTATTATGAATCATACACAGGTTTCCCATGCGCATTGGACACTGTGTGCCATGCCAAAACTGCATGGTAATGTACACAGTAGTAATGGCCGAACTTTGACCATGTCCGTCCGCAAAAGGGCTTTAAAAAATTCGACCAAAAGTGCTCGAAATTTAACATAAATGCGATCGTAAAGTGAATGGACATGTTGGTAAATAGTACAAGTATCTGATAATTTTTTTAGGTATTTCAATCAAATCAAATGTGTGTATAAATCGGTAACACTGTGTGGGGGTACAATCGATCAATGTTTGACCAGTGGTCGATATTAAAACTGCACAATACAGTCAAATCCAAAATTCATGTATAGCCTGCTTTACTAAACTACAGCACTACAGCTCTACTCCTGCGGGACGGGGCTTTTTTTGTGTTGCAGATCTGTGTAAATTTTAGGATTGAGCACACAGAAATAAAAGTGATTCTGCAAGTAATGTGCACTGCACTGTATGTATTATATTTGTTTTTACGCTTTACTTGGCGTGGCATGATTGACAATAAACTTAAACTAAACTTGTAGTTAAACTCATAGAAGGCATTTTTTCTAATACAGTTTGCCCACATGTAGTTCACACAGTTCTACCTATACACCTGAAGTGCATCCGGAAAGTATTCACAGCGCATCAATTTTCTCACATTTTGTTATGTGACAGCCTTATTCCAAAATGGATTTCTAAAGGGTAAGTAATAAATAATGCCACATACAACACCCCATAATGAAGTGGAAAAAGTCTTTTTTTGGCAAATATATAAAAATAGAAAAATAATTAGAAAGCAAATGTACTTAAGTATTGACAGCCTTTGCCATGAAGCTCAAAATTAATCATCTTTGAGATGTTTCTGCAGCTTAATTGGAGTCCACCTGTGTTAAATATAGTTGATTGGACATTTGGATTTGATTTGGAAAGACACACACCTGTCTATATAAGGTCCCACAGTTGACAGTTCTTTTCAGAGCACAAACCATGCATGACATTAAAGGAATTGTCTGTAGACCTTTGAGACAGGATTATCTCCAGGCACAAATCTGGGCAAGGTTACAGGAATGAATATGGTGGCCTCCATATCCATAAGTGGAAGAAGTTCAAAACCACCAGGATTCTTCCTAAAGCTGGCCAGCCATCTTAACTGAGCAATCGAGGGAAAAGAGCTTTAGTGAGGCCATGGAGGTGACCATGAACCAGATGGTTACTCTGTCAGAGTCCAGAGGTCCTTTGTGGAGAGAAGAGAATTTTCTAAAAGGTCAACATCTCAGCAGCAATCCACCAAGCAAGCCTGTATGGTAGAGTG
This sequence comes from Ptychadena robeensis, assembly GCA_036250615.1. Classification (NCBI taxonomy): domain Eukaryota; kingdom Metazoa; phylum Chordata; class Amphibia; order Anura; family Ptychadenidae; genus Ptychadena; species Ptychadena robeensis. The sequence continues at coordinate 100,178,095 of CM070035.1, read as the reverse complement.
GCCAGATGGAAGCCACACCTTAGTAAAAGGCACACGGCAGATAACATGGAGTTTGCCAAAAGGCACCTAAAGGATCCTCAGACCATGAGAAACAAAATCCTATGGTTAAATAAGGCAAAGAATGAACTCTTTGCTAGGTGTCACATTTGGAAGTAACCAGGCGCTACTCATCATTAGGCCAATGCCATCCCTACAGTGTAAAGCATGGTGATAGCATCATGCTGTGGTGATGTTTTTAGTGGCAGCAATGGGAGTCATGATAAAAGAAAAGCAATGTGCAGAGACACCGTGGATGAAAACCTGCTCCAGAGTGCTCTTGAACTGACTGGGGCAATGGTTCATCTTTCAGCAGGACAATCACCCTAAGCACAGACAGTTAACAAAGAAGTGGTTTCAGGACAACTCTGTAATTGTCCTCGATTGGCCCAGCCAGAGCCCAGACTTCAGTCCGATTGAACATTTGCGGAGATATCTTAAAATGTCTGTGCACCAACACATCCCATCCCAAGAGGAAGGGGGGAAAGGATACATGTGCTAAGCTTGTGCAACATCTTCAAAAAGATTTGAGGCAGTAATTGCTGCCACAAAGTATTGAGAAAAGGCTATGAATAGCTATGTACAATGGTATTTCTCTGCTTTTTTATTTTTAATAAATTTTTCCAAAACCACAAGTAAACTTTTTTCACATTTGTCATTATGGAGTGTTTGTAGAATTCTGAGAAAAAATAATTTTTTGAGTGAAAAAAAGCATCTAGTCCGAAAAGTACGGTAATCCATTTTGGATGTGCTGTGAATACTTTCTTGGTGCACTGTACATCATGTTACAAATTAATCATGCATATGAAGTGATAAGTGTTCCCCCAATGTGTGATCCCTTGCTGTACAGAAATGTGAGCACTGCACTTGAAATGCTTGCTTTGGAGTGTCATATATAATTGGCACCCCAAACACACTATCCAATGCACAGCAGTATACTACAAAGAAATGCATGAGAAGGAAGTACACAATAAAATATTGCATGCTTTTCATTGTAGTCCACCTTTTGCAATTTTTACAACCATGGCGGACACAATCACACACACAACAAAGGTATTGAAGTGTGTCCCATTCTTTGCCTATCTGTAGACATTTTAGATTGTATAGCACTATATTTCTAAATAATACTGTATAACAGCAGAAACCTAATAGTAAGAGCAAATTCGAAGGCATTGCCCATGTCTGGACTAACCTATTCCCACTCTTTCCAAAATAAATTTAAAAATGATGTAAACATATTTTACAATTTAACAGAATGATTTCGCTAAGGTACTACAGCATTTTAAACAAATAGGAGCTTGATGAAAAAAGGGTCCATTGTCCTACTTGTGCACTAGTACATACAAATCCTTTCAACATGTTTTGGACAGAGCTGTTGTAAACAAGGCTGATGAAAGTCTATTTTCTAGGTGAATTTAGGGCAATCCTGGTTAAAGCAACAACTGCGAGTGATTTATAGCTTCTGGTTTGCCTTGTTTAGTGTACTCTACAAATAAGAAGAATGTCATGCACATAGACAAGAGGAATGTTGTATCCTTCTGAATTTTATAAAGGCCAATCTGCTCCTTAATATGCTACAGTTTCTCTTTTATCAAAGAACTGATGTTAAGAAAGTTTTCTATCGTCTTTGAGAAAATTGAAAACTTTTAGAATAAACATTAAAAATTGTATTGAAAAGCCTAATCCATATTTCTGGCAGCTATATATTCAACACCTATGAACATATTTGTAAGAAAGTAATAAAGCAGAGAAAGGATAACTTACTTTACCATCCACCAGTTCGATGCCCAAACCATCCATTTTTTTGCCACTAATTCCAATAAGAACACCATTGGTCCTTGTTGTACGAAATGCCAGTTCTACTACTAAATCAGTCCCAACTTTAAAAGCTCCCACTGAAAAACAGATAGTGGATGTTAACTTAATTGCTTTAAGGGAAAATTGCAGATTAATAACATGCTTCATCAAAGTCAAAGGATGTTACAGTTCAAACCTTACTAATTTATTCCACAATTGTACCCCCGTTGCCTATGTTTGTCTAACTATGTAATGAGAGTTTGGTTGTCCATACACCACCCTGGTTGTCCCATTTACATCGCTTTTCAATTACAAAAGTGGTACTGGAAAAACAAAATCACAACCATATAGTCTTTTTGTATTTCCCCACCCGCTCTATCCTCTACTGCCTACTCCCAGCGTCATCAATGACTTAAGTGCCTGGGAAGCCTATGCCTTTATTTCTATACAGATGAATGAAGAGGTCACTCCTCTGCACCATCACTGACGTCAGGGAGGTGTATACACTGAGAAGACCCAAGGACGCCATTGCTGTAGAACAGCATAGTGTCTTCTGGAGCAGGTAAGAGGTAAGAGTTTGGTTCTGGGTTACCAATTTGGGAACATTTCAATCTACTGTGTGAATGGACCATTTGGTGGACCAAGGGCTCCCGGACTCTGGGATAGGGAGGATGGAATTGGGTGGGCCTCCCTATTCCCCCAGGGTCCACTTAACAGTTAACACCTGTTTGCAGGTGAGTGGAACCAGGTGTGTCTCCACAAAAGGAGACTGAAGCCACTCAGTCAGGGCTCCTGAGAGAGGTTGGAGACAGTGCTGCTGGGTGCAGCAAGCACAGGGCACACAAGAAGTGTGTGGCCCTATGCTGATGGCTGCTAGAAGGCAGACCATTAAGGGTTCCTAAAGAAAGGAACTATTGTCTAAACGGTGCCAAGCCAGGAGGCTTGGCATTTTTGAGTGACTTTGTTTCGTTTGGATGCCTATGAACCCCTGTGAGGGTAACCCTTATTTGGACTGTGTGCTCAAATAAACATGGGCAGGAGCCTTTAAGAGGATAACACTCTTGTGGATTGATGTTTTTGTAGCACTGTTTGAGCTGTACCCCCACGCTACCCAGAGCCATACTCAGAAATACCCCCGGGGTATGAGGGATATGAATGTGTTCTATCATCTAAAAACATGTATTTCCCTTTTACCTTGATACATGAACAGTATAAAAGAAGGATGGTTTGTTTTTAAAAAAAAAGATGCATACCTATAGCACAAAATAGGTTTCTGCCACCAAATGCTGATTTGAAAGCATTACAAACCAAAGAGTTAAAATGATTGTACTCTAAAGGTATAACAAAACACACTCAATATAAATGAATATGTTAGCTGCTATATACATATGTCTTGTAAAAATGTTAGCTTCCTGATTATCATGTTTTCCTTTTTTTTTCATTAACTTCCTAGTCACTAAACTCAATAAAAGGTAAGGGCTTGCAGCACATTTCTGGCTCCATTCACATTGTTGGTTTCCCTAAGATCACAACCATGCTGCTGTGTGCAGAGTTTTTGTAAGGGCAAAAAGGGGGCAATTTTCAACTACTGACAACCCCCCATATTATGTTTATGGGTGACAGTAGTTTCTGAGGGTTCAGAATGACTAACTAACTCGTGTTTTTGGGCCCTTACATGCGCTTTCTGGATCGATGACTAGATCTTAAGAAAGATACAGAAAATTTTAATTTTATGGAGACAAGAAAAATAAACCAACACGTGCTTCTCATAATTGGAGTACTTTAAAGAAAAGTATACAAAGTAATATTACTTCGAGTAATGTAAAAATGTAAGTACACCTCATGGTTATTGTTTCTATGTATTTTACAGGGCAAATATGACATTTTCATTTAAGAAATGCCTGCAGACAGTTATACATTTGAACAAATGACAATTGACATTTTGAATTTTCGTTGAAAAATTAAAAAATCGTCATTTTTATTGCACATTTTTTTTCAGATGTTTATTGCGAATTTTATAGAATGTCATATAATTGCCAATCGAAAATTCGCTACAAAATTTTTTAATGAGAACTCGAAAATTTGCAATCTAATCAAATTTTAATGAAATTGATTTAATTTCGACCATCTTTATTGAAGAGTTTATGTGCATTCTTTCCACTGTTTGTAACAAAAGTAAGCTGTACTCACTCTCTAGTATGTTTGTACAGTTATTATTTATTCATATAATAGGAACAAGTAAATATATATTTGTGTCTGAATCATTTTATTACGGTAAATTTCAATCAAATGATTAAAAACATGGAATACAGCTAATGTAACTGTGTACATATACTGAATCCTCACACATATAGCAATCTGTATGAGAATCGAAGAATTATTGTTTGTACAGTTATGTATCACTATGAAATAAAGAATTAATAGTTTCACATAACTGTCAGCAGTAATCACACAATAGGGCAGTGGTTTCCAAACTGGGGGGCGCAAAGGTATTTCAGGGGTGCGTGTGCCCTCATTTTTAACCTGTGTTTGAATAGGGAGGGGGGCTCCATAATGTTCCTAAATAGAAAAGGGGGGTCCTGCAGGGATAGTTTGGGAACCACTGGCATAGGGAATGATGCCAGTGACCAGTAGCTGAATGCAACCAGGTGAATCTACCAGGGTAAAATAAAAGTAATAGCCTATTTTCCATACTGAAGCTTCATTGTCTAGATATGAATGAATGATTGAGCACATTAGTGGAGGTTAGTCCTGGGTATACCCTTTGGCATATCAATATTCAATATTGTGGAACAATGTTTCTGATGATGCTGCCCATAATTATCATTACTACCATGTGAAGATAATGCACAAAATAGTTACCTGTTTTTGCAAATCCTGATCCATCAAAATAGGTTCCAGCTTGTGGATTAGCAAAGCATGAGCCAACATTGTAGCTGGAAGTAGGATTATTAAAATCTGTGTTTCCTTCTACCAATCTGAAGTTGCGGATGCATCCATCTATACTATGTAAAACCTGGCAAAACAAGCAACACTATAAATTACCAAAGTTCTAAGATGCTCACAGTACATCAATTATTCTATTGTAATGTACAAAATATGTCATGTAAATTATGAATCAGGTGAAAAAATGCATATACTGAACATTCAACATTCCAGCTTTATATGTTAGCAAGCCTTTATTCAGTTTTTCCTTTACAAAAAAGTACTAACCTCCCCCACATCCTTTTTTCACTCTTTCTCCACAAATTGAAATCCAGCATAACTGTACACTGCTATGTACAAAATACACCTTGTAAATAATAAAAAGTGGTTACACAGCAGACATTTAAAGGTGTCTGCTCATGTGGTTATTTACAAAGCAAGCACCTCACCCCAATATCAGATTTTGTTTTAATAATATAAATAAAGAAAAAAACATTTTTTTTTTTCGGACTATAAGATGCACCTGACCATAAGATGCACCCAACATTTAGGAGAGCAAATTAGGGGAAAAAACAGAAACACAGCCATTCAGATATCAAGTGATTATACAGAATGGTCCAGCAGAGAAGGCATGACTTGGCCAGTACCAGGAGGGAGGTCTTCAATGCAGCAGAGTGACACGGCTTAAACTTTAGCATTTGTCTATACACTAGCAGTACTCATTCTCTGAACACACTTTACACATGGGAGGAGATATGAGTCTTTGTTGCACAATGTATTTATTGCAGAATGTTAACGTGAATATACAACTCATACTACCTAATTGTAAAATGTGCCTCTTCATTAGTTGGTCAGTGTGTTCAGAGAATGGGTACTGCTAGTGTTAATGCAGATAAGATTTCTTCTTGGCAGTGTTTTTTGGCTTGGCTGGAAGGAATGGAACACATTTCTGCCTCCAGGGGTGCATAACTATGCGTGTCAATTTTTTTACATATGCTGAACATAAGATGCAGGGAACTTTCCCATTGATTTTAATGGTATAAAAGTGTGTGTTATAGTCCGAAAAATATGGTATGTCACAAAGCCATGTCTTGCCTTTCAGTAACTAACAATTACTTAATTTTACCAGTGGGTTATAATCATAATTACAGAATGGAGTCATTTCTTTGTGGGGATTCAGGGTGGGGGGCCTAGAATGTGAGGAATTTGCTTTCCTTAAACTAAAAGCTTAACATAAGGCAAATATTGGGATGTGCTATCTAAAGTAACCTAATGGCAGGTCATCCATTAGCTATCCATTTTATTTTTTATTTATTGCAAAGTAGAAGCTTGGTAAATGGTTGAAATCTAGCCTCATTTTGCATGTTATTCATTGCAACATGGTAAAAGAAAAGAAATAAATGTACACACATTAAAAGGTTTTGTCTTTAGCAGTTGCTTAGTAAAGAAAACACTTAAGCCCCTCATACACCTTCAGATTCCTCCATACAATTTCCATCAGATCTACCAACAACTATGTAGTATAGTGACCTCCCTGATAGAATACATAGTGATTGGAAGGTGTAGAAAGGTCCTCATATTACATGGTTTTGGTAGAAGAAAAGTTGGTTGTACAGAAATTGCATGGTAACTGTATGTGGTGTATGGGGGGCTTTAGACCTTCAGTACAGTTTAGAGAAAATGTAAAATCGGAGCACAGTCTTACCGGGCCAATCCGTTTGGTAGTATAATTAATAGGCAATCCACCGACATAGAGCATGCCCACTACATCAAGTATGTCTGCTTTCTTTGGACTGTTTGTGCTGTTTGCAATTCCATCAACAAAGAGATATCCTGTCTGCTTTGTTCTGAATATATTTATCTTGGAGAAAAACAAGCTGAATATTAACAGAATGAACTCTTTCATATAAAATTTCAAATCATCATTTAACACAGTTTATACTTTCTATATTTTTCAGCCCAGAATTTTTTTTTTGAAAAAGCCCCCCATCTGCTTCTGTTCTAGTCAGGGTCCCACTTACCTGTCCGGGTGTTTGCTGGTCTACCTGCGGGTGCTGGCAGCCTCTGTGGGTGATCTGGTGACTGATCTTTCTTCTGTATTCAGTATTCTATAAGTGGAATTCCTGAGCTGGACTCAGCTGGGGAAATGCAAACAAACTTGGGCGGCAGCATCATCTTGTGGGCCTTCATTTTTACTGGATATGGTGGAATTCCAGTTTGAATACTCCACAATCTGTCTTTGCAAGTATTTGCTGCATTTCCTAACCTAGGCTTTTGCGTGAGTCAATACGTTTTCACAGTTTTTGTACATAACATTAGGTTCCTCAAGTATATACGGTATGTACATTGCATTATATCACACTATAAACAAACATGTATAGATGAAATGAGATCCCTGAATTGTAGATAAGATTTGTGAGTAAATAACTATTTTGATGAATACATGCAACTATAATTTAAGTGAAGACTAAAGACCTTTTTTTTTAAGGCAGATATTTGAACTGCCTCCTGCACAGCAGAGAGCCAAGAAGCCTATTCATACAGGGATTATCGCGTGAATCAATCTTTAACATCATTTCAGGTTGCTTAAATACAAGCATTCCTTTTATTACCAATTATTATGAATCGGATACAGCAGTTCTATTCACAGAGACAATTGTTGGGTAAAAGAAGTCTGGGAGGGGGCATTGGTGAAAGATCTAAAACCTTGCTGGCCTTGGGGCAGTAAATTAAAGATAATCACCCATCTCAACACCTCTGACCTGTCTACATGTACAGGTACTTTAATTAAAAAATTTTTATTTTATTAAATTTTTAATTTCTTTCTCTATACCCCTCTAGGCAACAGTATTGCCAGCGATCATTCCCCCTGAGGAAGTCATTCAAATCACGAAACGTGCGTTGGGGTATTCATGATCCCTCTTTGGCATCGCTAGGTGCTTGGCACTGCCTGAAACGTGGTCTGTGGCACGCTCTGTGTGGTTTGCAAACTGTTGAGTCCGCAGCAGTCATTCTTTATTTGCCTTGGTCCAGCACCAAGCTACATGTCTGTATATTCTATGTACTCTATTGTTGCGGTTGTGTTGATTTCTACACACAACCCACTGTTGTATTCTTGTTGATGTTTTGATTAAATTTTTGTACCACTGTTATCTACCTGTATACTGCATACATTGTTTCCACCCATCTGACCTTTAAAGTCCCCGAGCCTCTGTATTTACAGAGGAAATGTATCTTAAGTCTGAGGTGACTTAGACCTCACCCTGAGTTAATATTTTTGCGCTAATATTTTGGGATGCCGGTCATTTGGTGGTAGGGATCGAGAGACCTTCAATTTTGTACTTTAATTTACACTTAAAATAGCTGGGATTCCATTAGACATTGACATGCCTTTTTCTGTAATTAGTTTTTTTACCATTTGGTATGTAGACCTGCAAATGGGCCATGTCCTAATTAGATACCTAAACTTTTTATCTATTAAATGTCCTATTAAGTTTATAGAATCAGTATTATTTTTATATTCTTTTTATAACCGTTTAATCAACACTTTGTTTAATAAACATACCTTATGCCATTCCCCATCGTTAACTTTAAGAGGAACCATTGTAGTGGTATCTCCACTTCCAAGATCATATCTAAAGTGAGCCATTCCATCTTTAATCTGAACAGTCGCAAAGTCAGCATGGTTTATACGAGCCATGTAGAACAACAAGCCTGAATCAGCAGTAGTGCGGATTTCAAGTTCTATGGAAAGTCTGTAAAAAAATAGATGCAATTAATTGTTATAGATGAAATTAAAGTGAAAATTGCGTGTTGCAAGAAAAAATGCTAAATGAAAACAAATTAACTCACTTATTTTTTACTTTTGTGTCATCAAATGCAAATGCCAAGTGGCTATTCCTAGACAGGCCAAACTGCTTTCCTCCTGGGATAAACTCTGTCTTTTTTTCAGCTACGCAACCCTTTAAAAAAAAAAGTTCCATAAGTTACTATATGTAACTTTGTTATAGTTCTAGAAAAAATGGGTCACTAAGATTATAATATTAGATTAGAATTAAAAATATTCATGTTTCTGCTGCAAGCATACTTTGATTCTTGAAAGCAGCAGGTATACTAGTCATATTTGGCTTCGGATTTTCTTTTCCATAAGCTAGTGACCCCTAGTATATGATGTCAGAACAGACTCAAGAGACACACTATAGTATTACCCTTTGATTGTAAATTTAAAACTTATAACTGGGTCTCTTTAATGTCCAACTCCAGCTAATTCTATACACAGAGGGAAAGATATAGAATCAGAATTCGTTTTCTTGTGTTTTGTTTGTTGATATCTTGTATTTATGTAATGAGATATCACAAGGATCGTAAGTCAATGTATATATAGCTAGACAAAAATAAAAAGAACACTTAGAAGTGTCAAGGGAAGGTGGTAGGGATGGCGTGTTTTCCAATGACAAGTTGTTCTGCAAGAGCATGCTCAATTGAAGTTCATGCAGGAGCACTGCTCAATTGAAGTTGATCTCCCCTGATATGTTAGTGACTATCATGTGATCATGCCAATCACAGCAATATTACTTAATCAACTGCTCAAATCATGTGCTTCCTTCTTGATGTGTTTACATTTTCCTAGGAAAACTTTTTACTCTGTTGCTCTCTGCATATTATAGTCTCAGTGACACCTAGCTATTGTCTTGCCCTGCGATCACTGGGACTTGGCAATCTGATCTGTCTATTCCCCATAATGATTAATATGTACAACTTTTTGTATATTTGAATAATGAAAACATTCATTCAAGCAAACAGAGATAAGGATGGAACATTTATATGTGTTTGTATTTTGTGCACTTCAGGCATTCAAATGCCTAAAACACATACAAGAAGAAGTGTTTGTATTTTTTTTAAATATCATGCAGATATTAAGCTTCACACGAAATGTCAAACATTTTCAATATGGGTATCAATTCCTCTTTGAGGATTGAACAAAACTAACTATTGAAAACTAGTTGTTAAGGGAAGGATGTGTGCACAGACTTGTGGTCAGTGCTGGTGAGACCAAAAATGCAGATATGTAACTGCTTAGTTTGTAATTTTGTACAACCTACCTTGATATTTTAGTGTATATACACATTTTAAACATATGCAAATTGTTTTCTATAATTATAAAAAAGACAACAAAACTGTTGTTCTAGTACATAGAGAGCAAAGAAGAAAAGCATTAAGGTAAAAGCATACTCTGTTAGTTAAAGGGAAAAAAATTATAAATCTGGATTTTAAGTATGTTTAAACAAACTTATACTGATGCTGGTAATTAGAAAGCATGTAAAATAAAGAAAACTCTGCAATAATAATGATGTTTGTAAGTCATTGTTGACATAGAGAGAGATGTTAGGTTTTCAGAAAAAGCAACAAGTTATATGTAAGCATATTTTCCTCAAACTCTTGAAAACCTTACTCAATGCCATTGGCTATCCAAAGGAGCTATAAGGGCTTATGTACTCCGCTGTCTTGACAGACTCGAGTAGGGGGTGGCTGGTCCCCAGGAACTTTAAAGGTGCAAAGTAAATGATATAAGCTGAAAAGTATATAGCATTTACTTTGCACCTTAAAAGTCCCTGGGGACTGGCCACCCCCAGACCACGTTTCTTGAGTCTGTCAAGGCAGCTCAAGAATTTAGTGTTTTCTATATTTCATCTTGGGATGTGGTGCCAACTATACTAAATTATTGATGCCCTTAAAGCGGACCTACCACATTGTAGGTCACTTTGCACTATCAGCATCAGGCTGCCAATAGATAGGGCAATCACTGTCCAAAAAGAAAAAAAAATAAATCCTAAAGCAGGAAAGACAGTTTTTACGAGTAGCACCTCCCATGCTGTGAAGTTGCGCCGCGGTGCCGAGGTCCCTTGTTAGAGCTGAG
>CM070035.1:100147034-100167320 GCA_036250615.1 Ptychadena robeensis | reverse complement strand
AATATGTCCGTGTAATGTATGTGGGGGATTTTTTTTTTGAGTTTACTTCCGCTTTAACTAATGTACTTTTCATGGGCTGATGTACCCAGTCGCTAACTTTTGTGTTTTCAGTGTGAATTGAGCCATTCTGTGGGAGGAGAGGTGCCCCCATAGCGACTGAGGGGTCCCCTTGAACATCTCTGCCCACTTCTCCACTAGTGATACCTTCTGGGCTTCTGTCCCATCGACACCCATAGCCGTTAGTGATGAGCCGCATAGGCAATATTGGTATTTGCGATATATTGCAAATTTTATGCCTAATATTTGCAATAAATTCAAGAATTCAGTCCTTATTACCTTCATTGAGCAGATTGGCTCTTGTAAATGTATTGACATATTGAGTGGCTTTTAATATATGTTCCAGTGTACAATGGACTGGGGCTTTTTATAGTGCTTTAAAAGCCCATTTGTGGTATTAGTTTAGTTATGTGTAATACAGGCACATGGCGAGGACACCCCCCATATCAATGGCATTATCATCCATGATGCCTGGGACATGAATCCAGGAAGAGGATGCATTATGGACATGGCTGGAGGAAGAAGCTGGCATGTAAAAGTTAAGCAATGCCAAGTGTGGCTCAGGATTACCGCTTTTGGTAAAGCCTCACTCAGGATTGGGAAGACAAATTTATTGCAAGATGTATAACCCAGATTAATTGATGCCATTAAAGCTGATTATCTATGGCACCACAAAATGGCCTGTATTCAAGGCTCTACAAATGAAGGATACTGATGTATGGAAGTACTAGATGGAATATTATTCATGAAGACCAAATTCAGCAAAGCTGAATTCATAAAATTACATCATATGTTGAATTTTTTGTTGTTGAAGACCCCCAAAATTTGTGGTGAAATATACATTTACAAAATCATCTCCGTCTGAGTTTGGTGCTTATGTAACATGTTCAATGTAAAGTAATTCAGCAAGAACACCAGGATACATTTTGATTTCCTCTGGCAAAGAAAACCCTGGAAGAGAATGATTACAAATTGAGGTAGTCCTGTCACATGCTGTATTATTTTCACTACATAGGAATGAGAAAATGAAGGAAAGAGAAATGATTAGTTTTGCAGCAGTGAAAAAAAAATAACACAGAGAAATGATAGAGAACCACGTTAAGCAGGTAAGAGGTAATGGATACCGTTGAGGAATCAAGCTCATCTGTGATATTGGCACTCTTCACTTCAGTGGTTTCAGGCTCCTATGGTGCAGCAAATAAGCAGTTGTTAGAATTGCATACATTGTGAGCCAATTCCATAACAGGTCTAGCCATTATAAAAACATAACAAAATAGCGTTCTTTGTCAATACTCTTAATTCTCATTGTATTTTTCATAAAATGATTAAGTAGATGAGGCTACATTAATATTATTGAGCTGCCAGATTATAATCATTACTCATATTGGTTTTTTTACATAAATACAGAACTTGCAAACTTGCCTGCTCTTCAAACAATATCATGACTCCCATCTGATCATAGAAATAAAAGTATCTAATAAATGTGTAAGAATAATTTTAGTTTTTTATGCTTTGAATGTGAGCAAAATGCTAAACATTTTGTTTTTCCATACTGAAGTAAAGAAAAAGAACACGTTGGAATGTATTAAATAATCATGACATCTAGGATGTTTTCTTCTCTATGTGAAACATTTTTTGCATTGAATTGTGGGTAATTGCATGCATACCACACACACACACAACAGATATATGTAGTGATCCGTAAAAAATGGCAGAAATGTAAAAAGTAATTATGATTTTTAAGAATGGTGCACAATTTAGCTCATAAACAGACAAATACAATACCCTGTTATGGCTTTTCAAATATATTGTTAAAAATAATTTTTGCTCCTTTAGGATGTAAATATAAATTCCCATGTTTTTTTAGATGATAATGTAAAAGTAAATACTGGCTACACATTTATCTCCAGTTATTTTGTAGTCTGTGTACTCTATATGCAATAACAAATAGAACTTCCTAATCCATAGTCCATCCAAGACCTTGGGGATGATAAGTATGGTGGCAGATGGTACTGCAGTCTAAATAATAATACTTAAAAAAAAAGACCAGTGTGCTGAACATCACATCAATGTTTAATCAGCACTAATACAAGGAGCCACTAGTAACATGGAGTGTTGTGTGTAGAATTCTAAGAAAAAAAATAATTTAATCAATTTTGGAATAAGGCTGTAACATAAAAATTTTTTGGAAAAAGTGATGTGCTGTGAATTCTTTACGGATGCAGTGTATATTATATACTAACTATAACAAAAACGAAATACTGGAAATTGATTAATACACAGGTAACCTCCAGCACCACTGAAAAGTTGAGCCCTCTGAAATATTGGTGAAAATGTTGTATATTTACACCTTAACTGTTTAATGCAATATGAATGATGCCTAATCAGAACCCTCCCACTCTGGCATATAACCTTTCAGGTTTATAATGATCCATGGGATATCAAAAATATTTTGTTTTTTTATTTTAACATTTCATTGGTAAAATAACATGAAGTGAAGCCACATTTTAGGGATCACATGTAGCATACTTTAAAAAACAAGATTCTACCTAATTCTTTAAGGGCTCGTTCACTCTGGCCGTGCTGCAGCAGTGGAGCTGTGCGTACTGTAATGCACTGTGTCACCACAAGGTACCCAGGCTTCCGTAGGAAACCTATGCACCTTTCACGCTAGCCCTGTTCCTGCGTTTCCAGTAACACAAAATGCTGTATGTTAGCCAAAATGCCAGGACACATTTTTGCAGGCGCAGCACATACACGTGTGTGGGAGACACAAGCACAGTGTAGTGCAAAATGCATAACAGATGCGTTCAGAGGCCGTGGTAGTGTTGCCACTGCCGATTTGCCTTAAAGGCAAAAAATTCAGATGCATGGCATAGTATGAACGAGCCCTTATGGAACTTAACAATCTTCAAAACCCAGATTACAATAAAAATGTTATACTTCATATAATAATTATAGCAAGAAAAATTAATATAAGATTGTACCATCACAATTAAGTGCCTCCTTATACTGGTGAAATGTAAAATAATATCCACGTATGCAGGCAATTAGTGTAGAGAACTCACACTTTAGTGGTCCTGGTAGTGTCTGCTGGTGGACAGTAGGAAAAATGACCCCCTATACATTTTCAGTTCATTATTTTTTCCCTATAGTGAAATGTCTTATAACATTGGTGGCAATGGATGCTGATCAGTGAAAGTTTGATGAACTCTTAAATTATTAGTAAATTGGAAATTACTTGGAAATTAATATGTCCCAACTGTTGTCTGAAAAAACACTTTGATTTTGACTTTGGTGCTCATATCAAAGTCTTTCAGCAGTCAGTTAATTCCTTTATTGCTTGTACCCTGGTCCAACTGTACCTATTACTTTTGTACTTAATAAACACATTCTAGATGAATCAATGGACATTCCACTCAATTACAGTAAACCTTAAAGGAAATGTAAACTCAAAGCATCTACTACTATAATGTTTTTGGATAATCTTAAGTACATAGTTGTACATGGTAGCTATATCTTAGTTTACACTACCGCTTACCCCCAAACTGTACACCATTAACTTATACAAAATAGTTTTTTTGTATTTTTTCCAGGAAATTTAAATTTATAATTTTGCCTATTGGGTTTTGAAGAGAATATAGGGATCTGAGAATTAAAATCTCATGAAAAACATTAGTTATTCAATAACAGTAGTTATTGAACATAAAAATGCATCAGCATTCCAACCATTGTAATACAAACCCATGCAAAATACAAACAGACACTTCATACACAGAACACTGCCAGCATTTTGTCACTTTGGTATCTTTTTAAAATTACTGTTGTACCATAATATTGACTTTCTTATTTCTAACTGCAACTAAAATGTGAACTATGTATGTAGCTACTAGGAGTTTGACATAGCAGTGAGACATTTATTTATTGAAACTGATTTAATTGTATAATTATTTATTAGTAAATCTACTTAATGGTTCATAGGGTAAATCAATTCTATGTTCAGCAGGAATAGATTTTGTTCTATTTTCTTTTTGGTTAAAAAAAACAATATAGGCAACTTTTCAGGCATGAATGGAGGACTCCTGCAGTATGAGCTTGAGTGTATATCGCATTATATCTATATTTACATACGGGCCATTTAGTGACTCACTAGAAATTTTTACCTCTGATAAACAGGTACGGTAGTCTAAAAATGCCTTGATTTTGTACAGTGTATTGAAAGAATTTTAAAGCTTTTGTACACAAATTAATGCTTTTCCAACAGTGTTAAATAATATTTTATATATAATACTGAAATTTAGTAGACACTTACTGTAGGTGGAACGGAAGGTGGAAGAGCTGGTATCACCTTTGGTGGAGTGGTTGCTGGAGGGAGCACTAATGCTTGAGTGGTGTTTTTATCTTCCTCAAGTAAACTGTCTTGCAGCAAAGATGGGCAGCGTCCAATATCTGCGTTCTCAAAAGATACAGGCTGGGCAAAGTCTATTGGCCTGGCAGGACAAACAGTAGAATTGCCATCACATTCATTCTGCATTTCGTAAAAGTCAGCAGATTTAAATGCATATCATTATTTTAAAAATATTATTTAAACCAAACCGAATGATTGGAAAGTCTGCCAGTAGTGACCATTCTCTATTGCAAGTCAAGGTGAATGAAAATTGGATAAACACAGTAGTGGTAGTGTGAGAGTAAATCTCTCAAAAAAAAAAATCACTAGTCACTAGATTAGAACAAGAAAGCAACAAGTAAAAGGTTAGAACTTGTGTTTACATGTTTAGGGTCCATGATTCAAACACTTTCATTTAAGATCTTAATGTTCTGCAGTCCTGTCTGGTAGATTTCCACTATTTTAAAAACATTCCATATCAGCTTTTTCTTTCTGTAAATGTCCAGTTTGCCTACAATCAACTGAACAGTTAGTAGTTGATGAACTTATCACCCTTGTTACCAGTAGTTATTTAGGGACATGTCTGGTTTTTACATTTTTTGCCCCTCCCCCCATGTGATTATATATATATATGTCATTTTGGTTCTGCTATTGCTAAACAAAAGATGGACTGAATGCTTCTTATGATAAAATGAGTTAAGGGTCACAGCTTTGGAACTTGTACATGAACACAATAAAAATGTGATAGATAGTTAATTTAGATGCAGTACCTTTATTTCTTTTCTTTTTCAGATTTCTCTGTTATTTTCCCTTGGTATTGTGTAGAACACTTGCTGCTCTAAAGTGATAACACTCACTCACTGTACCATACTTTAATAGTGGAGCAGCATCATCACCCTAGATTTCTCTCTCCTAGTGTGGACTTGAGGTCACTCTCCTCTTGTGTCCACATGTTTTCTTTGTAATTCACATAGGTGAAATGAACAGGACTGACATTTCAATAAAGCACAGGCAGATTAAGCATTTCTGGAAGGATTCATAAATATATAAATGATATATTCAACAATCCATAGGGTGAGCAATGTCAACTTCCAATAAAACAATTTGGTTAAGATTAGCTGAAGGAATAATGTCAAATGTTATTATTGGTTTTATTGCACCAGGTTCTTTTTAATGTTAGATTGTGGGTTCTGGGTTAATTTGTAAGGGCTTGTTTCCATTGTACGCCGGGACCCCCTACGCTAAGCGTATACGCGTATATAACATATCTCACAGACTCAACCTGCCGGCGGATGGTCTGTTTACACGTCCGCCGGTGTAAAGGCTGAACGCACTCGACTACGTTCAGCCTGACACCGGCGGATCGGCTCAGCGCAATGAAGACAGACCCGTCCGCCGAGCAGGTAAGTCTATCTGTTACGTTGGGACCCCCCGCTAAGCGTGTACGCTTAGCGGAGGGGTCCCAACGCAATGGAAACAAAGCCTAAGTGTCACTGTTAGAATAAGATGGACTAAAGGTTTTATGCTAGGACTAGGGTCTATCATTGATCCATATGACCACAGCTGCATGATGCATAGATGAGTAAGTTGGCTTACACTGCATTGATGAGAAGGTTCCATATGCATCCCTCAAATGGTGGAACACCTTTGAACATTGTAACCTGAGCATCAGATGGTATCCCACCAACATAGAGCTTTTTCACGCTTATTGAATGAGCTGCTGGCAGCCGCAATGTCTGAGTTCTATCCTCATCAACTTGTACGGTAAAGACACTAAAAAAGAAAATAAGGTAGAGAAGTGGTCATTTTTATGAATAGAAAATCATACTACTCATATTAAGTCTTGCTCTGTACATCACTTCAAGCAAGTTTCTGCTGTAGGAAATGTAAAGGCGAATAGCTTTTTTATTAACCAAATTAGAGAAACAACCTGTTGAACAGCAAACAGCGATAACATTTTCAGCTAATGATCTGAACTCTGCTTTAGTAATGCTTTTAATGCTGATTCCATCTGTTTCACATGTACCATTCAGGAAATGAAAACAATATTGGTATAGCAGGAGCTTTACACGGCATTGCTAAGTTACATGATTACACTCAGTTGGTTTTAAAACAGCATGGGAGAAACATCTGCTTGGATTATTACATCCACAAGTAAGCGTCTTCTATTGTCACTGAATGACAAATCAACACGCTCCTGAATATTCACACAGTGGGAAGCAAAGCTAGATGTAGATGTTGGATGTAAAATGTGATAAATTTACAGGTAGCTTTAGAGGCCAATAGCAGCAACCTTGTTCATGTAAGAGAGGTAATTGCATTGTTCGCTCTTCTATTAACTTCATAGTTTAGATAAATAAGAACAAAATGTTCTTTTCATCCTATACTCTGGCTGAATACTGGCATGAGAAATGTAATGTTTTTGTCAGACTTAAAGATATTATAGCCACGTTCTAATTTACAATGCATGGAAAAGAAGTTTATTCCAGCAAGTTTACCAGGCAGTGGGAGTATAATCATTGCAATTTTGTCTACTTAACAATGCTGTTTATTACAATCATTCTTCAGCAAGGTGAGTACGATTATTGAACAAAAAAAAAATCAAATGCATGTAAAATAGGTAAAAGAACTTCATAAACAGATTGTTTTCAACTATCTGTAAAAATATGTGATTTTTTTAATTGAGAAAACTTTCTGAAGGTGGCCACCTACACTAAAAAATCATGTTAGTTTAAAGTTCAAGAGATGGGATAAATTTGATGATACAATTCATCCATGTTCCTGCCTTGTCACCTTTCATTTTTAAATATTTTAGTAGAAATGTAAATTATTTTTTTCTATAAAACAACATTACAAGTTACCAAAGAGTGCTAAAACATGTGACAAATGCATTTGCTTGTCAATATACCTACCTAATATCATGAAATTTTATCTTCCAAATTTATTCTTGATATAAACAGATACAAACATAGCCATGGCAGGGATAATAAAGCACATCTTATTGGCTTTAATATTATAAAGGTTCCATTCTACTGTCACTTACTTTCTTGATCTTTCAATCCGGATAGAGTGTTCTTTGCCATCGTGAAATTCACCCTTTTCAGGTCTAATGGTTATTCGATGGATTTCTTTAGGTCCAGGGATAGAAACTTCTAACCTTCCTTTTCTTAAAAGAACTGCATAAAATACCTGAAGCATGAAGAATTAACAGAAATTTGAAGAAAGATCTGAAGGTTTTTTTTGTGTCTGATTGCTGGTACAATAGCATGAGAAGTGATACGCTAGGCTACTATTATTTCTTTTTATGGTTTTGAGGACCATATTATGAAGGGTCATGTCTTCCAGAGTTTAGTTATACAATCAGTGCACCTAGCTAATACACCCCTACAATATTTATATGTATACGGCAAGGTAGGGCCAAGGTAGGGGCCAACTCATGGTGAAGGCAACATGTAAATAACACATTTATTCATAAAATATTCAAAAGGTTTGTAATATTTAATATATACACAATATTGTTACCTGTCCACTTTGTCTGCGTTTTCTTCTTGGTGAAACAAGATTTCCACCATTTCCAATTAAAATTATTCCAGATTCATTTTTAGTGCTGAATGATAGCGTTATCTCTGTGCCAGGGTTCAGCGATACCGGTGGAACTTCCAAATATCCAGGCTTTTCAAAACTTACTACATATACTCTCTGAAAAATAAGAATGAACAATAAAATATTAGTTATGCTTGGCGTCTATAATTTCTTATCTTTCTGATCATAGTAACCAAGTGCTTAAATCTGTTGACCGTAAATCAGTTAGGATTCAATATTTTCTAAAATACTAAAAAAATTTGCAGGTTAGACTAAACGATGGAGTGGAATTTCTCATGCCTATATACATCAGAGCTGCAGATTTCTGAGCGAAAATACAAGATACAAAATACAAAAATATATTGTAACATTCATGTAATAAATGGCTCATTAGTATTAAAATTGCTAGGCCTCATATACTGGGAGCTGAAAAAAGCATCATACATTCAGATCAGATCTGAAGAGGCACAATTGTGAGCATTAACAAATATAATAAAATACGTGAATTTACATAACACATCTAAGGATATATCTATAATTTAATTGCGTTATAGGAGACGCTATAATTTTCATCAGTTCATTGCTCCAAGTATGTCATGTGGCCTCATTCCATCTATCTGGATCCAGGAGGGAACAGCTTCTAAACATGTAGCATTCCTGGCCAGAGTAAATATTTATCCCTTAAATTAAGTTCTTTTAATTATGGAGGTTCAGAATTAATTGCAGGTAGTCACCAATTCTTCCAGATTGCTATCCAGCAAATAAGACATTATATTATATGTAAAACTCTTTCAAAGAGCCAGCCCACTGGTTAAATTAGGGCTTAGCCCTCTTAGACAAATACTGAGAGGGGGCAACAGGCCAACGTTGGGCAACAGAATGCATTTGAAGAAGGCAGCTATATTTGCAGGTCGTCTAGATTAGGAGCCCATAGAGGTCCTATCGGGCAGGAGCCTGAAACCTAATGATGCATCCGTTAAATCAGTTACATTAAAGGGTCATTTACCTGGCAGTTGAAAACCACAGTGTAAATGAGAGCCCTAAGAGTTAAAAACTAGAGATGGGCGAACATCGGCCCGGAGTGTCCGCGAACAGGGCGGGTCGAACTTCTAAAGAAATCCGCCGTCCGCCCTGTTCGCGGACACATTCAAATTTGAATCGGAAAAACCGGATGTGACGTCAGCGACGTCACATCCGGTCCTTGGACCGCAACCTGGAACGCATAGTTCCTGGTTACGGGCGCAGGATGTGACATCACTGACGTCACTTCCTGCTCCAAGCCGGATTTTTCACTACAAGACCGGCTGCATTCCCGGTCTTGTAGTGAAAAGATTCTTCCTCCGGCACAATTTTGCAGGTTCTGATCCTGCCGGAGGAAGAATTTAGATCTTCTTCTGGACGACGAACAGTACGGGTCGAACACCCGTACTGTCTGCCGGCGAGAGGATCGGCGAACATGCCAAGTTCGCGGCCGAACTGTTCTCCGGCGAACAGTTCGGTCCATCCCTATTAAAAACCGAAATCGCACCGCTGGCTCTGAATCTCTCCTTCTCTGCCATCGCAGTGTCAATGGTTAATTGTGACAAATAGATATAATTCAT
Organism: Ptychadena robeensis; assembly: GCA_036250615.1. Classification (NCBI taxonomy): domain Eukaryota; kingdom Metazoa; phylum Chordata; class Amphibia; order Anura; family Ptychadenidae; genus Ptychadena; species Ptychadena robeensis. The sequence goes on along the minus strand of CM070035.1, from coordinate 100,157,693 downwards.
CTCCACAGTGTGGACAGAGAGAGAAATAAAAATCTAACCCCCACTTAAAATGGGCAGATACATTACAAACATTACAGCATTAAAATGATATGTTGTTCTCTTTCAATAAAGTAAAACACTGATACTGCACACAATCTGATCCCTAGTAAATGTCTGTTTCAAACACTATGGCATAGGATAAATTGAGTTTAAGGACACATGACAGCATTTACCTCGTTATTTGTTGCTCATAATAAACCTGTTTTATAGTCTTAATCAGGAACTCAAACCATAAACTACCAGAAATGATCTCTGCTGAATAGCATACAGGTAATATTATAATGCAATAAACAGGTTGTGTACAAAATGTAACAGGATTATAAATCTTTCTTTTTTCCTTCTAGAAGTTTAGAGAGAAACAACTTTAATTAACTGTCACCATAGTTGTTGCTTTATGTTAACTTTTAGTGGAAAACTAAAGGCTTATTCAAATGACTGAAGTCCCATGCAGGAAATACTGTACGGAAAGACTCTTTAATAATTTAAATAAGTTTTCCTGTACACTGAACAAATGACTAACCAATAAAAGTTTATCTAAACGCAAGGACAAAAATGAAACATGCATTATCTGTAGTCATTTAATTATATTTTTTTTTCACCAATGACTCAAAATCAACAGTTAAAACTGTAAAGGAAAGAAGTATTTGAACCACTGCTAATTTTACGTATTTGCTCTATAATTACCTGTCTATAATTGTATATTGTAGCTAAAAGTCAGAGATTTATGAGCATTGCAATGAGTGAAATATGTGTTTGATACCTTTGCAAGACGACTTTCGGTAAAACCCTTGTTGGCAATCATAGAGGTCAGGTTTGGCAACCCTTCATCTCCCACCTGGCTAGGCCACTTCAGGACCTTCATGCGCTTCTTCTTCTTCTTGAGTCTCTCTTTTGTTGCCTTGCCCTTGTGATTGTGGTAATTGTAACCCACAACAATGGAATACCCATCCACAACCCAATTTAAAAGCCCTGGCAAAGGGAAGGTGAAAGGAACCCAAGAATTGGCATTATATGGTCCCATCCACCATATCTTCTATACATATCTTTTATACAATGTACTGTGCAGAAAAAACTGTGTCCACATTCATGTTTTACAGTGGAAGAGGAGCATTCCTCCTTCATCACATACAATGAGTTGATTTGATGCCAAAGAGCATGATTTTGATCAACTGAACACAACACTTTTACCCGGTACTCCTCTGCATTATTCAAATGTTTATTGGCAGACAACAGTTGGGCCTTTACATGTCTTGTCTTGAGCAGGGGAGACATTGAATTTCTGCCATATTTGTCCATCACAGTGTAGTGTTACCAAATATTTTCTTGGTGACAATGTTCGCTCATGCCCTTAGATCATTGCTAAGTTCATCATGTGTAGTTCTGTGCTGCTACCTAACTGTTCTTTGCAACTCCACAAGGCAAGATATTCGATAGAGCCCCATACTGAGGGACAGTTTTATTTTGTTTCTTCCAGACTGCGCCAACTGTTGTAGTCTTTTTATCAAGCTGCTTGGCGATACTCTTGTAGCCCTGTCCAGCCTTGTGTAGGTCTACAGTCTTGTCCCTGACATCCTTGAACAGCTCTTTGGTCTTGGCCTTGGTAGCCAGTTCTGTGAACAGGTAACTTTTATACAGGTACTGTAACAAGGAGGGAATAATAGCACTCCCATCCCTTACAGAAATTGCTCAGACAATTATCAGATAATTACCAGCATATAGCGAATAAACATCAATCTCTGACTTTTGTGCACTGTGTTTGATAAGGTGTTTTGTTGTTAATCTGTCTCTAACAGCTACAATAAACCTCCTATACCTATTAAAGACCGATAATGTCTTTGTCAGAGGTCAAATGTACAAAATCAACAAGTGATCAAATACTTTTTTCTTTCACTGTATGTTATTAGGTGGAAAAAATAGACTGTACTATATTTGTTATATTTGTATATATTGTTATATTTTTAACAAAGTTACTGTGACAAGTTATACCTAAGCTTTAAAAGTTTAAGGCAATTCTGTCTATAATTGGTATAAGAGACAGATTTGATAACATGAATTACCGGTAACACTAAAGAGTTTAAAGTTTTATAGTTCAAATCAGTTTTTTAGCAGCTTCTCTGCATTTAATATAGTCACAGGGTACAACAAAGACATTGGCAAACAAATTCTGATGCCAGGATATAAACAATTGGCAAACGTTGCCAAGACTGCAAATTACATCTCAGTGGGGAAAAAGGAGGGGATTTATTTTAGGAATCAAACGTGGCTAACAACATTTTTATTGAACTTTGCAGGTAATTTCTGTTGGAGAGTGCCAGCACCAAAAGAAAGGTATCATTATATCTTTTATTATTTACACTTATTATCATGTTTTTACAAGCAATGAATGGAGTCACAAATAAATATGCTTTGTGATTTCCTTGTAATGTATTTAATCCAAAAAACAATACAATTAAAACATTTAAAAATCCGTACAAAATGTACCAGCATATCATAAAATATATTTGGCTACTTTTACCATTTTGAAATTTAAGATGCTAGTAACTAGTGTTGAGCTTGAATATTCAAAATGCAAAATATTGGCTATTCGAGAATTCGCAAATTTCGCGAATATGGTGGCAGATATTCGCAATTTCGAATACAGCGGGATGCTTATGGGCATTGATTGCGAATATTCATTTTGAAGGTAATTGCCAGGCGATCATAATTGCGAATCTAGTTTCGTAGTTTTTGTAGAATCAAATATTAATTGAATTATTTGCGAAATATCGCGAATTTGAATATTGCCTATGCCGCTCATCACTACTAGTAACATTGTCTTAAAATGTTTTATTAAAAATGTTTACTAAACATTATTAATATTTCTGATCAAAGCTTATTTGCGGGTAAGTAGTCTTTCTCCACTGCTAGAGCATCTCCTTCAGCCTACTCTCCAAGAACAGTAGGACACAAATATATCTCCATATAAATCCAATGTATTAATTCCTAACTTGATCTCTTAATTAAAGCAATGTATCTTGCCAGGGAGGCCATTATACTACATAGTTGTTGGCAGGTCTAAAAAAAATTAGATAGAGTGAACTAAAGGTGTATGGGGGGGCTTTACACTCGTAACATACAATTTCTGTACAATCAACTTTTGTTCTACCAAAAACATGTAATATGAGGACCTTTCTAACCCTTCCGATCACTGTGAATTCTATTAGGGAGACCACTAATCTATATAGTTGATGGTAGATCTAATGGAAATTATATGGAGTGATCTAAAGGTGTATGGGGAGGCTTAAGAGCTTTTTTGCCATTATGACTCCTTCGTTCAGTACTTTATTGAGTGGAAACAAGAGCTCATTAGTGATCCTTTTACAAGAAATACAGAGCATTATTACCCACTTAAGAAAATCCATTCCCAAGTCTAATTTACCCCAAATCCTTCAGACTAATGTCCTCTCAACATTATCATTCTTGACATAGCTTTACCACCCAGGCAAACCTAAATAAACCATAAAACGTATGCACACAGAAGTTGAGTATATAAGTGCTCTTGCAGGAGAAAATCTTCATCATTATTATATGGAACTTCCATCTCCTTGATAGAAAGGAGGTACATTAATATTCTTAACCATATTAGGGTAGGAAGAGGGGTTGCGTGTGAAATGGCACAAACACTCTGCTTTCGCTTCTGTTTTAGGATAGTGTACTGGGGTGGAAACATTGCAAAATATACTGCCAGACCCCTAGAGAGCAATATAACTTGTGAGTTAAAATGCAAACAGTAAATAAATATTTTTCTTTAGGTTCAATTAGCATGTCTTTTATTTTTAATACTGTATATACTTAAGTATAAGCCTACCCAAATATAAGCAGAGGTGCCTAATTTTATCTTCAAAAACTGGAATAATTTATAGACTCTAATATAAGCAGAGGGTGGGAAATGCAGCTATTTGCAAAATCAGAGTTTTCAAAATAAAATTCCACCATGTCCAGAAACATTAACAAGTAATCTACATGATCCAAGATTTTTCATATTTCACCAGCTGAGCTCAGGAATAGAATACCAAATACACATCGGGCCATTCAAAGAGGCTGCCAGCGAACACCTGGGACAGGTAAGTGGGACCCTAATTTTGACCTTGACTCAAGTATAAGCCAGGGATGGGGCTTTTTCACCACATTGCTGTGCTGAAAACCTGGCCTATACTTGAGTATTAACGGCACTTCAGATGTGTTAAAACAATTGTTTTTTTTGTAGCCCCCCCATAGACCTTTAGATCACTCCATACAATTTCCTTTAGATCTACAACAACTATGTAGTGCCAGGTCCTTCCTGATAGAATACATAGTGATTCAAAGGTCTAGATAGGTCCTCTGTATGGTTTTGGTAGAAGAAAACTTGATTGTACAGAAATTGTATGGTAATATTGTAAGGTGCATGGGGGCTTTAACTCAAACAATGATGAGACGGTTTGTGTGTTGTTTGTGACAATTACGTAAGCACCTGCCAACAATGTTCCCAACATGCTGCTATTTGAGATAAATGCCTGATTGTCTATTTTCTCTAAAGAAAAAAAGGGACAAAGCATTTGCTAACACTTGTCAGCTGAATTGGGAAGAAAATTGAATAGGGTCCCAGCAGCATGTGACTCATACAAGGACAGACAGGTGTTTCAGAGCCTGTTGTGTTTAGAGAGACATTTGTCCCCATGAGGCTTGCCCTACCTCTTATCTGTCTATGTGTCTGTTGATTGTTCCATCTATACATTTGTTTAGAAGCAACCAATATCCTGATCTCAAGGTTTATAAAAGAAGAATACTATAATGACCTTGGCATTTATTGTTCACAGTTTAAAGACTTCATATAGTACATTTATATGTGATATACAGCAAACAAAATGTTGCACATAGTCATTCATTGGCACCATCACTTAGATATAGATAAAACAGGATGCAATAAGTTAGATAGTACAAACAGTAGTCTCCAAACATTAATTTATGACTTTGTTTTGTTTAAACATCAGTTAAGCTTTCACAGAGACTTTATTGCTGCATGCAAGTTTTATATAGATAAGATTTGTGAGTGAGGTCACAACTCAACATTCAGGCTATAAATAGAGGAACCTTTCAATGCATTTTAAGTGTGACAACTATATATTTGTCAGTGTTAAATATGACTGTTCCCTGAAGGGAAGACTTTTAGTTATAGTTATTTGCACAGTGGTATATGGCTGACTAGTGCCCTTTTAACACAATCATCAAACGCCATTAATAGGTCATGATTTAAAATGATTTCCTATATAATGGCCTATATGAATATAACTACATTTGGCAGTAATTATTTTATTTGCACTCAGATAAGGTGTCTTATAAAAGAAAATTATAGCTCAGGAAGTTTTACTTATTATGGAGAAAGCTTTCAGAGACATTGATGCTTAGTTTCAGGGTGTAGATTGATTGCTAGAGAATAGAGCTCTATTAAAATAGACTTTCAAAATATGCAAAGGAATTCAGATCTAATGTTGTTACTTTGCCAAATATGTTATCGGGTAAACTAGGATTGCAGTTGCTAAGAAAACAAAAGCATACACCAGATACACTGGTCAGCCTCATGATCAAAACCACTGATGGGACATTGATTGATTATGAAGGATATTAAGTAAACAAGTGAATAGTCTATCAATAGGTCTTGTGGGGTATTCTTGGCATGTAGTGGGTAGTACCTAAAATGGTCCATGGTAAGACAATGGGCTCATTGATGAGCATAGGATGAAGCAAAGATCACAGCTTGCACTACATGGGGTTGTGTAGCCATAGCCAGCTAGAGTGCCCATCCTGACTCATGTCAATGACTTACAAAGGTACAGTGGACATGTGAACATCAGAATGGCCCATGAAGACTCGTGTTATCTTTTAAATCATGTGTTTGGTTAGATGCCAATGCATTGTTTACTCCAGTATTTGTTGAAAAAAATAATCAAATTAGTGAAACTCACAACAGAAACGGTTGTGAATGTCTTGGGGCATGATACCATAGGACATCCGTTTGGGCGTCACAAATTAGATGAGTAATATTGTTGATGTAGATTATAAGTCGAATACAAAATTTGTCCTACATTTCTGAAAAATAAGTAAAAATAAAAGTGTAATAAAAATTTTTGCTCATGGGCTGGAGGCATAAATGAAATAACAGCAGTTCTTTAAATCAACCTGATGATGGATTCCTTGCATTAAAACAGGGTTGTATTGACTGTAATCACACTTGTAGGGCAATTTAAAGTTAGATAGGGTAACGCTGTTAATTTTTTTAGTCTCCATTTTTAATATCACCTACTAGTATTTGTTTTTATTAGCAAATAGTTGTTTAGTTTAAAAGGCCAATCCTTTTTGGTATAAAGCCCATAATCTATTAATTGGCCTAAGATATTCCTGTTCAATAGTAGTTATGGGCAGCAGTTCTGCCTTTTATTTGACTGATATATATATATATATATATACATATATTGCTTTTATCTATTTTTTTTTGTTTTCATAAACTAGAAAAAATGTAAACATACCTCAAGTGCGCATCCTTTGGTTAATCCTATGTATTCAGACGTGCTGAGTAAGTTGTATGGTGTTCGGGAGATCTCAATGTCTTTTAGGCATCCAGCATATTTATTTAAACTAACCTCCGACCTAGAAGAAAAGCAATACTATAGTTATGCTGTTTAATATAATATCTCTACAATACAGAACATTTGTAACCAATGATTCTAGAGCATTCCTTATTTTCTGTTCATATTAAAACTGTCAATTCTTGAAAAAGGTAAGAATGTTATCAAGTGGTGTTGTCCTGGTAATTGCATTAGCTTTTCCATTTTGCTCCATTAGCTTCTGCATTTCCACATATATAAGAATCCAATAGCTTCTTTATTACAATTAACAAAACTTTCACAAACAAATCTTACCAGGCTACTCCTCCCCTATGATGGTTTTCTCCCATTCCTGGGTTCTCCATGATATGCAGGGATGTAGTTAAATGCAGGGAACACATGCATAGATATTGGCTAGACCGATGGCTGCTTCGAGCGCCGTGCACGCTCACAGTCATCTATCTGGCCCATCCCTGTTTTTGAGTGTGATTAATCAATCGGAAACAAGGATATCGGACATGACCGTTAATCACAGTCGATGTCCCCATGCAAAGCATCATTAGACCTGGTTGACACAGCAGTGCTGCCCCTCCAGCTCCTTCGATGTCAGGCAGCAGCGCGATGACGTAATTGTGCTGCTGCCTGGAATCTGGAACGGTTCGTATTTTAAGCTGTGTGTTTCTGGCTTTAATTGTTATGTCTGTTAAATGTATGTTTCTAATTATACAGTGGACTGTATTTAGTCTATATGTGGATATGTGAGTGTGCCTTCTAGTGCTATCTATTGGTGTGGTGGGACACTACATTTTGGTTCGAGTTATCTTCAGCCAATCAGCAGGCAGTATGTTCTGGTGTGTCATGCTGATTATAAATAGCTTGATCTTTAGTAAGCCTAGCTTCAGACTAATATGAGAAGGGCCTCTCCTCCTACATGGCTGCTTCCCTGGTGTCCCAGGCCTAAGGTCTAGGATGGAGTGTAGCAAGGATCTCACCCCTGAAAGGAACCCTTTAAGATTCATCATGTTCTTAACTTGGGGAAGCAATCTTTTTCACGGTCCTTGACTAAAGGGTGTGGGGAGTGGTAAGCTAGAGGAGAGTATATAAAAGAAATGTTCTAGCTGTCCTGCCTTGCAGTCATATGCGCTGCAAATACAGTAGAACATCAGACATCAAGAAACCAAGTTGGATTTTACCAGCCACATAGTTAACTATTGAAGGCTGCCATCTAAAGAGACTGTGTCTGATTAGAGAGACTACAGGGAGTGCAGAATTATTAGGCAAATGAGTATTTTGACCACATCATCCTCTTCCATCGTCCCGCTATGGTGCCTCATGGAGAGACCCTTTTGGCAGGTTACCCAATGCTCAGTGACTACTTGATATACAACCTCTGCTTACCTGGACCGTGCTTGCAGACCAGTTATCCCGTGTCAATGTACCCTTGCCCCACCAACTGTTGCAGAGATGCCAACTCTCACTTTTCCACCAGGAATAAAGATGGGGATTGCCGTTTTTGAAAACAATATTCGACCCGGTACCTTCCAACTGCGGTGTCCCAATAGCCACAAATTTTTTGAGGCCTCAGACTCTTACCCAGCTGGTATCGTAAAATGCTTGCTTGCTAAGAGCTCCGTCACCCATCTGTCCGATTCCGGGCAAGGTGGTTACTCTGTGACTTGTTTTTTTATAACGCTCAAAACATGTCCTTCACTTACACCTGACGTGGCCATATGAGCTGCTGGACTGCTCAAAGCGAGAGGCGAATTGTCCTGGTGGTGAGAGGAGGCAAGGAGGACACATGATTGAAGGTGGCTGAAGGATGCTGTAACAGGAAGGCGTAGAGGGTGGGCTTCGAGTGTGGTTTGCTGCTTGTAGCCATGTGTTGATCCCATATGCGTTTGTGACTGCAAGATCATGTGCCTACTTTTTAAAGCAGTTTTACCAAGGTGGGTTTTTGGACTTTTCCACACGACTCAGTATCCTTTTTGCACAGTTGCAATGTAATCGTCTGCTCTTCTTCTTCTCTTGGTGTGGGCACCCCCGTGACTCCACAGGACACATCGTCGCATCATCACACCGCTTCAACTTCTAATCTTCCACTCAGCAAAGGAAGCCGCAGGGTACAACCATCATCGTCATCCCACAACCGCCCCTCCATTTGGGTGTAATGGTACCTGTCAGAGACCTTGTCCATGTCATCTACAATTCTCTGGCAATACTTGTTTGCGCATCAGTCATCTCTTCTTCAAAGGATGTGAAACCAACTCCTCTTATGGATCAAAATGTAGTGGGCTGTGTTGCTAGTATTGGTGTTTGGCAGAGGCGATGGACCACTTGAGATGGTTAGCATCCAGCATGAGGGGATGGGTGTGTCCATGTTCAGACGGTGGATTTCCGAAGATTGGGTGTCCTGTGTAAGCCAGTCAACTCAGTCCCCCATTTCTCACGTTGACGGTAATTGCCTCTCAACACTGCCATTATTATAGGGCCAACGGAAATATCAAACGCACACTACGACCCCTGCGGATGGTCCCTGCTTCTGCCTCTGCCTGTCATTTTTATCTGTTTGCTTACTAAGGTCCTGGGGCAGCATAATAACTCTGGTGGCCCACACAGTTGTGCACAAGCTGTAATGGATGGAAAGCCGTACACTGTTTTAGTACTACCCTTTATATAGGGTAACAAAAAATTGCTGGGTATTCCCTTCCACCAGATAACTGGTGGCTGTTCACTGGACACAGACAGTTGGCACAAGGCTGTATGGATGTGAAAAAAGCGGCACTATGTAGTAACCCTTATTGAATAGGGGAAAAAATGTGCTGGTATTACCCTTCCACCAGATAACTGTGGCTGGGCACTCTGGCACCGACAGTTGGCACAAGGCTGAATGGATTGAATCCGTGCACTATGTATAGACCCTTTTGAGTAGGGTGAAAAAAAAGAGCTTGGGGGGTATTACCCTTCCACCGAAACTGTGGGCTGGGCACTGGGCACAGCCAGTTGGCACGGCTTTAATGTGACGGAAAGCCGTGCAATATATATAATACCCTAAATAAGGGGGAAAAAAATCCCCTGGGGTAACAAGTGCCCACCATACTATGGGTGGGCACTGGGCAGTGTTGGCACACCACATTTTGGCACAAGGCTGTACCGACGGAAGCTGTGCAATTATATTATTACCTACCCTACAATAAGGTGAAAAAAATCCCCTGGGGTCACAAAAGTGCACCAGATACTATGGGGGGCAATGGGCAGTGTGGGCGCACACACAGTTGGCACAAGGCTGTACGGACGGAAAGCCGTTCAATATATTAATACCCTACATAGGGTGAAAAAATCCGCCCCTGGGGTAAACAAGTGCGCTCCCCAGATAACTATGGTGGAGCACTGGGCATGGTGGTCGCACACAACATTGGCAGAGCTGAAGCGGTGAAAAGCCATGCCACTATGTTGCTAATACCGCTAAACAATGGGTAAAATCCCCTGTGGTAACTAAGTGCCACAGATTAGCACTGGCATTATGCACTTGTAATATGTGGTTGCAAAATCACTGGCGCAGCCTGGCTGCCAGCCAATCATTCAACAGGGTAGCAAAAAAATAGCGCTAAAAGGGTGCTTTTTGTCTTTTCAGGACTCTGTCCTGACAGCAGACTAGATCACTGAGAAGATACACTGTATATCAACACAGCACACTGGCCCTAGCTAATGTTTTCCCCTAAATTCAGCAGCAGCTCTATGTCCGAACTCTCTCCTTCTCCAGCAGCATGTGAATGGCGTCCTGTACTTTTTGCATGTTATAGTGGGTGTCGAGGGTCGTGAGGGGGGGGGTGCTCATTGGCTGGATGTGTCTGCTGACTGTGACTCACAGGTCCCAAAGTTTCTTCAATGTAGCAAGATAGGGGGCGGTCGACTCGCCATATGTTCACGAAAAATGCGGTGAATCGCAAATGCGATGTTCGCCGCGAATATTTCGCGGCCGCAAACAGTTTCGGCCATC
>CM070035.1:100106722-100126395 GCA_036250615.1 Ptychadena robeensis | reverse complement strand
AAATCCGGGTTCACGCCATCACTATTGTTTACCACCATGCACCCATCACCCAACACAACCACCATTCATAAAGGTATGTACTCATTGGTTGGTAATAGAGATGGCTGCAGTGTTCGCGTGCATGTTCTATTTTCTTCGCCCGCGGGTATGTAATATGGATGTTCGACCGGCCCTCTTCACTGGCGAGTAGAAGTGTGAGTACTTTTCTGCGGGGCAGATAAGGTACACAGGGAAGAATTTTTTTAGTTCCCTGCACGGCTCATTCACCAGAGACTGCGGTCTCCAGTCCCTTATACGGTAAAAATCCAGACATCACTTCCAGTATTTTTACTGAATTAGATTATCAGTTTGCCGCGAACAGGCGACGTTGCACTTTCCCAAAAGTCAGATCCGCCTGACGCGGACGATGTTTTTAGAATATCTTCTTGGTATAAAAAATGATTAAGAAGATATTTTTTTCACACACACATTTTACAGTAGATTGGGTGACAGTGCTTAACTGATTATAACACATTGTCATTCTTTTATTCCATATCTATGAGGACTGAACACACAAAAAATGTTAAATGTATTTTGTGTGTTATAGTCCAGGGTTTATATTTGATTAGCTATTGTTAAAATGTTCCAAGATGTAGTTCTGACCAGTATTGGCTATTTGAGTGTTTCACAAATGTATTAGGAAAAGGATATATTGGCGATTAGGCATTTTGAATGCAAATTATTTTTCTATGTTGTATTATCTATTTATTTATCTATTGTTTTAATATGTCATGTGGACAGAAGTTTCCATGAAGTAATTACTCTCACTAAGTTTTTGGTATAATGTAATGGAAACTATAGCAACAACTGTTAAGTAACTTTAATCTAAATATCTTATAATTATTTAGGGCTTTCAGGTAAAAACAGCCATTTCTGACTTGTTGAAAGTTGAAAGTTAGGGATATCATAGTAATCCTTACAAACATGTGTATGTCTGGTGTTCCACTGTACTTGTGCATACATACAATTGTAATATTTATGACCAACAAATAATGATGTTTTAATTCTGTTACCTTTACTTTTCCAGTCAAACCACCAACAAAGAGATATGCATTGGCGTCAACATCTAGAATGGTATAACCTGGCTGTGCTGTGGAACTATATATACTGGGTGCCATATTGGCTTTTGGTCCTTCAAGTGCTAAGACTGAAATTGTTCCATTAATTCCTGACCTGGAATAGAAAAACACATTTCCCAAAAAAATTCAATAAAAGTAAAACATGTCAGAAATTATGGTTTGTTTTTTTGTTCCTGTAATCATAAAAATATATAAGTTTTTTTTATCTCAAAGTGGGGGATATTTTTTTTGGGGGGAGGGGTCCACCACTCTGTCTTAACCTCCCAGAGTTGGACAAGGGGAACTTTTAAGGCAAACAAGTATATGGTATATAAAAATTGTTTTAATTTTGGAAAGTTTTATTTAAAGCCAAAGACTGTGTCTAGGGAAGCATATGTATACACATTTTATGGATACATACATCCCTGTGCCCTGCACCCTGTGCTTAGTCGATCTTCTGATGTATAAGACTGATCAACTGAACTAGCTGTATGTAACTGTATGTATTGTGATACACAAAAATGCAGTGCAATTCATGTTGTATTGTAACTCTTGCTTCTGTAAAATGTGTATACATATGCTTCCTTTATAATAAAACTTTCCAAAATAGAAACAATTGTTATACACAATATACTGTGGAGTGGGAGGTCAAGACATTTTTTTTAATTTAATACTGGAATGTGGCGTAGACATTGATTTGGTATAGATCATTCTCTTTAGATTAGATTATATTAGTCAATCAGGTTTTCTGTAGCAAATGTTTACTAGACATTAAAAACCACGTATTAGTTCTTTGTTTTGTCTGTTGCTCTGTAAAACCTTAAGTACAACATTTTCTTCAAGCTTCACATTCATTGTTTCCTTTTGCCCTCCTCAACTGAAATCCCAAAGTACTTAAGTTCCTGCAAAGCGGTAAGCTTCTGTAGCCTTTAGAGAAAAGTAATAGGTCTGATTTACTAATGCGTGAAGTGAGGTGTAACAGTCAATCATGTGCAAAGGACATAGAAAAAAATTGAAAGATGATTAAATGTTTGATGTGTTCACCGCTTCCCATTCCCTTTTCTATAAGCCCAGTGAGATACCAGAGACAATACAAGTTTCCTCTCTTTATTCTCTGACTGTAAAGGCAAAGAAGGTAATTTTTAGAATAAAGGTTTCTATGTTAAAAGTAATACATACAGAACGTGTATTTGGTTGTACCAGATTACTTTAAGCACTGCAGACTTTTACTATATCTTACAAAATACACTTGGTTTGGGAACAGAAAATCTACAACTTTTGTGTTTTAGAACACCCATAAATGACTACAATTTATTTTAGGATATCTAAGGCATATGGAAATGATGAAAAGGCCATATAAACATTTGTAGCTAAGAGGCTCGATGCAAATGTACAGCAAGTGTAATAACATATCATTAACTAGATGATGGAGAGAAAAAAAACTGCGCTTGTGGTTTGAATGATGATCAAATGAATAAGAAATAAACCTATTAGACATCTTAATATGAAACTCAGCTTTCTGTAAATTTATCCTAACAGCAATGCCTTCCCTGTATATGAGGATGATTATAGTAGTAATCAATTTTTTTCCCATGACTGTGACGACTCAAATGAAAGATAAAAGGAAAAGATATATTTATGGAGCTGAAATATCCAAGCTTGACATAATATTCTTCCAGAGTTGGATAAAAATATGAAGAAATAACCACATCATTACACAGTGACTTCTAAAGTAAATGACACGTTTTATATAAGTCTGCTTATAGTTTTAACAAACAATTGTATTTCCTCTCTTTCTTTAAATCCAATTATTTAAGCAAATTGTAATCCAAACGATTGGTTACAGGGGTGTCACTAGGTTTGGTGACACCTGATGCCGGAAACCCACAGTGGCATATATGGAATATGCTGCTTACATAATATAAAGCTAAAAGTATATTAATATTATGTGACTACCTTCTATATACCTTATTATAAGACACCACCAAAATCCAGAAGAAAAACTGGGTGCGCCATATGGTTCAAAATACTATTTGGCCATGGGTGGTCGCTTATTTTACTTATCCTCTGCCTCTAGCGGAAGCAGGTGGGGAGGCTGGGAATCGGCTGCTGGTTGAATAGCAGCTTTCCTGCTGTTACTGGTAGACTGAGGAAAGCTTTCAGAGGCAGTCTCTGAGAGCTACCCTGCCTCTTTTAATCCCCAGCACCACTGTGTGGTGTATGAACACCCAGCTACATCATAATGATAATGATTTTCATTTTAAAAAAAATGATATGCACATATGTTCTTTTCCAAAATATTGACATTGACAATGTACAGTATTAATGTGTATTTCTAAATAAATAGGTCAATAAAATGTTTACCTAGCCAAAGCAACATTGCAAAAGTAACTATGCTTTTTTTAAACAAGCAATATTTAAAATCCACTGAAAATGTAAGGGGTTCATAGATTAAATTAAGGTATGTGGGTGAATTCTGAGCATCGATTCTTACAGGGAACAGCGATTGGCACTGCATTGTGGGTCATGATTAAAGGGACTTTCACTGCATGATTTGATCTAACACAATTAACCCCCTATGCTATGGTGCAGGTAGTGCACCTTCAATGTGACCAGATGTTGGCAGAGCCCATTTTTATACCCTGATAATAGTTAGACATAGTCAAATAAGTAAAAACTAGAGAGATAAAATAAAAATATTCAAACAACTTTTTTCAGCTGCTTTTACACTTACCGAGAAGCTTCAACTCTGTACCAGTATTGATCATTAATATTGAGGTCAGGATATTCAACTCTGCCCACTCCTGATCCCACGTCCCACAGAAAGTTGACTTTCCCTTTCCTCATTTCGATGGCTAGAAAGTCAGTCTGAAAAGAGCAAAGGAAGAAATCATTAATGTTCAGCAAGAGGATTTCTTTTTTAATGGCAATTCTCTGGAAAACTGTGCGTTGAATATCCTAATTCTGTAGAATACATGAAAATTGTCTTGCAGTAATAAAATGTCAAATGTCACTTGTAAATGTAATACTTTAAAAGTATGTCTGTATTTCTCTATTACATGTAAGGTAGTAAAGCATACTGCATTAAGTTAGTGACATGCCTGTTATTCAGACAAAGACGTTGTAGAGGTTACAAGGTTTCATTTTATCTTTAAAGCTTTTCATTCTTTCAAAGACTGGGTTTCTTAATAATATATTACTTATAGTGATAGAGGGTTTAACATTCATGTTAGCTATGCTTTGGATTGGACTGCCAAAAAGTTAAATGTTGTTATTTTTGCCCCATGACAATATATCCAAAAATAGTAAGACATGTAAAAATCTACTTTAATCTGTAAAGAAAAATAATGTGCAAGGCTATGTTTCCACATGTGAGCCCGCCCGCCGCTCGATTGAATGGCCGCAGTTCAAAACTTCTATAACCATGGTGAGGGGGGATCGGCCGTGGCCCAAAAATCTTACATGCTTACATGGTGAAACCCTGACCTCATTAAATTGATTAAGATGTTTGATTTATGACCCTCTTAAAATCTTAATTCAGACTTATCACCAACATCACAATTGTGATGCACAATAACAAAGATAGAATTTGAATATACAGGCAAGGGCAGCATGGGAAAGCATACTTACAAATTTATTGCTTCCGAGGTAAAACAAAAGGTTATCAGGGGTATTTGTTTTCACATTGAGAATTATGGTATTGTATCTGCCTTTCTTGATGTCAGGTTTGTAGGTACGAATGCAGTCCCCTCCAGAAGACACTGAAACTTTGATCTGCAAATGCAAACAAGAAGGTAAGCAGAGCAAAAGAAATGTCAATGTAAGGCACTCATATGACATACTTTTTCCTTTATTTTCAAAATTTAGAACAACTTTGACAAGAAGTAAATTAATTGTCGCTTACACACCAGGGAAACCTTTATAATTACATCCTTTAGCTGAAAGAATATTGATCAAAGAGGTTCACTTCCAGCATTTTTTTTCAAAGATTGCTGATAAATTTAGGGGTTTCTCCTTCATGACACTTAAATCATATTCAGATGCCTGAAAGGTGGTTTGAAGTGGCACCCAGCAGAGAGACTATGTTAATAAATGTGCCTTGCTTGCTTTTTGCTATGACTTAAGGCTGTGTCCCGAGACATCCACATTGTATTTGTGAGGCAGACATCAGATGACATCAAAGGCAATCTATCGTAATACAAAAACCTGTTTAAATTTTTAGTTTTCCCTGATGTACTTCTTGCAAGTGTTTAGCTGACACCATAAAAGAAAGCTTAGGGGATGGACTTTGTAAAGAAAACACAATGCATAAAATATGAATGTTTTAAAGGGAAATTTTCATAGAACTGCTGTAAAAATGTCAGTGTTGCTGGTTTGTATGTTGCTGCGTTGTTAACATATTTGTCAGTTCATGTTATCATTGTGTCACGTGTGTCACTCTGTGAAATAGTACAAAGTAAACCGGAGATCAAATATACCTTCTTGTATAAAGAAATGAACACATTAGTTATTAATATGGTACTCAGTCTGGTATCTAACTCTTTGTGTGTGCGGTAACAGTCGTCACCACAACAAATAGAGGGAAATCTTAACAGATGGCTATAAAAAATGACACAAAAAGTTTTACTTGTATGAACACTTTATAATGTATATCTGGACAAAATAAAAGAAAAACATATTTAGAACATGTATGCTATATGCGGGGAAAAAAACCCACAAAAGAAATGAAGTACAGTAGAACTTTGTGTAGCATGTATATTAAATCGAAATGCATGTCTCCTGCCAGCATACCTCGCTGTAACAGAAATCCAGAAAAACAAATATTACGGTCCTAAAACTGGGTTTAAAGAAGGGCAACGTTTTCAGAGCCAAATATGTAGTAACTTCTGGTGAAGCATCACTTTTTCCTGGTATAAAACGTCTTAGCTGAACTTAAAAACTAGTCTGAATGGAATCATGCTGCTATTGTAAAATGCAAAGAGAATTAAAGAGACTTTAAAGAAACTGAATATGCAAACCCCCAAAAACTAAACTCATTTTTGATATCACACACTCTGGTCACACTCCTAGTCTTTGGAGTAATGGTGCTTATTACTTTATAAAAGTATGGTAATCTTTCACTTTGGGCAGTGAAGCTACAAAATGTTAACTTAACATGGTAAGGAAAATGATCCATGTTTTCACCTTAAAACAGGCCTATCCTCATGTACAACTGGCATACTAAAGCTGCAAATAATATTGAAAGAAAAATTTACTTCTGCACTGCTGGAGTGATGTAACTGTAGTGAGGTGAAAAATAATAAAAGTGTCCCCTCCATAATGAGGATGGTGCTGATTCCCCAAGGGGGTTACATAAAGCCCAGAGTAAGGACAGGTTTGTCTCTTGTGAGGAGTCCTTGTAGGAGATAGGCTGTAAGTAAAACTGCCTGTGGGACTACAAGCACAACCAGTTTAGACATGATGGTTTAAAGTGCTGACTCATAAAAAGCATGCAAAGCCAACAGGTATTGAGACCTCTTGAGGTGTTGTTCAGCATCTCCTAAGGGGGTCCCACTAACCACACATAGCATTACTATCTTTAGCATACACACTCTCATTAAGGGGGAACCCCAGGAAAGTGCAGGAGAATCTTTGAAATCTTAGGAATTTCTAGGAAGAATTGTATTTTGTGGGCAGAAGCTTAGAGTATTTTCTCACATAAAGAAATAAGTTATTCAGTTCAAATGTTCATGAAAGAAACACACCAGGTTTGTCTATGTACTGAAACTTCATTGTTGTATGGTTCTGGATCTCTTAATGCAGCGGCATAACTTATAGTCACCACCATAGAAATTAAGCAACAGGTTAATCTTACTATGTGACTATCAGTTCTGAGGGCAACTATCTAAAAGGGGAATTATAGACATGCATTTGTAGTTTATGTAGTGAAATAAAATTTTCTCCACAGAGATGAAGAACTAAACCATACATTGATAGAAGTTTGAACCATTTCCTACTCTATGAAATGCTTATAATGCTATTTATAATAGTAACATCTAAAAGACATTATAGATGTTCAAGCACAAAGCACATTTACATAACTTTAATTAGCGCTCTTGCAAGGTCCAGATTTCTGTACCAAAAGCGCACCATAGACTCTTTTTTGTGTTGTAGACCTGCAACTTCCAAAAATCTGTCCATACAAGGGTCTAATAGACATCCTGACTATAATAATGTTTGAAACATACAATTATTATAAAAAAGTACATTTTAAAAAAAATTTAAAATGTATCATTTGAATGCTTAAATCTCTTGAATACTTATTTGGTATGAAAGATTCAAAACCTATTTATGGATTTCAAAACAGGATTTATGTTGTTTGCTATAACAGTTTTATTACAATTGGAAGGTGTTTTTGTGGTTTTACTTTGAATTGGGTATGGATACACGTATATACTGTATCTAATACATGGCATTTGGAACCCTCTGAAGGGGTTGACTTGTAAGATCACATCTGGAACTGACAATGGGGGGGTGAGAGGCCATTGGCATTCCAATGAATTCTGCTATGTAAGGTCCCGCGCCCCCCCCCCCCCCCACCTATCAACATGAATTGACCTTCTTGGAATGTGACTGTCAAAAACATTAAATAGTTCAATTAACGTTGAATGGATAAAGGAGGAATAAAACCTCATAAATAATGGGCCCAGGGATAGGAAATTTGTTTTTTATCCTGGGCATCTCATCAGTCACAACATGTTTATGTAGTTATAAAGATAGGCCAGAAATTGTCATTATAAATATCATCAAGAATGTACTAGTATACGGTTATTTTTTCATTTTTTTAATAGCATAGGTCTTCCATTCCGGTGTATTGTTTTTTCTCCCTCAGACTGTGATACATGGAGGATAATTTGTCTGTTCTCGCTTGAGCACCATCAGAAAGATAGGGAGAGAGGATGCACTGAAAGCTGAAAGCAAATATGTCAATGCATACTAGTGTTTGTACTCGTGAATAGACTGATAGAAGTGAGAAGGCCCATGATGCCAGTAGAAGGCTGGGTCACTATGGGTCTCATCTTGGATGACCCAACGTCATAAAAGAATTGCCCTAAGATGTACTGTGAGTGGAGAGGGAAAACTGGTGTGTAGGAGGAATACAGACAAGCACTGGCTTAAAAAATGTGTATAAAATATTATTGAAAGTCTGAATTAAAAAGGTATTTATTTGTACTGTCTGTGAAGCCACTGAAAGATTGGTTTATAATGTAACAAATGCACCTATAAAGCAAAAAAAAAATCAAGCCTGGATGTTCTTTTCCTAGCTTGCTCATACAATTAAGGATCCAGGCTCGGCATAGTTATACTCATGTGAATGATTATTTTAGACAAGTGCCCAGTGAATATGATGCTAATAAACATGTTGAACATAAGGCTTTGGTCTACTTACATAATGTGGAAATTCACACAATTTCCTAGGAATAAACAGATTATCTGGCAACTGTATTATTTAGTGGCTCCACTAGTTGGTGCTAAACACCATTAGTTGGCTCCACTTTTACCGATTAGCCAAGCAATAGGGGAATGGTAAGTTCAGTAGTTTTAGTAAAAAAGTATATATAATATATATATATATATATATATAATATATATACTGTATATATATTATAAATTAGAGAAACTATTGGAGTGTTTTATGGCCCTGCCATTTCCATATTTACATGCTGACTGTGCTGGTGGTTGCTAGGAAGAAGTCTACCATCTTTATTGATTACACTGGTTGATGGGTTAATAGACATATTGCAGGTAAGTTCTGATATCATGGAGATAGTGCCTTGACAACTTATTAACCCCACTCGCACCCCATTTTTAGGAGGAAACCACTTCCTAAAGTGATATGAAAAATACCCAAACAATCGCAAATCACTATGTATTTCCGCCTACTCCCTCTCTCCCAAATGATGCCTGGGATGTGAGCACCACCCCCCTACCTCACTGCCTGAGGACGCCAAGAGAGATTGATTGTGTCGCATATCTGGTGAAGGTATACACAATTCTGGTTACCATTATTGCTAATGGAAAACCTTCCCCAAGTCACACTGGGGGAACCACTACGAATATCACTAGGGGGTTCATAATAAAAAAACAGTTAACAGACTTGATGCTTGATGCATGGAGGCATGTTTGAATCATTCTATGTCAATAAAAAAAAAACAACATAGCTGGCTGCGCAAGATTGAGTATAATTGTTATTTACATTGCATACAAAAAAGAAAAGAACTGCGTAGCATTTATAGATGTTATATTATTTCTTTAATGGGTGTGGGTTGTGGTATTGATTGCATCTCAATAATGTGATAGAGGTCAGGAAAATGCTAACATATTACTTATAGATGGAAATTAATTGGCTTTGCCTGACATATGAAATTAAAATTTTGATATATTATTATAAGGAACATATGGTTGAGGTTGGTCAGAAATATTAGTATACAGAATCACAATTTCACATGGAAGAGGGATAGAATACTTTGCTAGACATATTTGCAGCCAGCATGTGGGCTGAGAGAGGAGGGATATAAATAACTGGAAATAATTAATTTACAGAACTGGGACATTATAAACCATGAGAAATGAGGGTCCATTACTTCTGACACAGTAAAATGCCCTTGAGATAAAAAATATTTTGAATAATTTATTTTATGAGACATTTATGATTCATTTTATAATAAAATAATTATTAACACCTTTGCCCTCCAGAACACAATTATTCTACAGGTGAACGGGTGGTAGAAGACCATAACATCTAAAAGACTATATTGTTTAATGCAATGTTTTATACCCATAAACATACAGTGTCTTTGTGCTTTTCAGCAGCTTTAATCTTCAAAGAAACTATGTTTTTTGTTCTGTTTCTAAGTCCTACACAAACAGCATATTGCAACCTAACAACTGCCTAAACCCTTTGTTTAAGGATACGTGTGTTGCATCTGTGTACCTGTGTAAATGGAACATCAGTCCAATGATATCAGTATAGAGTGCAATTATTCTTTAACCTCCCTAGCGCACTGCTGAGGTCCAGAGTTCCTCTGTACCAAAGTACACCATAGGCTTCAATGGGTAAATTTTTCTTATGTCGTAGGCCTGTAACTTCCCAAATAGTCCGTACAAGGGTCTAGCAATGGACATCCTGATTATAATAATGCTTGAAACAAACATTATGTACAAAATAAAATAATTTTTTTTTAAAATAAAAATAATGACAAAAAAACACAAAAATTAAGACACAAACTGATGCTGATATGTATCTCTGGTGCCCCAGATGTTCCCATTTGACACTTAACCCTCTCTAACTTGGTGTGATAAAATCACACCAGGGAAGAAGGGTTACTGCACATGGGCACATCTGGGGCATCAGGACTTTATTCTGGCGAGATTTAGTACATAGGGGGAGTTTGAACAGTCGTTTTCTACATGAGAAAACTGCTTTCTTCATATTTACAGTACAAATCTCCCGCCGCCATCCCCGAGTCACGGGTCGGGGGGGGGGGGGAGGGGGGAAGAAGGACCGAGCAGCGAGGAGGAGATTGTCGCCAGCATGTCACAGAGACAGCGTGAGTATGCTCTCCCACAGCCGTGATTTTGTACTGACGGCAGTCGACTCTCCAGGTGAGCGATCAGTATTGGAGCGCTGGACGAGGTGCTGCCGCCCATAACGCTAGGGCGGTTAAATGTCAAGTCATGTAAACAGTATGAAGATGTTAAAGCGCATCTAACTTTGTGGCCCTAGCTGGCAAACCCCCTATTATTGTGATGATCTGTAAAAAAAATCCTTAAATGTAAGGAGATATTCCTGAATGTCCCTCGCCACCTCTCCTCTCTGCTGCAGTTATCTTTCTTTATGGGGTGTGAAAGGAGCCAAATGCAGATGTCATGTTATCACATCTCTATACAAGTCTTCTTGTCTGCTTTGCTTGTCATTGAAAACTATTATACGTGTACGACTCCAGTGGCCGTTTGTATTACTGCAGCTAATAACTCCCGGAAAACTGGAATAAACATGGCAACTTCAACAGACATGAGCACAGCTAGGATGTACAGTATATTGTTTTAGGATCTTAAAGCAACTTTGCTCTTTTATGACAGCTTATGACTATAATGGCACTTAAATTGTATTAAATTTTTGGAGAGTTTCTGAGTTTAGGTGTGCTTCAACTTTATAACACAAGAACAAAGCGAACAAGCCATGTTGTACATTAAAAAAACTGTAAGATAATAAATGACTAGGCAACTATATTGACTATGTTCTCTTACTGGTTAACCATTAGAGCCTTGCGGACAGTTCGTGACGAACCTCACATTTTCGCTGTTCTTCTGGCCGGCAAACAGTACGGGTGTTCGACCCGCCCCCTTCGCCGGCGAGAAGAAGTTTATTGTTCTTCCACCTGGATCAGGCACAGAAAGATCCGACCAGAGGAAGAATTTTTTCAATAGAGACCGGGTAAAGACCTCGGTCTCCAGTAAAAAAAATTGTGCAAGAAAAAAAAAGAAGTGACGTCACTTCGGGTATATGGATCACGGAACCATGTGTTCCATGTCAGTGATGTCACTTCTGGTTTTGCCCGCGAATGGACAAGGACACGATTCGGCCATAACTATTACCTGCTCTGCACTAATCTATGCTTGGGGGTTTATAAATCCATTTATTTCAAGCATTACATCCAAATCATGATTAGTCCTAAAGAAAAATGTCTCTCTATTGGTGATCATATTGGTAGATACAGAGCTTTGATTCATAATGTTGAATCCGGAAGGAAAACAGTGAGCAACACAATAGTAATATGACTAATGGTGGGTTTACACGTGTAGATTATTTCTTCGATCAACTGCCAATTAGATTTTTTCTTCAATGTCGTTGTCGAACATCGTTCGTTAATTTATCGAATGAAACATTAGATTTTTTTTTGTTCATCCATCCACATATCGAATGAAAATACATTTGAAATTATGACAGATAAAAATTTACCAACATGTTTGTTGACCTTTCGAACGATTTCGAAATTTAGCCATCAAACAAATTGGCCATTGTAGATTTTTGTTCAATCAACCAAAAAATTGTTCGTTCTTCATTAATTGAATGAAAACATGTGTTAACCCACCTTTAATCTTTCATTACATCTCAATAAAATGCAGTTAAAGCAGCAATTACTACAATATCCCAATATGGAATGTTTATGAATATGTGTGGTGGTTAAGTCTTCACCAATTCCCTTTTGAGTTCTGATCCCAAAAGTGGGACAAACATAATTCCTAGGTAGTTTGTCTATTTGATTATGCAATATGGTTGATGTATTTTACATGAAAACATCATAAAAACAACATTTAGGTTAATGCTAATTACAACCAATCAGTCATGTGTCACCTTTTATTCAGCTAAACTTTATAAGTATTGCATTTATATACAAGCATGTTGTTTGTCTTCTAGCATCAAGAAGAGTAGAAATGATTCATATGGTGCCAAATGAAACATGCAGTTCTGTTGACAATTATTTATACTTTAACTGAATAGACTTTGAACCAATGACACACTGGACAAAAATAAATTAGTAAAAATAAAAGATGGTAACTGATTACATTGCTGAAATCAATGCTGAACCAATGTTTTCTATTTTTATCATTTTCTGTATGACTTTCCTCACTCCATTAGCTAAAAAAATAATCCAAGCAAGACTGTTTATCTACACCCATATTAAACAAAGTGATGCATGTGCTGTAGTTGCCAATTTGCAATTATTTATGTAGTGCATTAGTACACCTCATTACTTTAGAATATAGCATAATTGACTTACGGAATTGGCTTGCCTGCGGGCTTGATTTATCAGCTCTTTGATCTGTGAGATATTTTTACCCAGGTTTTCCTGAAGCTCCTTGATAGGTTTTAGTTTATCCAGCAATCGATCAGCCTCTTTTTCAAGATGTTTTACTCTGTCATCAGCGTCTGAAACTTTAGCACATGAAAATAAATCACTCAGCATATAAAGTACAATAATTTCATATGCTAATTAACAATTTCACTTTTTTTTCATACATTTTAATGAGGCCAACAAAAAACAACCAATGATTAATAAACGTATTGCTATATTAAAGTGATAAATTAAGCTTAAGTTATTGTCCATCATTGCAGGGGTGCAAGTTTAATAACCATTTTAACAACTATAAACTCAATGTCAGTTCCATTTGATATGTCTTATGGCTGTAACATCTCTTCAACTGATATTAAATTTTTTTCTGCTGTTTAAATATGCACTTTGCTTAACCTCAATTTTTTCTATGAGTTTTTGTTTCCGTTATGCATTGCACATGTAAGAAATTGCTTTGTGGTTACTACATTTCAGCTTTTACCCATACCAACCAATTATCTCAAAGTGCCTCAAAGAATCTCATCGCCATCACCCAAGAAAACAGGAGAACCCTGCTACCATTCATAATTCAAGACCATACAAGTGTGGAGACCAAAAATATCATGTGACCATAAATTACATTTTTTAACAAAGATGGTGGTTAGAGAGGGGGATAGAATCATGGATAAAGGGAAGCTGGAGTACTACTGGGCTGCCATGACAAATACTGTTAAAGTTATATATAGTTAAAAAATAATCAAAGTTTTGTATGTAGAGGAGAAGGATTAGGACATCTGATGGTTGATATCTGGGTTATTAGCGAGATTTCCCCTTACTAAAAGTAGACACACACTTCCCAACTTTTCTTTGTATTGATTTTCAAGTTGTGTAGTTGAAATATTGACCGTTAGTCTAATATCCATTGACTGTACTACCGACCAGTGTGATTGATCTAAAACCGATTCCTTCAATTTGATTAATTTGCAGTTATGAAGATCAGATTCATGAACAATAAACTTGAATTTTCAAACCTGACTGATCGCAGTACATTCCATTTCATGTTCAATTTCCATTACTTCTGGTTAATCAATCGATTTAAAAGGAATCCATTTCCTAACAATTGTATTAAATGATTACTTTTGCTATGTAGCTTCTATGTTGTCCTTTTTTTACTTTTTAAACTCCAAAGAAATGCCACACTTTTTAAACTCCAAAGAAACACCACAAATTCCCATGAGGCAGAATACACTGCAGTGGTGGGCTTGCAATCAGAATGTCTTTCCTTGTTTAGCCAACTACAGCAGGTGTTGTGTCTTTTATAAATCTGAGTGTATAGTGTTGACTTATTATGTGTGCCTTGGCTGCTGTGGTTTACACTGTACCCACTTTCTGTTTTGCACTTAAATCATGAAATCTGAAAATTCAAGGTATTAGCCTATATTTTGTTCATGTTCATGTTGACTGTTAATATTACAGAGAAATTTAATTAATGCTTTTCATTGTTGGAGACTTCTTTTCCTCCCGTGTCTTAAGTCAAAGTACTCAACTTTGACTTAAGTGATGGATGACTCTATCTGAAAAAATCTTAACTCCTTGATGTATATATATATATATATATATATTGTGACAGGCTGCCCAATATTTGCATGTGAAAGTGATGGACGGTGCATAAATTGCACCTAGGTTTAAGCAGTAAAAGGCTCCAGGGAAACAGTATGTTCTGTTTCTGTGAGATGGCTCAGAGTTAGAGCTGTGGTTTAGGGCCCTGGAGCTGGCCAAGGGAAGAGAAGGGAGGGTCCCTTGGCCACCAGGTCCAGGTCTGGGATTTGTTCACACAGGTGTCAGGTGTGATTAAAAGAGTAGTCAGTTGCTGGCTGACTGGGGAGTGTGTGTTTGTAGAGGAACCTGCACAAGCTTGCTGGAGACAAGCTATGGAGGGCATGGACTAAGCCCTCAAGATACTGTTGGTTTAAAACTGCATTGCTGCTGTTTAGTGCCCCACTCTGTAGTGAGTTAGACTACACGAGTGAGGTAGCTAGTTGCCTAGCCGGGCTGTTCATTTGCAGGAGGTTTTGTTTTCTTTTTGGACTTTGTTTCTGGCTGACAATAAAGCCCACAGGTGGATGCCTGAAATTTGTGTTCAAGGACACAGTGTTTCTGCCTGATACTTTCGAACGATCCGCGATCCCTGCAGACCAGGAGCAATTCCCCAACTTGCCACAACATAAATATATATATATATACACACACACACTATTTAAAGGATATTTAGGACATTATAACCTCAAAGAGCCCTGCATCCAAACTTTTAAATATGTTATTTATTTACTAGAAAGCTAAATGCTTTTACTTCCATTATACTCTATTTCTCATTCTATAACAATCTGTTCACCGATAATTAAAACCACCCAATGTAATTAAAATAGAGGACAATCACCCAGAAAAAAACATGACTAGTAACAAGCAAAAACCCCTATAATGAGAGTGCCGATGAGACAAATTGCTGAGATGAGGATGATTTGCAAAATACAAAGGCGGACTGCAAAGCAAGAAAATATCCCTATCATTGTAAAAGAGGCATCCATTTTGTGTGAAACATCTTTCTTTGTTAAATGTGCTTTCTCTACATTGTTTATTTTGGGACTAATAATCAGAAAAAAAGGTTTTGAAGACAAAAATCTATTGAGACGGCCTCTAATTTTTATTTCTCCTTATTACACGACTTTTGAGAAAACTCCTGGAACAATTTTTAGAATGCTCCTGCTCCGGTGTCTTGAGGGAAAATGATCTGATGCGAAATAAATCATTGTTTGGAGGTTTCTCTCTATTTTGCTGTTTTGGAACCACAAACTGTCACTACATTTTTCCTTTGTGCACTGTTTTTCTTTTCTCCGGGGTGCATCTGGTAAACGGCAACTCAAGCAAAGTCCCTGCTTGCACAGTGTGATGCTCGGTTTATATTCTCTATTCACTTACCATATAATATATGTACCTACCTCTTTCCTTCACTTGCCACCACATCTAAATGGCATTATATTACATTATTGGTTTAAATACACTTTAACTTGTTTGTTATGCTCTGTTTTCCTCTAATATACTTGTTATATTATTGTGACTTTGCATGTAATTGTAAAAGTGGACTGACCAGAACTAGTTTATGCAGAGTGGGCTTTTTTATGTATGCTATCCACTCATTGAAAATATATTGCCAAGCAAATAGTTTCACCTGTAGCTAGTGTAAGCATATATGAAGGGGTGGTATTAGTGGTGGAGACGATAACATAATTTAAGGGTTTAGTGGAAGGGAAAGGAGAGGTACAGTAAAGGAGAAGATCATTTTTTAATTTAAGATTACTTCTTGCTCCAGCCCTTATCTTTTAGTCTCTGAAGGGTTTTAATGCATATGTGGTTATGTAATGTAATGAATCTGTTTTGTAATGTCATGATCTACATTTTTGGAATGCATTTTTGTTTGCAACAGCATGACAGGGGCTTGACAGAGCCTGTGATGGAAATCTTCGGTAATTGGCACCCTGTTGGCTGACTAAGATCCCCCATACACTTATCCATCCATGGCCAATTTTGCAGACGATCGACTGCTGTGTGTGTTCCCACCACTCACTCAAGGGTCGATCATCTGCAAAATGGAGGTGACCACTTAGAGGGATCGACCAGAATAGCACGCAAGTCAGAAGTTCTTTTCTGGTCAATTGCAAGGTATCTTACAGGAAACTATGTGTGAGTGACACACATTTCATAGAGGTGTTTTATTTATTTAATTAATGGTATAAGTATAATATTTTTTGGTGGAAGTACCATATTATTCGGGCTATAAGACGCACATTTTTACCCCCAAAATCAGGGGGGAAAAGTGCCTGCGTCTTATGATTCCCGGGCGAGTG
The DNA here is from genome assembly GCA_036250615.1 of Ptychadena robeensis. Taxonomy (NCBI): domain Eukaryota; kingdom Metazoa; phylum Chordata; class Amphibia; order Anura; family Ptychadenidae; genus Ptychadena; species Ptychadena robeensis. The sequence continues at coordinate 100,109,520 of CM070035.1, read as the reverse complement.
GGGGTCGCATCTTGGCTTCCCGCCAGCTCTCCCAGCAAGTAGATTAGCCGGGGAGCTGTCATATGTGAGATCCCCCCACAACTGGTGTCTGGATTTCCCATCTGAACCGTATAATTGCTTATGGCAACAGACCTGGTATAGGCAATGTAGAGAGAGATAGATGAAAGGCCATCTATCCCTTTCTCCGTGCCCATAGGAACTGCAATCTGCAGCTTTCATGGACATGCACAGCCAGGCAGAGAGGTAGAGGAGAGACTCTGCAGCTGCCCCCCCTCCCATACAGTGAGGAAGAAGAAGTTGTGCTGTGAGGTAACTGCTGCTAGTGACATCTATTGGCTGAATTTGATATTGCATTAATTTAATCCATTACATCAACCAAAGTGATGTGAAAACTTATTAATTATTTTGTTTAGTTTTTTTGCTCTAAAAACTGGGTGCGTCTCATGGTCCAGTGCGTCTTATAGTCTGAAAAATATGGTACTTGGCCATAACACATTTTCCTACATATTAGTACAATAATACAGAACAACAAAGAAGCCTCTGGCTGGACAGTGGAAGGAGCAGCAGTACATTGCTGAGCTTTCTCTGAGCTGTCATCATTTGACAGGCCTGCTAGGGACTTACACTAAGGCCAATTTGAAAATTAAACATCTTGCATTTCAAAAATACTTTTTGAAATGTATTAATGTGTATATGGCTACATTAATTTATTTATTTTAGATTTGCCTGGAGTTATAAATTCAATGTATAAATTGGTGTTTCAATCACTGTGGTGCACCCCTCCTTTCACTGCCCTATTCGGTATCTTATTTGCTAACCAGCACATAAGGCTGAACCCACAGGACACCTACAATTATGCTATCGCATACGTTGCTTGCTGTGAAGATAAAGGATTACTTTATTCTGTACAAGCACATGCAATGTACACTTCATGAGCCTTTTTAACAAGGCAGCATATTTTTTTTTTCTTTTTGGCTTGGTAAAATTGCTCTGATCTTTTAACAAGACTTACAGCAGGAGTCATAAGTTTAAGTCCAACATACAGTGAGATAATTGAAAGTGTTGTGTTGAAGGAAATTAAAAAGAAATCTCACTATGGGTTTGATTTACATATTCAGGCCCCAAACTCTAGTTCTTTTTCTTTGAACAGTTTCTATTTCTTGAATAAGAAAATGCAAGAATGGAGCTTTAACTAAGCAGCTGTGTAAATTATTCATTTAAGAAACCAAAACTGAACAGAAATTGTGAGCAACCATTTCTCTGAGAGTCTGGAATTTGTAAAATAAATCCTTAAAAAAAACCTTCACAATTTACATCTGCATGCAACTCATGAGTGGCCAAAGCCAATGAGTCAAGCGATAACAAGATGAGCAGTATGTATCTTGTTGACAGTCATAAAGTGTGTATTATGTAAAATGCAACTGATGCATCAAAGTCAGAATACTGTAAACTATTTCCAGATAATGAAACAAATTTACATTATCTATCGCTTACATCTGAACTTCTTTATACATTAAGACAATGGACGGCTACACAATTATAGCTTTATGTTAAAGAGATATGAATACAAGTGCTGAGTGCTAACAGAACCCAGACAATACCAACTTTAAGGATCTAGAAATATGATTTTTGCTTTTTTATTTTGCTTTCTATTACCAATCTCTAAGGATACCGTTGTGCTAATAGAGAATTCTACCCTGTGGAAGAGAATTCTACCCTGCCACTATGAGAACTTAACAGCAGACTACAGCTACATAATGCAACAAAGCAGAAGAACAAGGACTTTTTAAACCCAGTTGGAGACTACCAATCAGTGATGTAATATGGACTATGCAGGACCTTCAATTATTTAAGTTCAGTCACCTAGCCTATATGTCTTAATTTAAAACAAAAATTCTGTAATGTTGTGGTCACTGACTTGAACTACAAAAAAATAAAATAACTACAAAGCTCAGACCACATGTTACCTCCAAAAAGGTTTTCTTGAACATAAATATCTGGTGTTGTGTAAAATCAGTTATCAAAATTCCTAGTTTCAGAGCCAGTTTCTTATAGAGACTGCTCTATGGCTCCACTGCCTTAAAGATAGCACGACAGGTTACCGAACACAGACCTTGCTATTCCAGCACCATGCAGGTAAAAGTGGTGGCTTTAGGCAAAAAAACATCTGCTTCACGTTGTTTTGTTTTTTATATTGAAAATTATAAGCATTTACATTGATTTGCAATACCAATGGCATAGTGCTCCAGCCAAGGCAAAGCTTTTAAATTGAGGATTCCCTTTATGATGTTTACTGTTGTGATACTGTTTTTCATAAGAAGCTTGGCTATTTGCCTCAGGCCTCAACTTGTTAGCTGGCAAAGACAGTGGGAAGTCATACTTTGGCATGGTTGGATATCTTTCTAAAAATAATTATATAAAAATGTATTTGTCAACACCCTTGTTGCCTTTGATGACATCAAACTATAGCACACTAGCAAATACCTCATCAAATATAAATGACCTCAATTTCTTTGTTTAACACAGTTGCTTTATTCCTCTATCTTTTCCTGGTTTAAAAAGCACAAGTGACCAAGTAAGAGTATGTATCAGGTGCACTTTTTTTCTGATTTAATACCTGCCACTTTACAAGATTCCTTAAGGATCTGCTTCATATGCATGTTATGGTACAAATGACTTCACTAATAACTTCACTATCAATATTGTACATAATTTTATAAAAATGTGGCTTTGTTGATAGGCTGCCACTGCAATGTGTCTAAACATATTTCTATAATATATATATATATATATATATA
>CM070035.1:100073357-100098458 GCA_036250615.1 Ptychadena robeensis | reverse complement strand
ATTGAGAACATGGTTGTTGTTCAATAATAAAAGTATTCCTCAAAAATACCACTTGCCTAACAATTCTGCACTCCCTGTACTACTTTAAATAAACTGTTTTTACATATATATTTTTCTTATATGACCGTGACTATTCACATACAACCCGTGCCTTAAAAGTCCCCCACCAAGTCCCTAGTATCCATGTGGGGAAGTGTAGGGGTCAATGTAGAGTGTATTTACCCACCACTCCTCACTTTTCTTTTCACAGATCAAGAAGGATATTTCCGTCTTTCACAAATGGGCTAATTTACAGTCTCTGGTTGCAATTTGTTCTAACTTTTGTCCTTTAAAAGGCTAAATAAAATATCCACAATATAGAATGTAAACAGTAAATCCATGCTGCTGTTCACACACAAGGCTTTCCACTGAAGTCACTAAAGACCATTTATACAGTATGTACAATCTTCTGGTTCATCACTGTAATTTTCATAAAAAGGTAATAGTTTTGCAACTGCTAGCCGCGATTACACAGTAGGAGTAATGTTAGACCCATTGATCCTACTGAACACTACAGCACCTGTAACCAGGAAATCATATCATCCGTAACAAGGAAATGATGTCATCCTGATATCCACATGGGTGAAGACACATGGCTTGGTAGTAGATCATATCCTGCTAAGTCTGCACTGTACCTACTTTATTGTGAGTACTTTATTTTTTACATGATCATTTACAGTACAGTAGGTTGTACACCTCATGTCCTTGTTCCTAAGCACCTCTACCTGACTACTGTACTGTAATATGGGTTTGCAGAAGGAATCTTAAGGAGTGTGAGACTTTACTTAATTACTCTCTTCCATCAAAAACCATGGTCTCCGTTACTGTATACCAATTTAGCTATCCACATCAAAGTTCTGCAAATAGATACCAAGTATTGGCCTGATGTTCCTTGAGGGGCCTCAGGAAGGAAGAGTAGACCTCAGGAATATCATACCAATGCTTTGTATCTACAATGTTACAATAAGGGTCTTTTAACACTATATGCATTTCTTAAAGGCAGGTTTTTTTTTATAAATGTGTTTTGCCCATTACACATCTGTGTTTGTGTTTTTTAACAAAGCATTAAAAATGCATGAAGCAGGGTGTTATAAAAAACACATATGGAAATGTTGTGTTTTTAAAAATGCATGCAGTGTAAATAATAAAATTGTTTTTCTATGAGAAATTAGAATCCTGCCAAAAAGTGCATGTTAAAAAAAACTTAACAAGTATAGTGTGAATGAGCCCTAAATGTTTGTGGCCTTTACCCCTAGTTCTTCTATGTGTATGACTATAAGGTCCTTTAACATCTTTGCTAAAAGGTAATTCAGCAAGCTACTGAGTAATTGGGTGCATGTGTTTTTCCCAAACATGGCACATCCATTTTGTTGTTGTTAAAAAAAATAAGGACATGTTTAAATGTGTTGTGTTACAACAAAGAATAGGCTTAGATAATTTTTAAATACGATTTCCTATTGTAACCAGATACAGATATAAAACTATATATAGCAAACCAGCAAACCATCATAGTTCAAACACAATTAATTGAGGATGATTATGTTTCATTTTCAATGGCACTCACAGTTATACGAAAAAAATGCTGATTAGCCCTATTTGAATGGTTTAAGATGCAATGCAAAGTGTGAAATGAATAAAAAAAAAAATATTAATATAATTTCTAAATAATGCAATTCATTATAGAAAGTCACAGAATTACTGTAAACGAAACATATTAACTAAGTATAGTGCCTTCTGATATTTCTTCATACTATATGCAGTACCTTTCAAGTCCTGTGAATGCCTCTTCACGTCAGTATTAACCCGGAAACTTTTTTGAATAGAACTCTTTGCTTCATCTTTTAAGGATCCTCCCGGGCCAGTTACCTTTATGTAAAACAAGCATAAAAACATTTCATTTACTACTACAACTGAAAATGTCATATAAATAGTGGCAAATAGAGGGGACATGCATTTTGTGTAGCTTAGTTTTATAATAAAATGAAATTATACCCATCAGCCTTCCTTATGGCATAGAGCTTGGGAAGACCATATAATCTATCCCTGAATATAGGCTCATCTCTTTAGCAATAGAGTCACTCTAATGTTTTTTCAGCATAATTCTACCCACTTCCAGAGAGCCCAGTGTGTCACGGGTCCAAGAACAGCTCAGTCGAGAGTCCATTTACCATTTTTACAGTTGTACCAATAACCAATGCTTTTTGTAGGGGGTTAATATTGTATTTTGAATGATTTAAGTTGTGCTTCAGAACCCAGGCACTGATTTGTCAAATGTGATTTTTGAAGTGGGCCATTTACAATTTTTTTTGTGATTAAAGTGTATATCCATAAATCCATTTTGATCCACTTATTGACATTAATTACTCTAATTTATTTGCATTAATTCACTTATTCTCTTGTGTCAAAAAGGTTTAACCTAGTGGCTATGGAAAAAAGTTAAATTATAGCTAATGTGACACTTATTTGATCTTTACTTTTATGATTATTATTACTTTGACTGTATATTTATTAAACAGATGGGTTCAAGATTTGTATATTCACGTCTATCGTCAGGTTCTCTCTGAACATATAGCTCTTTGCAATTTGGAAAAAAAAAACTTTTGTTCTTGACAACTAATTTAACTATGCACTCTTCCCAAGCATTTAATTAGATGTTCTATTTTTGTGTTTTCACTGATACTAGAAATGGAAATTAGGAACGAGTTTCAAGGGCAGCAGAGGCTTTCCTAGTTGAAAGCTGTCTCATTCACTGGTGTTTTACCAACTCCTACAATTGTGCTTTCTAATTTAACGACTCCTGTTACAAATGATTGGCAGGTTTGTGAATACCCTTAAAAAAACTATAAGGCATAATGCTGAATTCCATTCCTATCTTTCATTATTCTGTCTTTCGCAGTCCCAAGTATATATTCTCTACCTTAAAGCAGATTTTTCTTTGTTGTAGACATTTAACTAAACTTAACCTAATACCTAATAAACTAATTTAAAAGGCAAAAAATGTAATGATAACCTAGATTATTGTTTCTAATGCAAAAACAGAAATATAATAAGCAAGACCTGTTGATGATATGATGCATTTATCACAATCTCTATTTGCTATATAAAAGAGCCACTCAGTCTGACTTTGCCAGGACTGCAAGTGATACATATTGTTGGAGTTGTACCTTTTAGCCAGCTTAAATGACCATTGAAAAAAATGTATACAAACATATGTAAGCCACCTGATTGCAAACTTTTTTGGATGTGTGGGCTGTTAGTGTTTGGGAGAGTTTATTTTATTTACTATTAAAAACAAAATAAAACATGTAAAATCATATGTAAGATCTAATTAAAGCACATCATCATCATCAAAAGCAAATTTTCATTATATATATATATATATATATATATATAAAATAAAATCTCTTATGTGCTTCTCAGTTGTGTCACATAGGATTTCTATGGAGCGAACTAGTGATAGTTCCAATACTCAGTACCTAGGTATAGCCCAGAGTTGTCCTGATGGATGAAGATTTGACAAAACTGTCCCTAATTTTGCCATGCAGCAAAAAAGAAGCTGCTAGTTTTAGGCTACTTGTGGCCAATTAGTTTCCCTTATCCATGATATTTTAAAACCTGGCCAAGTACAAAATAGTACAAACATGGGCACACTATGCCCTTTGCTTGTTACCTGCAGGGTTGTAATGATACTCTTTCTTTCCCCAATTATAATGTTTTTCACAATTATATATATTTATTTAACTTTTTTCATTTAATTTAGTAAGCCTGTAATTTACACAGTCACAGTGGTGGACTGTTAGAAGCTGCACCACTGTGTGTCTAGTTGCACACAGTGTGCCCTTGGACGCTCATGTAATCCTTATGGGCAACCATCCGAAACCAACAAACACATTATGGTTTGATGCATATAGCATGGAAAAGCCCTTACTTGTTTCTGTCTTTTAACATCTAGCTTTTTGGGTGCTTATTCACCTCATCCTAATTTGCTTTACAAAGTGTTAAAGTCTCTAGTAGGGGATAAACACTACCCGCTGAGGTGAAGGTGAAAGTAGAAGTTGCTTCTATGTTTTTATTTAAAAACCTAGTGAATGTATAAATAAAAAACTTCATTTGATATCATTTGCCTTAATCACAAGAGCATCCATTGTTGAAATAATACCAACAGTGCAGAATATTCTTTTCTAATACAATACTCTGTAAAAAATGATGAAGAAGGCAATTAAATTAACTGTACAACTATGAAACTTTAAAATTAAGGGGAACACAATCTTTTTTTCTGTAAAATTAATAGCTGAATAAAATAAGCTGGTATGCATAATTCAAATTAATATTAGATTGCTATTTTACAAACTACTTCTGGTTTTGAGCAATATTAGGTACAGTATATTAAAAAAGTCCAGAAAGGTCACATTTGCATGCAGTAATGTGAATATGGCACAATATGAAACTATATTTAGACATTTTCCAAGAAATTGGACATACAGCTGAAAGCATAACTATATGAGAAAATAATATTTAACTATATAGAATAGAACTAGTAGTAGTGAATTATTAAAATAAAATACCTAAATAATGAATGTCTTGTCTGTACACCTCTAATCATTTTCTCTAGCTTATAGGAGGGCTTAGGGCCCTAGATATTGGGTAAAGCAGAAATCAATCCATTGCTATTTCTTCTTACTGTAAATATAGTATATTATATAGGCCCTGGTCATCTAAGTACTGTCATAAGGACAACTTCATGCATTTAATCCCTTACTGGCATATACCTTATTTTTCTGACTATAAGATGCACCGGACCATAAGACACATCTAGTTTTTAGGGCAGGAAAACCAGAAAAAAAAGATTTAATAAGTTTTCACATCAATTGGGTTAATGCAATGAATTTAATGAATGCAATATTCTATTCAGCCAGTAGGTGTCACTAGCAGCAGTACACTCTCAGCTGAACACGTCATACGTCACACTGATCTGCAGGAGGAAGGGGGGCGGTCTGTCTTCTGCTCTCCTCTTCTCTGCTGATGTTACTGTTTCTGTGTCGGTGGCAGCAGCAGATTGATTGCTGTTTCCATGGACAGGAGAGTTATAGATGCAGTTCAGGCGGCCGAGTGGGTCATGCATTGGGACCATAAGATGCAGGCACTTTTTGCCCCCAATTTTGGGGGGTAAAAAAGTGTGTCTTATGGTCCGAAAAATATGGTAATTAAATTATGTAGGCTGCCATTTCCTTCTGACTATGTTCCTGACTATGTTCCTTCAAAGGTTCCAGTACACACCAATGACTTTGAAAAAAACATTGCATTCTGCTTTTTACATTAAATACTAGTTAGTGAATGAAACAAGCAACTGAAGTCAAGTGAGCAGACAAGCTGTCAGGCAACTCAGTTTACTATTTTATATGAAACTAGACTCATATCAAGAAGGGTGTCTAAACATTTGCTTGATCAGAAAAGCTTGTTGTTAATTCTGTAGCACTATTTCTTTTATTTAATTATATCAAAGCATTTTCGTTTCTCTAGCACATGGAGGTTTATCCATAAGCACTTGCAGTATTACCATTCTAAAACATGCAGGAACTATTGTTACTCAAGATATTGGGAAAAGCTAAAAATGTATTATTCAAGATATAGAAGGGATGAAGCAACTAGGAAATATACAGTTTTAGAGATAAACAGAAAAATGCTTAGATCCATTTAGAGCTGAAAAAGACTTAATATAGAATTAGTTAGGACAGGGGTGTCAACCTCTAACACAGTGGGTCAAAATTAGCAACTTTGACAAAGTAATGGGCCAGCCTTGATATTTATTGAACAAATAAGTACAGTTAGGTTTTTCCTTCTTATCAGATAATATAGCTTAACTAGTTTAAGTTTTCCTTAAACATTAAATCTGGAACTAGCAAAGTGTAATACTATAACACATATGAAATCACATGTAAGATAAAAGACATATCTGTGGCATTCATTTCTTAAAAAAAATGTAAAAAACTATCTTATCAGCCAAATATAATATACCGCAGGCCAGAGTTTGACACCCTAATTTAGGATGTGCTTAGATGTGGCTGAATATACAGTGAGCTATGTATTTAACGATTATGCTTTGTCTCAATTTCGTGTCAAACATAGATATGGTAAAATTTTTGAAAAATCCAAAGTATATGTTGGCACACAAAGGGTTCGCACAGATTCTTGGAACAACCGGCCGTGCGTGATGACATCATCATGCATGGTTGATTGGCCGAGCATTGTGCCATCTATTGCCAGCTTTACTAAATGAGTAACAGCAGGTTGCGTTATCAAAAATGCAACCATTTCGACAATTTTTAGTTAATTGCAAAGCCCCTGAACATGGTATCATCACCAAACTTGAAGGATATGTAGAGAAGGGTTGGGGATATACTACAAAAAAAGTATGTCTCAAAATCGGAATTTCTACTTTCATTTTGAACTTAATTTCTGCAAGAACTGCATGTGCTAGAGCAAAACTTTTTTTTCCCAAATGTTCCCCCAACCCTTCTCTACTAGTGTTGAGCTTGAATATTCGAATTTCTAATATATTTGGCGAATATCGGCTATTCGAGAATTCGCAAATTTCGCCAATATGGCGGCGTATATTTGCAATTTCGAATATTCACATTGGAATGCTTATGGGCATGGATTGCGAATATACCATTAATTTTAAAGGTAATTACGAGGTGATTATAAATGCGAATCTAGAGTTGCAACCACGCGCAATTACTAATATTCGCGAATATAGAATCGAATATTAGTAGAATTATTTGCGAAATATCGCAAATTCGAATATTGCCTATGCCGCTCATCACTATTCTCTACATCTCCAGCAATTTTGGTGATGATACAATTTTCAAAGCCTAAGATCACAAAGTTAGCAAGTTGAAAAATTCGACCATCTCTAGTGAAACACAGGTGCATTTAATCATTTGGTCTAAATACGTAAAAAAACAGTTTTTTGTACATGGATTTTAATGGGTTCGGTGCTTTTCAATGGATTGTCATGCGTCATTGCCCGTCATTGGGCAATGGCTTCTACAAGAGCAGAAGCCACAGCAGAGATATTTTGGTGCATGGAAGTCACATCCCAATTATGGGCCCATTTGGATTACAATAACAAGTCCCCTTTATATGTCTATGCAAAGGCAAAATTAACCAAATGGAGACAAGGCCTTAGTGTAAGAGGTATACTTTTTTCTCATTACTGGAAAGTGTTTATGCTTTGCTCAAATATAAGCATCTGCTCATAATACAGAATGCTCAGTATGTCCAAGTCAATATAGCAAAAACAGTGTAGAGAATTGGAATTGAACCAATTGGATTTGAAAGACAACAGAGCGCGCCTGGCGGTGGGCATCTGCAAACTCTGTGTGCCCAATGGAGCAAACAAATGAAAACCGACCGGCGAACACCTCTTGTTGCGCTAATCGTTTGTTAAAAACGCCAGTGTAAACAGACCCTTAAGGATCAATGTAAAATTGGAAGCTTTACTCAAACTAATGTATTCAAAAAGAAGATGCCAGATTCTTGGTGGCAAGTTCCACCTATCTGAGTGTGACTATCACACAAATACAGAGGAGACACTCAATTAAATGTTTACATATTCTTTTTTGGGCTTATTCAACAATCCTGAATGAGTCCCATCACAGGTCACTATGCAAGCTAATGCTTAGGAATTTCACAAGCCAGGTAGAATAAAATGCTTAAAATATATTTATAATCATGAAAATAGTGATTTAGAAATGGATATTTCTGTGTTAGACTTTTCAACCCATATGGCAACAGGAAGACAGATGGGTTTACTGACGTTAAGGTTATAAAGGAGGCAAAATACCGTACAAAACATGGATTCAGTTTTCAAAGTACTTATACTTACCAAATCAGCTGCTTCATTTGCTTTCACTCTAGCTTCTCTGGCAGTGTCCTCTGCATTGTCAATCAAGTCCTTGATATTGCTGTATGCTCTGAAAGCCACCGTAGCATTAAATGAGAGGTTTTTAGCATCAGCAAGGATTCTGTGAAAGTGGATAGCAATGTTAAACTTCAAATCTAAATAAAACCCTACAGAAAGGAACTGATGTATAAAATGTGTAAAATGCATTGCTGTTACAGCAAAGCAATGTATTTATGCATTACCTTCACAGAACATAAATGGGTACATCTTCTGTCTTTACAGTTTAATCTGTCTATGTGGATAGCACAGCAGCTGTTGGCACAGTTTCCTGTTCAATCATTAAATCATATAGCTTGATTCCAGCTAGTCTTTAGTGCTCTGACACAGAAACACAATGGAAGACATTCTACAACCAACACTAATCAGGATTATGTTAACCACTTTTCTCAATAAATAAGATCCAAACACAACCCAAGTCTAGCAGAACAACTTAGTTGCCCCATGTGTCACAAATTAACTTTTGGCATGATTGTACGCTCCTGGGTTTGGAGAAGAGTGCATCACCAAAGCTGACATTTAATTATTTTATTCATTTATATTACATAATGTCTTTCAAAGTGTAAAAGAAAGGGCTTGTTTCCACCGGTGCGATTTGCTGCGGCTGTATCCGCGCGGCTGCAGCTGTTCCCGCCGGCACTCCAAGCTGTTTTCATGCGGATGCACGCGTACGTCCATGTGTTCGGATGAAGACTCTGGGCAGTCCCCATGTGAAAGGATGCGGTCAGTTGCGGTTTCCACACGAGAACGCTGAAGCTAGCGTTCAGAACCGCATCCACACTCAGCCGCACCAATGGAGCCTGGCTGATGGTTTGCCTATGGATGCGGTCGGAGGAGCTGCAGCCACGCAGACACAACCGCGGCAAACCACATCAATGGAAACAAGCCCAAATATGTGTATGCCTGATCATTTACTGACTGGTCATTTACTGTCTCTAAAGCTCCTAAATAAAGCAGTTAAATCCATTTAAAATAAATTCCCACTGGTTTATTTGGGAATTAATTGCAAAACCCTTGAACTAGTTATCATCAATTTTTTTTCCACTATAAGACACACTTTCCACCAGAAATCAGGAGAAAAAAACATGTGTATCTTATAGTGTGAATGCATGACCACCAGCTGGCAAAAGACTATTCAATCGCATGTGGTCCCACCCTTGTTGTCCACCGAGGCAAGGAAACTGTCAAAAACAAGTTCCAACCATAGGTAGATCTTTCCTTTTCCAATGCTACTGGTGCGTGTGCCGGGCTGAGGCTAACTGGCTTACATAAACATGCTCCGCTGATAATCGGCGGAGCAGGACCAGAAGGCGCCAGAGGCAGCCTTTGACAGCTTCCCTGCCTCTTTTAACTTCCAATCTGCCAGTCAGAGCACAGAACTCCTACTGACAGAACAGCTAGTTCTCCAGTATTTTTCAGTGATTAGATAATGTATGCTGAAATTTCTTAAAACTGAAGTTATGCAAAAACTAGATGTTCAAGAGCAATATTTTTTTTGTCTGTTTTTTGTAATGCTCCCACTGCCTTAACACCTCCAGCAATGTTGGTGATGATTCCATATACAGGGGATTTGCAATTAACTCAGTAAGTCAGCTAGTTGCAATGTAACCTTAAAGTTTGCCCAACTCTATTCATGAAATAGAAACTCTATTTTAAATTGTATTATGTTTATGTTATTTTATTATTTGCTATGATTATCAATTTGTATTTCCTCTACCACTTGGAAGTTGGAAGCAAAAAATTGAAATATTGGTACTACCAGGGAGGTTAATACTTATCATATGAAAGCCTCCTGTGCAGATTAAACATATCTTTAATGTGTCAGTTTTTTTGCAATAATCCCACTTCATACATGCATTTGCAATAATAATATTTTGTGTTAGCCAAATTTGTAGTTTTTAAATAAAATCAAAATATTTAAACTTCATCTAGAAAATATAGATCGAGCTATTTCTTAGGTTCTACCAATTAACAAACATCTTGTAGACAGGTAGGTGGCATTGCTGTGCTGTGTTTCAGCATGAAACCTGAAAGTTTTATTACAGAAGACTCAATCCTGTCTCTATATCTGGCAAGATGCAGCCATATAAAGTATATTGAGTGCTTAGAAAAACTTGAAGTAGCTTTAATTGGAGTGCAGCATACTGGCAATGTCTATACAAGGTGTATTGGTTCAAGGTATCGTAATTTACATACTTGATTATATGCCACTCTTTTATGCAGCACGTTTAAAAGAAAACAAGTATGAAAGGTTCACAGAGAGAGGATGATGCCAATTCACCTGGATACAGGCTATGAATATAAAACTATAGGCATGAGCAATTTGCTTTTGCTTTTTATTCATCTTCAAGACAGATCCTATTACTTTTATAGATAGCAAGGACTACTTTGTGTTTACAGAAGCTGTTTTTTTATTTCATGAGACATTGACTGCACATCTGATGCCAATGTGTACTGGGACAAGTAGAAGATTTTGATGTGTCTTTGTTTATCAAGAAGAAAACACAATCGAATACAGCAATTTTAATGTCAACAAACCATTGCATATATTGGGAACTTGTTGGACTTAGTTATAACTACAGATACAGATTTTTTCCAAATAGTAATTTAACAAAAAAATAAAGCTTCTGATCCACAAAACAACAGTTCAAATGCATACCGTGTTCTGTGGCCTATAAGAAGCTCTGATGTAAAGAACGCACCCTATTCTTAGGAGTGTCTGATGGTCTCCTACTCTGCTGGCCGGAGCTCCGTGCTCTGACTGGCAGAGAAGGAGTTAAAAAAAGGGTACAGATGCTGTCTCTGACAAACTCTAGTCCTGAGCGGCAAAGCTGTATGTGTGCTGGGCAGCATTTCACCTGGGTTTTCAATATTTATTTCAGCTGGGCTGCACTGATAAAAAAAAAAAATTAACAACAGATGGGAGATTTACCCGTGGTCGGATCTTCCATTTGACAGCTCCTCCGCTTCCAGGAGAGCAAAGGAGCTGGCAGGGTGCCTATTACTTTATGGATCCTTTAGTGACCCTAATTCTTTCTTTGCTTTTGTTACATACCCATCCAGCTTGGAAGAGGAATCTTTTAGTTGATCTGCATGAGCTTCTGCTTGATATACCAGTTCTGGTAAGTCCCTACTTCGAATTTCTTCTGTGAGGTTTTGTATTTTGTCATCTAATTTTTCAGTCAGTAATGGAAGCTCATTGTTGATGTCATTCAGATCCTAGAAATCAGACAACATGTTAGAGAAACAAAGCTGGATGGAAAATGGATGGAAAATGTGCACAAAAATTGTGGTTAAAAATTCTGGGTATTGCAACATAGTGCCACAGCTTTGCTTAGAAGGTTGGGTTTAGCGTCTATTTTATAGAACATTGTCTACCATGTTGCTGGTAAACTTAGTGAAATGTATATAAAAATGTTGGTTTGTTTTATCAATGTTAAGAATATTTCTTGTCTTTGATAGGACTGGAGCTCAAAGGTTAATAGGTTAAAAGTATACTAAAAAAAATTGTTACATTCTAATGCAGTTCTATAAGGGACGAGGTTTAGATCTACCATGCAATATTGCCAAATCATTGAGGTTCATGTTTCATCAAACCCAGTGAAGTTGCAGATTCAGTCCAACAAAGTCTGTTTAAACCATAAAGCACTACTTGGCGTTTCACCGTTGGATATCAAGAAGACTTAGAAGGACCAATTAGATATTTCACTGTTGATTAAATGGACTCCAAGTTGACAACAAAATTGGCATTTGGGACATGGGGAATGACATAGATTTACATTTTTTGATTACATGATTCATGTGAATTTCTTTCTGGGCAGACATACCTATAAGTAGATATGTGAATGTGTTTCAATAAAGGACTGTGTGAGTACTGTGTCTATTTCCATGTAGCTCGTTGTGGGAATGAGTAGGAAAAGTATGTAAAACGGTACTCATTTCCATGGGATTGGGAAAATTTTGTCACCTATTTATTATGGTGCAAGTTCAGCAATAGTAGTCTTTAGTGTTTTTTTTAATGGAGATTAAAACCATAGGAATTTAGATATAAATACTATATGTCTCTACACCACATCATCACCATTACACAATTCACACAAAAAGAATGGAACAATTTTTTCAGTAGGTTTCTAATAAAAAGAATGCTAATGTGATTCCTCCTCTGTAATTAGTGTTACTTCATGATCCCTGCCTGTAAAAAGGGTGTATTCCCCTCCTCTGTAGTATCTTTTTATGAGCGCTCGCCAATAGTTAGGATATCATTTGCATGTGGCCCCTCGTCTGTAATTAATGACTGTAATGCTTCAAATACTGCCCCAACCAGCCAGTTTATCTCAGATCTCTATCCCACAGTTATTAATTCTATGTGTACAACTAGTCTACTGCCCAAATGTTCTCGTTTTTAAACTATCCTGGTGACTTCCAGCAAAATACATAAATGCAGAACTGTCCTATGACAGGACACAGTACCACTTGAGAAGCTGGAGATAATTTCATTTCTGTTCACACTGCTGGGAGTATATAAGATAGATGAGATCTGTAGATGTCAAGATGTTTCTGGTGGGAAAACCGCTGGTGCAAAGACAAAGGAAAAAAGCGCTCTCAGGTGCCGCTCATACCGTAGAACTTATAGACAGGACTCTATAATGTTCATATATGTCCCTATAACAGGTTTCGCTAATAACAGGTCATCTTTATAGGATACACCAAGCTGTACTAACATTTTCAGCTTCGTTGATGTTCTGTGCCAAGTTATTGACTTCTGTCATGATATCATCAGCCTCCCTCAGCTTGTCTTCAGTCTCTTTCTTGCCTTTTTCAACAGCTTGCTTTTTTGCCTGAGGGAATAAAAGAACAAGTGTATATAAGTTGGAATCTAAACTTCAGTACAAAGTAATGCTTCTCCATAGGTGGCGAGTCAAGTACTGCAAATACAAATTTACATTGTGATATGCCTTTAATAATTTATGCAGCTACTGCACTATATTAACAATCATACCCGAACAGTTTTACTTATGTAACCATAACTAGCTACTTAAACCAAACATGTTCTGAGGGCTATTTCATTTTATGCATTGAGGAAAAGAAGTATTTGAACCACCTCATTTGTATGTTTGCATTCACAAAGAAATGACCAGTCTAAAATTGTAATCTTATTACTTAATACAGTCCTGTCCCTAACATACTTGTACAGCTCTTTGGTCTCGACCATGGTGGCTCCTTTGGAATCTTATATAGTAGTACTTTTAGTCTTATATTCTAGTAATGTTTTGGGATTTGGAAGACTTCCTTACAGAGGTTGTTCCTAGCCAGTATAAAGCAAGAACACCTGGGAACCTGAAATCTTGTTTGTATTTCACCCATTGCAATGCACATCAGTCTCTGAATTTTGTGAATTAGGTTTATGGGGGGGGGGGGGGGGGTGGATGTAGCCGTTTGTCTCTCAGAGATGCAAATAAAACAGCCATAGCAATTATAGGCTGGTCATTAATAAAAATGGAAACATCCAAAAATGCATACAGCTACAAACGAACAAATGCAGCACACCCTGTAAAATGCATGTATCTTCCTCTCTTAAGCTGACCATACATGGGTAGATTCCCTGCAATTGACCGGCGATCAATCCCAGTGTGGTGACGTCACCACGCTTTAAGTGTTCACCGGTCGATCGTATGGTAATCAATGTGCACCACATGGGCACATCAATTCCCGTATGATGGGTACCCGGTTTCCTGGTCCCCGGGTCTCTCCTTTTCCCAGCGGCAGAAGCAGCCAGCCTGCAGCCAGCCCCCCCCTCTTCTGACAGAGCTGGATCTGTGCTGGCCCAGCCCCCCTTTACACACACAGCCGTAGCTGCTCAGCTGTCAGGCTGTACATTACATTGGATGGTGACTCGCAGTCCCCATTCAATGTAATGGATTTCGACCAAGGTTTTCCAACATGTTGGAAACCTGTTTGGTCAAGTTCCTTGGAACAGGATCAATGGAACCATGGATGGCTCAGATGAAGAAACAGGTTAGAGGAATATTGGGAGTCGTGAGCGCGCACAGCGCCCGATGTTCCTTCGCTCGATCTTTTACTTCATCGAGTCGTGTGGGGCTAGCTTTAGAGCAGTCCCTGGTTATCTGTCACTGAAACAGCTGGTATGCTTTTTGAATGGGGTGATGAACAGTTAAATGTGTATGTCTTGGCCCATTCAGGTCATGTATAAGTAACCTGTGCAGAAAGCATATGCATGGAAGGTTCTTGGGCAGAGACTAAGTTTTACAATGGATTACTGCAGCAAGAAGAGCTAGAAGAAATACATAGCACACAATACCAGAGAATTAAGAATATACATGTCTCCTTTTATGTTTAGTTAGGTAGAAGACACATGAAAAAATTAACCATTAGTTTTAACCCAGCACACTTCAAAGCAGATATGGTGCTGACATTTGTTTTGGTGCCATTTAAACAAAATGTTAAATAAAATTATTGTATCATACTGCTAATTGTGTGCTAACATGTGTGTAGTACCCGCAGTATTTTTTTTTACTGCACAGATAAATGCATTGATATAAACGTTAATAAATATTCACTCTATGTTGATTTGAGTTGTTTTTATGTCACATGATAAGTATAGAGAGTAGTTGCTTTGATATTGTAGATGTTTACATCTGCAAAATTCAAATATCCTCAGCAGTCTTTAAGTAAAAAGAATCGACGTTTTTCATAGCACTCACAATTGTTATCTTTTTCCCAAGAGCTTTAAACATTTGCACTAATACAAAACAAATGCTAATGTTAAACATTTTTATATTAAAAGTCCATCATGAACCATAACAGATTCAAAAGCAAAGAACTAATGCATTCCAGTATATACAGCATTTCCATCAAAATGTATTCGTACAAAGTAAGGACATTCATTACTATACAAGGATAAAAATTTAGATTTAAATAACCTTCAATACAAGCCATTAAGTCTTCTAATCACACTTTATTCATTTCTGTTCACTTCCATCTAGATTTACTTTACTTAAAAATCCCAGCTCAGATTTAAATAAATGAAAAATGAACTGTGTTTCAATATACTAAAGAAAGTAACTGTGGTCTAGCGATCCTCCGCATGTTGTCAAAACTAAAGTGCACCACAAAGTTTGGAATGCACATTTTGAAGTGGCTATAAATAGAATTTTGGAGACTAAAGATAATGTATAACTTTCTGCATTCCGTTTGCCTATACTACATTTTGGAAAATATTTTTAGCCTACAGCCTAATTATTGCTTTTAAGATCAAGAACGAGTCAGTACACTAAGGTACAATAGAATGATAGTGCCATTTTTTTTTCAGTAATGGGAATCAACATGGCTAGTCATAATGAAAGTCTTATGTCACTATCTCTTTACTTCTCTTTTACACTTCACCTATTTCTCTTTGCTGATAGCATTTATTATTATATTGTTGAACATTTAAATGATGTTGTGTGGTTCAGGATTATATAGCCATTCGCCATTTGCCATTATATAGCCATTCGCAACTATATAGCCATTCGCAACTTGGACCATGTTGATCTGTGTTTGGTCATTCTCTTTGTTGTATTTTGTTACTTTTTATTGAAAAATTTATATTCTGTATTTGTAAAATATTGGAACATAGAAAAGCATGGCTAGGATAGGTACATTATTTTATTTACATAACAAATGTATAGCCATTATATTCATTTATTGAATTGAAAAAGTTTAAACTAAAATGAAAAAGTTTTGTGCTGTGACTGGGGGGAGGTTTCCAAAAAGAAAACAAAATAAAAAAATGTCACGTACTATTTTAAACCATATAAGTCATGTTACAATGTGCTCCCTGTGAAATCAGTTGACTCTTTCTTCTAAACCTATTTTGATAAGCATCATTAAGACACACAAAAGAAAAAACATACACATTACTTACCTACATGTAGTCTTAATCTGGCGAAACTGACCCCTAAAGATAATAAAAACATATTTACCTTTTCCTCTTCCTCGTTATCCCATGCCACCATGACTGGAGTATACTGTCCTCCAGCATGTAAGATGTCTTGTTCCTCCACCAATCTAGATGTCTGGTGACACTCCTCCCCTCCAACATCACCACAGCTGGCTGATGGGCAAAAGGGGATCTTGGGATCTTGGGAAGGTAGATGTCAATCGTGATGTCTACCTTCCCAAGTCCACTTGCACCCAGAGTCCACTTCAAAGTTTTAGAGAGATGTCAATGACTACCCAGGTCAAAGGTGTTAAACTCAGGTCTGCTGCCTAAACTGTGTAGTTATATTTGTCCTCATGATTAAATAAAAAAGCTTTGCTTGTTCCAGATTCATTGTTTAAATTTAAGTCTGTTAAGTCTGTCATATGAAAAGGTTAATCATTGTGTCTTATGAGAAGAAATAACTTTCTCAATTGTCGAAATGTTTTTTTTAAAATTAAGGTTGGCCGGGACTTTGTACAAGATTTTTATTTTTTTGTGTATTTGAGTTTAAAACCCCTTACCTAGGTTGTATAAGTTGCCAACATCCCTACTTTATTAAGTTTACTACCAATTGGTTGGCAATACTTTGTCAACCCATATATAGGGTGGGTAACGGCAACACAAAAAGAGGATTGGGTCATCGAATTGATCACTGTAAACAATTTATTTAATTCTCATAAAAACATATTGTATAATAAAAATACCACTGATTTGTGTTAAAACAAATCACATGATCAAACCAAGCATCTCTGGTATTGATTTTTTTTATTGATCTAGATTTTTTTCTCACCACGTTTTGCCCAGCTATAAGGGCTTCTTTAGGAGAGCATGTCATCCATATTAAAAGTCCTAGTGAACCAGAAGAAAGTGCTCTATGCATTAATCATCTTCCCCTACATATGGGATAAAATGTGTGACATATTGAGACATATAATGCTCTGTTTGATCATGTCATTATTGAACTTTTTCGTATTACAAATTAGTGAAGTTTTTATTATCCAATCTATTTTAATGAGAATGAAGTAAAGTGTTGTTTTTTTTTTTGTGAATAATTTGATGACCCAATCTTTTGTTTGTGCTGTCTGGGGCAAGCCAGCCTGTATATAAAAAAGACAGCAACAACCAACTCAGGACTAATCCCCACTTGCGTGGCCAGTTGCTGCAACCACGGGCGGCCATCTCCATTCATTTAGGTAGCCCTGTCCCCATGTACGCGATTTTTAACCGTGTCCATTCATTCTCTATGGACGCAATCAAAGGGTGGCTGCATTGACACTGTATTGAAAGAAAAATGCGCGACCGCTCCTGCACCGCACGCAGTCACGCAGCTAGCAGCCGATATGGGGACAAGCCCTTAAACACTTATGATATAAACTTCAGAAGGGGACTGATGTGGTTAAACTATTTTTGTAAAGCAGTGTAAAATGTGTTGATGGTATATAAATAAATAATAATATAGCTACATTATGAAAGCAGGGGGAATGTATGATTTCAAAAACAACATCTGGTATGCAGAAGAAAATAAAGTAGAAGAGGAAAAAAATTCATTTGAAAAGCCTGTTCCCTCATATAATACATTAAACTGCAATTAAAGAAGAAATACAGGTTAAGCTTTTCTATTGTCATCAACAGCGCAGAACACATCAATGAATTCTATCACTTTTCCAGAAAGTAATTTGGTCTGTCTGAAAGTCTGATGCCGTTGTACTGCACCTTATCAGAAGATCTATATATAATTCATTATTAAAAGTAGTTTAAAATTTGAAAGCAGCTGCTCAGAAATAATATTTTATTGATACAGTTATATATATTATTTCATATGCTGTTCTTGACAATTACAAGAATTGCTACATTTAATTAAAAAATGGCAACATTTAAATATAAAGCACATGAAAATTCTTCAGGCTAAACAATAATTATTATTGCGTAACAAGTTGTTCTGCTTTCTATTATTACAGCTTAGAGGAAATTGTGTATTTTTCTTCATTAGTTTTCAGCAGAACTATTTCTATAACATGTCATTTTTTAAAGTAGGCTCACCCTTTTCACATGTTCTGATTATCTCATTTATATTTAATAACCTTTCTTTTTTCCTTTTCTTAACACTATTCTTTTTTCTTCTGTCCCATCGTCAGCTGCTTTTTGACATTTGTTTAGCTGTGATGGGAGATTAGTGCACACCTGAAACTCCCTATGTGTACAGTCAAAGTGACAGCTGGAAACACTGTGACCAGATTGTAACTATCATTCAAAGCTCCTGTAAAACAGATACCGTAGAAAAGAAGCAGTGTACGAAACTCTATGACATCTTAAAGTAAAACTTTTCTAATAGATATATGAGGCTACTATTCCTAGTTGCCTGGCTTTAGACGAACTCTATGCTAATGATTCCGAGATAGTATACAGTTTGGGAATTTCAGAATAACCTAGTTATTGCCAGTTACTTGTAGAGCCCATATGATGAGTTAGGCAATCAGAATTGAAATACAGAATTATTCTTAAAACCCATTTACAACTGACACACTATATAATACACAATTGTGCAGATTACTGGTTTGCCAAATTTTGCAATGCTCTAGCCCGGGGCGGGCAAACTTTTTGACCACAATGGGTTCTTACACTTTACAGAAGGGCCGGACCCAGAGCCTGTATTTGCCGCATGGTATAGATGTCCTAAATCCTGGCGTCATTGATGATGTGTGGTGGGGACAGTATAATCTTTTTAAATTTGTCATACCACTTTCTTTAAAAAATAATCATACTTCCATGGAGGGAATAATAAACATATTAAAAAATAAATAAACGTGCATGCCATATTTTAGTAAAAATGCAGAGACATTGGTGACAAGACACTATGGCCCCACTCCATTCGCCCAATGCAATAAGCGGAGATAAAGTGGACATACGGACTCCTCTAGGCATTATGCATACTAATGGCACGAAGAAAGCAAGAAGACCCAGAGAGACTTTACAACTAGGTGACAAGGGGCCGAATTAAAAGGCCAAATTGGCTTGATCTGGCCCCTGGGCCATAGTTTGCCCATATCTGCTCTAATGACCTTATGATCATTTTAGCAACCATAAACTTATGAACAAGGTGGCTGATATTAGCTTTTTTGTAAAAGTATATTATCGGTGGCTAATAAGCAGCTGATCGAAATACAAAGTATGCAACAGCAACAGCTCAAGTATCAACAGCTCTTGCTCCTTTTGATGTAATCAGACATTCAAATATCTGCTGATTACATCCATATTTTTTCATCTTCTTTTTGTGCTTCCTTACTTGTGCTTCCTTGTGCTTTGTTTTTTCAGTATAGTGAGTGAGGAGATCAGTAAACGTGTTTATATTTTAGCATAGCATGGACGATAACAATTTATTTTACAGGTTCTCCTTCCTTTACAATTAAATCAGAATTATTTATATTTTAGCATAGACATGATAACTGCTAAACATCTAAATTTAACAAAGAATGTCACTTGATCCTAGACCACAAATGCTAGAGACAGTCCTACAGAAGTCCTTTGTTATGTATAAATCTCAACATACCTTTCAGCATTTATCTTCATTTGTTTTACATTCTCTCCATTTCACTTTGTTAGATGTTTATTAATGTACAGTACACACTATTTAATTAGAATTAATTGAAAGCTGGCAGTCAAGGAAGGACATTTTATTATAGCTAATAACCACTACAGAGTGTGTGTAATTAGTTATAAAACATGCACAATGTTTTTATTTGTGTAGGTAAGAACTGGAGAAGTAATATTGGTCATATCAATGCACAATCAAGAATGGGTTTTTTCTGTATGTTATTCTAAAACTACCAAAAAATAAATTGTCTCTCCTCACAAGACATTCATGTGGAAAATATGTTTGGTAATAGTTCTATTTTCATACCTCCAGTGCAGTCATATTGCGTAGATTGATAGCAGACAAACGATCAGATTCTTTGATTTTCCCTCGGGCTTCTCGCAGCATGTCTGAGGCATCATCCAGTTTTTCTTGAAACTGAGTTAGAGTGTTCCTTGTCTCCTCATTTAAATCATTATTTTTGTTATAAGGATCTTGAAATAGCTTCTTAACTCTGTTAAGAAGACCTTCTGCTGCCCTGCAATATAAACATGTTGTATGGATAATAAAATGCCTTCAAAAATGTTTAGGACTAGCAGATTATCAAATCCATCACCATATGTTTTTATAATGTTGTACCTACATTTTTAAACCGACATTTTAAAATGATTCTTAACATCTCTAGTTTCCCAAACAAGAAGTTTCTTTTTTTAAGTTCTTTTCCAAACAGTTGATTGATTTGAGCTTCTAGTTTTATCAGACACAGTTTGTCTCACAACCACTTCCTGCTTGTTACCCGTCATTCCAGGTAATTAAACTCTCCACCTTAGGTCTAATCATTATATCATGTTCCAGGAGAGAACTGGGTAAGTTTAACAGGATAATATTGTACATAGTGACAGCCACAGACCAACCCCATTCTTGTAGTGTATCTTGTCACCACCCACATAGCCGATGAATTGCCAATGTGCAATTGCAATAATTCCATTGGGATTTTAGTATAAGCAACAATGGACATTCTTGCATGTGCTGAAATGTCTTGAAATTGCTTGTATACCAGAAATGACTTGACAATGACATATGTTGGACATGGGTTTAACGAAGTGAGAATTGCCAAATGTTATATTGGTGTACAATTAACAATCCACTCAATATGTTAACGTTTAGATTATCCTGGAGCTATTCTTCAAATAAATACTCCAGACAAAATCAATTCTCCAGACACTCAATAGATCATACTCTCCTATATATTTCTTAAATGGATCTCTAATATCACTAGACCATAGGTGGCAGGAAAAGACTCCTACTTTGACAGATAATATACTGCAGCCCTAATAATACTCAAGACCAATGACTTCATGTTTATTCCAAAGTTTCTATTCATTTTAAGATACTATTTACAGCTAAAAGGAGGATAGAATCTTACAATTGCACATTTTCTGGTCATACTGGTCATTTTCACAGCTGCCAGGTTACAAGTCAATGGCAAATTCCTGGATATTGAATAAATACTTTGCTTACTTGTAAAAAATGTAGGTATTAAATAAATAATTGAAAGTTCTTGACAAGCAGATACAAATTATTAATATTAAAAACACGATTAAGTGTTAAAAGGATAACTACATATTTAACAAAAAAACAAAATGACAATATTCTTTCCATTTTACCAGTACCATGTAATTGTTATGTTTAACTAATACCCAAAACAACATGTGTGAATGGAAAAAAATCTGCTATTTCTCTGTTCACAGTTATTCACAGTGTTTATCATTATTAAGCTAACTTGGGAAAAAAAACATTAAAGTGGTTATTTTGAAAGTCTGGCTATTTATTTTGTTCACTGATTCACTGATGTTCCTCCAAACTGAAAATTGAGATTGGTAAGTGAGTGTTTCCGTGATATACAATTACGATACTTACTTGAACTCTTCTGTGGCTGCTTTCTCCTGATTTTTAAACATTTTCTTCCTGAGCTCAGCCATCATCTTGTCAACATCCTTCTGTAACTCATGGAAGCTCTTGTCCTGTGTCTTGTTCTGAATACCCAGTGTTTCATTTACCTTCACCGCTTTGTCATATAAGTCTAAATGTAGTACAAAGGTTGTATAACATGAGAGAGAGTTTCAATTTATTTCTGAATGTATTCAATTCAAAATGCTACTGCATGAACAATTTATAGGTGTACATTCCATGTTAAAGCTAAACAGCAGGGAGAAAATAATTTACAAGGCTATACTTTCATTTAAAAAAGCATTAAATATAGTTTATTGCAACTAATCTATGCATATTCTGTAATGCCCTGCACAGCAAAACTTGGAGTGGGTGATCTTCTGATCCAATGATGTCTAAAAAAGGTGAGACTACTAAATCATGCAAATCTACTCTTTGAGTTATCATGCATATTACTGGTGCAGTAAAATTCTACTTATTCAAAAATATATTTTGTTGTGTTTGTTGGCAGCCTATCATTAGATGCAGTCCACATTAAAGGTAGCCATAGACACACCGGTTCCCATCTGATTTTTTGGCTGACCGACCGTCGTACCCTTTGCTGCTAATCGATCGGCGATTGGTCAGCCACGGATCAGGCGCACCCACCTGGACAAATCGACCAGGAACGTCCTGCATGTTGGACCATGTATGGCAGCTTAACACTGAACACCATATTTTAATGCTCATTTTAAACACAATGTGATAGGCATGATTGAAAGAAACCTTATATACGTTTTCTGTTTAATGTTTTAAGTTTAAACCTAGCAGTCAAATTATCCAGCATTATATATTCGGGCCTAATATTTTAGAGAAAAATGTGTCACCTTCCTAGGCTGGTACTGCATCCCTTAAATGCAACCCCTTCCTATAATAGCGGCTATGATTTACATCTGTTACTTACAAATTATGACTGTTATAGATTGTATTCTTGTATTCTTGTATTCTTATTACAGACAGACTAGATAAGGGGTCTTGATACAATTTAATGTGTTTCTCCCTTCATAGGGATTCTTTTGGAGAACACACTTTATAAAGTGTTATTCTGGTAACTTTAACATGGTCAAGTATGGCAGTCTTACACTACATTTAAAAGCCACTTATTATATATATTATATATTTTTTTTAAAAGCAGAATGGCAAAAAGAGGGGTGAAATGCCAACACAGTCTAGCACTGCATAAGGGAAGGCATCAGAGCCATCCAAGAAGGCTTCAAAAACCAAAGGTATTACCAGGGGGAGGAGCCCCCAGGGGGATACAATGAAGTAAGTAAGGACACAGAGAAGGAAGAGCCACAACCCTAATTATCATCCTACATACAATCCTTGTGTCAATTCCTCCCACTTTACAGGAGACTACAGATTTAGGGTATGTCTCCACTGTGTTCTGTGATCAGTTGGGACACCTTGCTTAATGCGCGGGAGTCCCAGCAGAGCACATGAATATTACCTGCCTGGTGGATCCTCTGTTTACATGACGCTGTGCCAATCTGCCAATGCTGGGTTTACTGTAGTGCAGTACATAAATCCCATACATCGGCGGATGTATGAACAGAGGATCCACCGGACAGGTAATGTGTATGTGCTCTGTCTGGACCATGCCAAATTTCTATTGCGAATATTGGCAATTTGAGAATTTACAAAGATCTCAAATATAGTGCCATAACTTCGTAATCTTGAATATTCGAGATTCTGGGGAAAGTACCATGCATTGCTCACACAATAGTCACATGTTAAAATGCAGATATTCACAAAGAATAACTTCTGTTTGCTTTGTATAACATTGTATGAAAGGAGATCTTGAATTTACGTAGTATATTTGGAGAATAATTCGAAAAAGTTGGAAAATTCGTTTATTGCCTATGCTGCTCATCGCTGCTACTGACACCAACCACTTGAATGGTGATTACAAATGTTTGTTTCTTATAAGCTAGGCATATTATAACTTTTTGGTGAGAACACTAGGAAAATAATTGGTCTCAGGTAAATCACACATATTATGGAATGTTTTTTTATTGTAAAAATGTTAGGTAAAGGGGGCTTTAAAGCTTCAGAACACATTATGGTGTATCTTTACTATTTCTTATAGGAAAAATATTTTTGACCTGCAACTATTTTGAGTTAAACCAACCCTTTTGAATAAATTAAGTTCATAAATCAGGGACCACTGCATACAGAAAAAAAAACTTTAGGAATTTTTGTGATAGATTACTTTGCAATATTTGCCTGAAGCATAGAAGACTATCTGTGTTTGGTCAGGTTGAATGTGCTTTTTTAACTGACAGGTTCACTTCAATGTTTCTCATGCCCGCACTGAAGAAGCATATAAACCCATTTCTTAGCTAAAAACACCCACACAAAGAATAGTTTTACATTGACAGCTATATGTGTTGTTTGCTACCGAAAATGTCTTTGCTTCAAGCCTTTTATACTGCACTATAAGCACAGTCATACAAAGAACTATAAATAGTAGGGACATATTTTGTAAATTATAGCATACACTGACTTGGCTGGCTATTGAAACAATCTTGAACTGTTTTGTACCATACTAAAGCAGTAGTAACGGAGCACAATAAAACAGTTACGCTTTGTCATACAGGAAAAAGCAATTTGATGCGTAATTTGTGACTGTATTTATTCAGACATGCTTTAGAATGATTGTGCTTAGCCAAAAAGCTTTTACTTTAAATCCTACTAGAAAAATCCTACTTTTACTTTAAATCCTACTAGATCTGCACAGCTATGTGAAAGAATAATATAGAGCATAAATATCTGGCCTCTAAAAAGTACATTTATTTGTTTAGTTTTAGGTATGCAGTAAACGCTGGCAGATTACACTGAGATCAGAATACTAGATAAAACCTACACAGAAATAAAGTTGTGAAACATCCACGGATCATTTTAGTTTAAGAGCTTAATTTACGAATTAGTGTCAGGGAAAATGTAAGCAGTGTAAACAAGCAGACTCGTTTTGCTTAGTGTTATTTGGGATTTTATAATGTGCATCAGTTATGGCAGACATAGTGCTAAAAGATTGCCCAGCTAATATGTGCTATTGATAATGTTGATATTGACAATATAGAACATGTTTGTAAAAATGTGACATTCACCCAAGATTCACTAGTGAACCATCCACTGATTGAATAAACATTTATACCAGAAAGACTCATCTGCATTGGAGTGTTGGAAAATGTCAGATGAACCAGTTTAGAAAAATGCCCCCAAAAAGTTAATAACTTTTAGGAAAAACACCTGGAACATGACATATAATAAACTTTAGTCGAATGGCTAACTGAACTTGCATCTACTTTTAAAAGTACCTGTAACTCTGTTCTTTATGCATCCCATTACCAACAAACCCAATACCCCATGCAAACACTAATCTGAGAGGAGAATAGAGTTTAGCTCAGGGGAAAGTAAACACCATATTTCCCTTGAAAGCAGGGGTGTCAAACTTTCACTTAGATCAAATCTGTCCCCAAGTGTAATTATATTTGACCCCTGAGATAATGTTTACATTACGCGCTGGTGGCGTCGGGCGTCGCGCTGCGCGCCCAC
>CM070035.1:100048154-100065857 GCA_036250615.1 Ptychadena robeensis | reverse complement strand
ACATGCCCCAGTGCCCTCACATAATGTCTGGTTGGGCACTCATGTAACCCCTATTGTGTGATAATTTTTCACCACTTATTTTATAGGGGGCTATTGCGACTGCTGTGTTTTTCACCACTTACAGCCTTGTGTGCAACTGTGTTTGTTGCTGATGGCGCATCCAAAGCTGCCCTTTTTTGTGGCCACCCATAAGTTGTTCTGGTGGTCACTTTTTGTTAACACCCAGGGTGATTTTTTTCCACATCTATTTTAAGGGCTATTGCAAGTCTTCGCTTGTCATCCATTCTACAGCCTTGGCTGCCAACTGTGTTTGGTGCCGACCAACCACACTGCCCAGTGCCACTCCATAATCTGTCTGGTTGTGCACATTGTAATGCCCTCATCGGGATTGTTTTCACATACTATTGTAAGGGCTATTGCACTGCTTTTCACCATCTTACAGCCCTTGTGGGCCTAACGGTTGTGTGGGCGCCACACACTTGCCGCAAGTGCACCATCCCATAACGTTGTCTGGTGGCAACTTGTAACACCAAGGGGATTTTTTCTCACACTATTTTAATGTGGGCTTATTTGCACTGCTTTTCACCACTTACAGGCCATTGTGCCAACTGTGTGTTGCGTCCCACACTGCCACAGTGCCTCACCCATAATCTGTCATGTGTGGCACTCTGTAACCCCAGGTGGATTAGTTTGTCCACACTCACGTTTTAAGGGTGCTATTGTCACTGCTTTTTTAACTTCACTACTTACGCAAGCCTTGTTGCCAACTAAGGTGGGTGTGCTGCCCACCAACTGTCCCAGCAGTGCCGCACCCATACTGGTTATTCTGGTGGATACATGTTAACACCACGGGGATATTGTTCATCACTATTTGATAGGGCTATCTGCAGTGCCTTTTTCACCACTTGACAGAAGCCTTGTGCCAAACGGTTGGTGTGCTGTCCAACAATTTGCCCAGTGCCCACCCATGAGTTATCTGCTGTGGCACATTGGGTAATACCCCAGGAGCTATGTTTTTTTCATCCCTATTTCCATAAAGGGTAGTGCTAATAAAATAGTGCAAGGTGCTGTATTCAGTCCAACTACAGGCCTTTGTGCAAAACTGTGTGTGCCCTTTAGTGCCCAGCCACCGTATCTTCTGGTGGAAGGGGTTTTTTCTATAGTACCAAAGCATATTCTTTGTCACCCTCAGATTCCAATTAAGGGTGATTAATAAAAAGGTGCAGCGGCTTCCTCGTCCACTTACAGCCTGTTTCTATGTGCCCCACTGTGTGTGCCCAGTGCCAGCAAACAGTTTATCTGGTGGAAGCTGTGTTAAGTACCAAAGGCAATATCTTTTTCACACCTTATCAGCATAAGGGTATTTAATAATAAAAGTGGCTACGTGAGCTTTCCGTCCATTGTACATGCCTGTGCCAACTGGGTGTGACAGCTGCACATTGTTTATTGGGGGAAGGGAATACCAATTGCAACTTTTTTTTGCACCTTATCCTAAGGGATTAATAAAAAGTGCAGGTGCTTTTCCGTCCAGTACAATGCCATGGTTTGCCAACTGTGTGTGCCCATGTGCGCACAGGCACACAGTTATCTGGCTTTTGGCTGGAAGGTGTAGTACCGAAGCAATTTTTGTTTTCACCCTATCGCTGATAAAGGGTATTACATAAAAAAGTGCACGGCTTTGCCAGTCCCATTATAGACAGCTCTTGTGCCAACTGTCCAGTGCCCCACCCAGAGTTATCTGCTGCCACGAGGGGCCTTTGTACGCCAAAAACAATTAAATGAATGGTGACCAGTAGGCAGAGGCAGACCATCCCGCAGGTGGTCGTGGTGGTTCCGTGGCCGTGGGTGGTGTGAATGAAATATTCGCTGTTGGCCCATAGACATAATGGCCAGTTCTCCAGTGTTCAGAGGGCCATCTTCACCGTTCATACGTAAGGAAGGCATGTGGGGGACTTAGTTTTGGACTGGTTGTTTACCACAGGAGGGACACCCAATATGTCTTCCAGTCATCATGCACCAACCTCTGACCCTGGTGATCGTACAAACCATCGACTCCGCTATGATCGGTCTGCTTGACACCTCTCAAGTTGACCACTCACCTGCCCGCCCACCAATACTCATGCACCAACAGCCGGCTACATGTGTGGACCCATCAGTAGTTGTTGTGTTCTCACATCGTTTTGGAAAGAGGAGATGAGTGGTTTTTTTTGATGCTTCAAAGTCAATTATTGGCCAGAGCATGTAGATGACGTATGGACATGCCTCTGGACATGGTCAGCATTTACACTACATGTGAGGTCTGCAGTGTTGATTGACAGAAGTGATGTTGTACTGCCGCTGCTGCTTCAGCTTTTGCTGTGTGGTATTCAGATTATCAAGGTAAGCTGTGAAGATGGATGCGATTCTTTTTTGGGTCCCGTGTGTATGTCACGTGGGTGCCACATCCAATGAGAGGAAGAACAGGGGGAAAGTTGCAGATGGAGAGAACAGATATTTCGATGTGAGTGGGCAGGGAGACGAGTTGTATAGCAGGGGCAGTCATCGCATAGGAGCTAGGGCATCAGTCAGGCAGCAGGGTACGGCACCTGGGGTCAGCCCAGACAGCGACTGGTTTCCAATCATACCCATGCTGTTGCCACCACCCTGTATGCAGTCAGTGCTAAAGCTCAGCAGTGTGGCATTTCTTTGTGGTGGTCTGCTGCTGATAGCAGCTGATGCTATTTCCAATCAGGGGGCTGTGCAATTTAAGATATTTGAGTCTCGTGGGAAGTCCCAAAACCCCCTCGTGTTACAACTGCTTTGTCAGAAGGGCACATGATCGCGCATACCTGTCACCAACACGCCTTTGGGTTAATCAACACATGGTACAAGCAGGACACCACACGCGAATGCTACTCCTCAGCCTCCTGTCCCCAGCAGCTTAAGCCACTGAATTCAGCACTGCGTCCGCCTGCCCCGTCTCTCAACAAGCCAGCCACTTCGCTCTCGCTTTGAGCAGTGCCCAGCTCATCTGGCAGTGGTCATATTTGGTGTCTAGTGGAAGGAGATGTGTGAGCGGCAAAATTTAAAATGTCACAGAGTCACCCCCTGCCAGTCGGAGGTCTGGACAGCTGTCTGTTTTTGATCGGAGCTCTTAGCCGCCAAGCTTTTACAATACTCAGCTGGTGAAGTCTGAGGCCTTCATAAAAATTTTGTGGCTATTGGGTATCACGCAGGGAAGGGTACCCGCCGAAAAAATAAAATGTTTTTTTTCACAATCGGCAACAATCCCCAATGTATCGGGCTTGAAAGAAAATAATGGCATCTCTGGCTACAGTGTTGGTTTTGGAAGGGTTCATCGACCATCTGATACATTGGTCTGCAAAGAACGGTCAGGGCAGGACATAACGTTCACTGCAGCATTGGGGTAAAACGCTGGACAGCTGCCCAGATGGAAGGCGTGGCTCTGCAAGCCGATTGGTGCCACCGCCAAAGACTTGCAGGCAGGCCTGTTAATGCCACCTCTTCTACTCCTCCTACTCATCCTCATCGGGGCGACTCCTTCTCTCTTTGATGCGTCTGGCTCCACATCATCTTGCTATTCTGCACAGCCCCCATGTGGCTTGTCTATTTCCACTATTCCCGATACGACAGTGTCACGCTGTCTTGGGTGCTGACTTGTCCTGAAAGCAGAGAGCCACACCGGTCCCTAGACTCCTGTCCCCCCCAACCCTTAATGCATAGGTGGCTCAGTGGCTGACCCCGGTCATTCCAACTGGGCGATTGGCAAAGTGGGGTTGTGATCTGTACGGAAGCAATCTGTTGGCTGGCATTGAATTTGGGCCAAGTTGTCACATGTGCGGGCATGGAACATGTCGTAATCGATTTTTGCCATCTTACTGGACGGGAATGCGCAGGTGTGCTCTGTAGGCTCATGGCGTGCCTTTGAGGTTACCACGATTTGGTGGACAAACCTTGTTAGTCGCATGCTGTTAAGGCACAATCGCTGACCCCTCATCCCAGTGCCTTTCTTCCTGTGAGATGTGCCCTGCGAAGAGTGCTGATCAGCTGTGGATGTGCGTGGTGAAGAGGAAGAGTTATTGGTCACCATCATGTCACTCTTTTTCAGAACCAGCCTTAGCCAGCCTCGCTTGCGACCTGCGGCAACGCTGGGAAGAGGCTTCTGAGGATCGACAGGAGGAGAAGGTGGCTTTCATGGGGAGGTATCGACTACCTCAGCAGGATCCCACGGTGCTCCTTGTGGGTCACCTATCTGGGACGTCGTGTGGGTGTTGTTACGTGGCTGGGGGGAGGAACAAGACCCTCAATGACATCAGTGAGGAGTGAGGATACTTGATTTGATGTTAGCTGACGCAATTCCATCCTGTGCGAAAATGGCGGTCTTCATGCTGTCGTGCCTTGTGATGGGACTCTCGTGATCAAAGGTATTTGAAGGAGAACGATCTGTCCTGGGTGCCACACTTACTAGACCCCCGCTGTACATGCAGAAAGTAGTGGAAAATGTTACCGGACTTCCCGTCATGGTCTGAGAGATGCAGTTAAGCTTGTAGTGAGCTAGGCTACAACATTCTTCTGGCTCTACACCGCATTGTTTTAAGGGGTTGTTTATTGTTCAACGTGACTCTACTAGGGGAAGATTGGTGACACTAAGTTCTCTCCTTGCTTACCACGACCGCGCCTGGCTCAAGGTTCGGCTGCGGAGCTGCATACAGAACGTTGTGCTGCTGTGATGGAGGGCATTCGGAGCTTTTAATGTCCTCACGCATCGCCACAGCACGCTTCGGGATCCAACTGATTTTGGAGAATCATATGGATTCCGACTCTCCAAGATCGCAGACTTACCTGGCCTTAACTGCATGATTTATTCGACTTTACGCTGAGAAGCGATGAAAATCCCCTTGATAAGGGTGTTGCAGAAATGACCTGTGGCCGGAGCTATCTCAGTTTGCGTGTTCTTGAACTTCTGTCCGTCAGGCTTCTAGGTGTCCTGTCAGAAAGGAAGCTTTCGCAGTGCTTGTCAGGTGGGGCATCTAGTGACCGAGAAGGAAGTCGCCCGGGTCAAAAAAGTGTGGATCACCTAACCTTCCTTGAAGATGTAACGAGGCTATGGATTGTCCGAAGGGACTGATCAGTGGGGGGATACGTTGCCTAGTCCTCCCCCCCCCTCCCCCCCCAAAAGGCCTGATACATGACTTGGGCCTATAAAATGGTCCCCCGAGTGCATTACCGCAACCGACTCTTGAATGAATCCTCCGTCCACCAACTAGGTGTTGCAAGCTCGTCAATGTTTCCTTTCCATTTCTGCCCTGGAAAACATTGTCGCAATTTGTCTGGCCGCTGGCTATCAACAGCGGCTGCTACCATTACCTATATGTTCGGTACAATGTAGATGACCTAATTTTCATATTTTTTATGGCAAGTGTACTTGCCTAATTTTTCTGGCCTCTGGCTTGTGGTGTGTATTAAAAAAAGGCACAACATGTGCAACTCCCCCTTCGTGATCGCTACTTCTGTCGTGTGGTGAAGGGGCTGCGTATCACATGTTGAAGCGATCTACCTTCAATGCGGTGTTGGCCATGTTGGCAACCAGATGAGAATGGCGATTGCTTCATTAGTGAGTCAGACAAGCGCGATCTCGGGTTTACTCAATTTGTCGTATGAAAAACTTTATTTTTTTTTGGAACCCAACTACGGTTGTGCCACCTGGGACTTACGGGAATCAATTTTGGTACCTCACCTTGTGTGAACTTGCGACGGTGAAATACTCCAAGACCCCCCTCGCTAGGGAGTGAGTTCAGAAACAGTGACAGATGCAAAGTCCAGGTTTTGTGGCAGGGGTCATACAAGGAGTGAAGGTCTCAATCAAAACAACGATCTAAGGGTATGTTTCACTCATGCACTTATTTTCCATTGACTGATGTCAGATCTGCAGAAAATCCTTGGTGCGGTGTATTTATAGTGTGAAAAAAAAAATTTCTAGGGAGTTTTGCCATGGATTCCCTTTGTCAGTCTATTGTACAGGTTGTTTGACCCCTTGAAACAACTTTCCCAACACTATTTGTGGACAGAAAGGGGGTCCCTGTTTTTTAAAATTAGGCCTCCATTGAGTCAGGCGGGTTCGGGTGTTAGCACCGAGGTTTTTCGCCAATGGTTTTCGGGAGTTCGCGTTCGCCGTTCGCGAACATTAAATTCCGGGTTCGAGCCATCACTACTCCCCCATTCTTTTTATTCATTGAATTGACCTTTCTGAAACCGGCAACATCAGTCTAAAATATTTTTTAAAGAAGAGCTTTCAAGGTAGATGAAATGGCCAAGATGTAAGACTGCTGATTTAGTATTGCTAATGTTTTCAATTAGTATAATAAGCGTCTTCCGACTCAAATGTAGATGGGAAATAGCAGAAAATGTTCTGTATGTTCATTATTACATTTACTCTGTTGTTACAAAGTTATTATCTATGTACATGGAATGTCTATATTGCAAAGCATTAGGCATACACAACTTATCTCCATAGGGTGCTCCAACAGTTTTTGGTATACAAGTAGACTATATTTGTTATAATTGGGTTGATCTTCGAATAGTTTTCTAATAAAATTTCCGTCACTTCAGCAAATTCAGGTGAAAAAAATGAGCATATGATGGGGATTTAGAGTTTTTATAGCTCATTGAGGGCATCACCTAAGGTACATGTATCCAAGATTTGTATTTCTCTACATAAACTTGTGGTATGTAGTGAAAGGGAATTGTTGATTTTAAAGAACCTTTTTCCCATTTAAATCAATGAGAAATGTCTGTGGGTCTTATGGTCTGAATGTATAAACAATAACAAAATTCTAGTTCCGAACATCATAGAAGCAATAGCAATGCATCACAGAAGGCTGGAATCGTTCAATTCCCTTATGGAGAGACACATTTTGCAATCTGGCACTAACATCTAACCCATGAGCTGCTGTTTACAGGAGAAGAGATGAGCCTTGGTCACATAATTTTATTAGTGCAATGCAGAATGTTAATGTAAATACACAACTGATGCTATCATAATTATATCAATTTAAGGTGGGCATGCACGGCTCAATATTTGAGCCCTTTGAGGAAGCTCCAGCCCAGCGCGATGTCGTCATATAGAAGGAGCTGGACGCGCAGCACTGCGCAGTGCTCATTAAAAGCAAAGGACATCCACTGTGATTTACGATCATGTCCCATAACCTTGTTTCCGAGTAGGATCGATTGATCCTGTTTAAAGGTAGGCATACACGGGTAGATTTCTTAATAGATTTGAGAACAATTAAGCTCTGTGAGTGCGCTCGGAGCTCAATTGTACTCTATTTTGAAATCTACCGGTGTATGCCCAGCTTCACTCAGCTATTACTGTTGTGAGGTCAGTCTGTTGTGACTAGATAATGTGACTCCACCCATATGTAAATCGTTTTGTAATAGTTGGGTGATTTTTGCTTGCCCACAGTTAGATGCCAGTCAACAAAGTGCTGCTGAGGTGAAGCGTATCTTTTAAAGTTATAACACTTTACTGCTTTGGTAAATCACCACCCCTGCTTCTGAACATTTTCAACCTCCACAGTGGCTGTGAATTAATACAAAACTATTACCTTTACTTGAATTAAACCCATTGAAATGTGTTCCTCCACTTTCTGACAAAAAATGCTTAACAAAAGCAACCATTACATACTTTGTAATTTAATACAGAAGTAGACACATCAATATGTCAGCAGCTACAGATCAATACAGGTATGATGAAGCAATTTTGAAACTTCAGAACAGGTAATTTTAAAGATCACAAAGAATAACCAGAGCAAAATATTTTTTATTTTTTAGATCTGTAATGTATGTAGGTAATGTAATAAATACTAGCCTATATATATATATATATGGAAAATGAAATGTTTATACAGATGTTGTGCTAGAACATCTGCTTTTATTTTTTCTGTTGTAAAACCCATTTAGTTGTGTTGCATGAAAGAGCACAGTTACTCATGTATGTATGTAATTAAATAGCATTCATAAAGAATACAGTCAAATAGGTTTACTACATGGAAAAAAATAACATAAAAAATGCATGAACAATTTTATATCCAAAGTAGACTTTTATTCCTTTGTAAGCTTAATGAGATGGAGAAAATATTGAGAGGAAACATATCTAGGTTTAGGGTACTTCCAATGACTTTTATCTACCCTGTATACCCCCTGTGTCATTTTAAGTGGTCCTTCCACCCTGATACCCAAGTGCCGTATTCTTCTTCATGGAAAAATAAGACATCCCCCGAAAATAAGACGCGGAGTATCTTTGGGAGCAAAAATAATTATAATTATCTTATTTTCGGGGAAACACAGTAGTGCCATATATTTAACAGCACTTGATTTGACAACAGAAAAAATCTCTGCGCCTATCTACCACCAGGGGAAGCTCACTCGCCTCTGTGTTTCAGCAGTTATTTCTGCTATCGAGAACAACACCCCCTCAAAAGTCTCGCTGTTCTTTCTGCTAGTGGCCCCAGCATGGACTCCAGGTTTGTTCTGTGTAGTCACTAGCAGGTTACAGATCTCTTGGACAGTTAATGTGAAAGATTTATTGTTGCTTTTTTGAGCATTGACAAGTGTTGTTGAAACATAAATAACCCCCCATTTTACTACACTAATGCCTGCCATACACACGTCGATGGTGTGCAGGCAGACTAGTCCCGATGTGCACCCAGATTCAAACGTGAAGACGTCATCACGTTTGCACCCCGGTGCATTATGGGGCCCCTTCAGTCGGCGGCACCCTTTGTGTGCCGGCCATAAGCTGCAATGAAGACGCCATCTTCATTGAAGCTTATGGCATCGGCTTTCATCGGCTCGCGCCGGCCAGAGATTATCGGACATGTCCGTTCTCTGGCCGGCCGAGAAGTGGGGCGACAGGGATCTGTCGCCCCATGTGGGCACATGCCGATTAGCGGCCGATTTTTAACCTGACCGACGGCGCGAGTGTGCACGCCCGTCGGTCAGATTAAAAATCGGCCGCTTATCGGCATGTGTATGGCTAGCATAAGATAACATGCAATACACTGCCCATACACTATATAAACATTCTTGTGTACAGAGAGGTGTTTATGATGTCTCAATACTGTGAGCTTGTACAGTGTGCTTTATGCACTGCAACATCACTTCTGGCATAAACTAGCACTCCACAATGTGTGATGTGGGATGAAAAGGTGCCCCTCCTGTGCCCGCCCATTCCAAATGCTCTGGGACTGACTCTGTCTGCCTTATGTACAGTTGTTGGGTAGCATAATTTAACCCACTTTCTCTTAACCAGTTCTTAAATGTTCTTAAACATTTTTATGATTTCCCATGTTGTCGTCTCTATAATTATTTAGATTGATTGTGTATCCGTTTAATTTAAAGTAAACAAAGAGTGTTTGTAGAAGTATGCTTTTCCCAACTCACTGTTCCATTCTCTGGCTAGCGCTAAGTTGAGCTGTTAGTTTGACATAGTACCAGAAAATATTTAATTAGGATATATAGTAGGCCTAAACCTTTGATTTACATGCTGCTGGTTTCTGAGAAAGCAGTGTGCCTAACTATATTTAAGGGATGTGACAATTTAACCTCCCTAGCGGTTGAGACAAACCCTGTTCGTTCTGCGTTCAGAGTTGCCCCAACCGCAGGGGAAGCAGGCATCGGGTACACCTGATGCCTCCCTGGAAAGCTGCAGCGATTGTCTTCATCGTGCAGCATTTCCGGGGTTTTGGCACAGCCCCAATCGTGTCACGGTGACGCGGAAGAGGGCGGGGTGGAGGGAGGGACGCCAGCAGTGTGGAGAGGGGCAGAGGAAATGACAGGCAGTGTAGTTTGTACACTGGCGCGGTTGCCCGTACCACGCAGTTGAAAACGGTGCGATATGGGCACTGCGCTAGGGAGGTTAAAAAGTTAGTAGTTCACAGTCCCCCAAAAACTGCCTTATGAACTGCCCCACTGCAGACCCCAGTTTGAGAACCACTGCTCTATACTAAAGTTATCTTTGACTTATCTTGACCCAGCCTGTGAATAAAGAGAAAAGGAAGTGTCAAAGATCAACTGTTTGTCATGCCACTACAGAACCCTGTGATTTTTTTGCATTAAAATGCAGTGTTGATTTATCTCAGTTTATAAGTAAGCTATTTAACTACTTACAACTCATTGATCCAGCTGTGTTTCCAAGTACATCTCAAGTAATTCCAGCTCATTTCAGCCTCATTGTTGACACAAGTCTGAATGATTTATTCATAACATTAGGTGACAGTATGAGTCATTTACAATGACATTATTTCCAACCAGCAAGAACATACATAAGAAGAAAGACACTCATAAGAGACATCCACTGGAAAATGTGCCCCTTACTTTTTTATTCACCAGTTAAGTGCTACTTTGTAAGGTGACCTAATTGATTGAAGCAGACTTCATTTCTGATTTACAGACACCTCAAGAGGTGACATTTAGAAACTTTTGTTGCTTGCATTAAAAGGAAATTGCTATTAATTTATGTTTTTATATTAGCATAGAGTATAGCTGTGATTAACTGTAAAGATGACTACTGTTGGCTCTTTTTATTTAAAAGAGTTAGATAGGAATTCAAAGGGACCAGTGACAGATTTGGTGCCCATATGCTATGTAAGTATATTAATTACCCTGTTAGAAATGGAACAAGATGATACCAGGTCCCATAATGACCTGTCTCCTGTTGAAACAGCTTGGAACAGCACATCAGCACACATATACACACAGTTTTGCAGATGCTGCCTACTATGGATATCAGCAGCTTCATATCAGGCATTGGCAATGAGGAAAGTTAATGTTGCCTTATAGACTGATCTATCATTAAATCCTGCACATATGTAGCAGTATATACTGTATATACAAACACAAACCATAATCTCTAATATATGCAATTTCTATATATTTAACTGAAAAACTGCACAGATGTTTTAAAAGGTGTCCCCCCTTAAACACACACATTGTGACATTTGGGACATTGTGACTCTCAAACACACACATTCCCTATATTTTTAAATGAATGTGCCCTAAAACATAATGTTGGCGCTATATAAATAAATATTCAAAAAGGAAGTCTCGCTCTAAGTAGTTTAACCAACATCCCAAAATAAATTGAAATAGAAAATAAGGCTTGGGGCATGAAAAACATATCAAGCCACCAAGTCTGTGTACCCTCTGTAAAAACAGAGGCAAGGGGACTTTAACGGTTACAAATAAATCTGTAAGAGTACGAAGAATTGTCACGCTAGTTTGGTCTAAAATATCACAATGTAAAACATATTTAATAAATAAAAAAATCACATTGTGTATCCATTCAAGTTACATCATAATACAAGTTGACACGGCGCCCTGGAGTCATTTAAGGGGTGTTAATGCCACCTCTCCATCTGGTTGTAAAGAAGCATTGAAAGATTTGACCATCCCGACGTACGTTTCGTCACGAAATAGACTTCCTCAGGGGATGATATTTAGAGGGCAAAACGATAGTATATATAGAATCATAAAATGTACCAAAAGCGACCCACACATAATAAAGCAATGGCGACCAAATCCAGTGGGGCGAACAAGGAGCCCAAACACGCGAGGACCAAAGCGACCAGGCTTTGAGGACGCACGCGCGGAAACTTAAACACGCTATTACCAACCCAAACCTATATACCTAACTATGCTACTGACATTGTTAAATTACCTACTGGATACTTCTGTTACTGGAACTAATGGTTGCCCTTGTTGGGCTGGGCTTTGGTCCTCGTGTGTTTGGGCTCCTTGTTCGCCCCACTGGATTTGGTCGCCGTTGCTTTATTATGTGTGGGTCACTTTTGGTACATTTTATGATTCTATATATACTATCGTTTTGCCCTCTAAATATCATTCCCTGAGGAAGTCTATTTCGTGACGAAACGTACATCGGGATGGTCAAATCTTTCAATGCTTCTTTACAACCAGATGGAGAGGTGGCATTAACACCCCTTAAATGACTCCAGGGAGCCGTGTCAACTTGTATTATGATGTACCTTGAATGGATACACAATGCGATTTTTTTATTTATTAAATATGTTTTACATTGTGATATTTTAGACCAAAACTCTTACAGATTTATTTGTAACCGTTAAAATCCCCTTGCCTCTGTTTTTACAGGGGGTACACAGACTTGGTGGCTTGATATGTTTTTCATGCCCCAAGCCTTATTTTCTATTCACTATATAAATAAATGATAATTATAATCTTCTTATACTGGAATGGAGTTTTCATTTCTTTATAAATGTAATGGGCACATAATTTTGAATTATAGACTATTATTTAAAAAAGCATAGGCTTTCTCCTAGCTACCTTACCATATTCAACATTACTGTTCTGCATTCTTCAGATGGTGGACTTATAAGCAAAATGTGCCATGTGAGACAGACTAAGGGATAACAATCTAATCCATGGGGTACCAGGGGTAGCTTACGGAACCCTACCTTTATTGAATTGTATTTTTACACAACGTTGTTTTTTTTTTTTATTGTGAGTCTCTTTATTAGTGCTAGGCTTAGGCTTTATTAACATAAGGCATTATTTACACAATTAACATAATGTTTAATTTTTTGGGTATACAACCAATAAATTAATTGGAGTTGGAGTTATTTTTGATGGTGGACCACTTCTTGGTAGGGTAACATTCTAAAAGAATGTTTTCTACTTGAACATAAGCTATCTGGCTTGATTTGCCAGAATTTAAACTAAAAGTGATAGTCATGTGAACCTTTCCAGCTTTATGGGCCTCAATAAATCTTTTTCTGAGGTCCTCAGATGCTTCCTTTGGTCCAGCTATGATACATGCAACACATTTGTGTGTTCATGCTTTGCTGGATCCCCATAAAACTGGGTATTTCAGTCATACCTGTTTATTTTTTATTTAACTTTCAAATTAAATGATAATGTTAAACGTTTAATTATTTTGGCTACAGGCAGATTTGCTGCTGGGCCATCTTTCTCAATAAATACATTATCAGAATGATTTTTGTTTTTTAAAGTGTTCTCCAGCTACTCAAAAAATAGGATGATGTTTTTAGTAATATTCATATGAAAAGATAGAAGATTTTTTATAGTTTATAAATGTTCAAAACCACTATTAATTTTATATGTGTGTGTGTATGTATTTACACACAGTGAAAAAGAAATTCTGTTTACAAGAACTAAAAAGAAAGCTTTTTCATTATTTTTGTTCGGTAGTCCCAACAGACATTCCAGCATAACACAATTTAGGTAAATGATTATATTCTTTTGACACAAATGTATCTCTTTTTTACATTACCGCTAATGTAACTGTAATAAAACTTGTTTCCTGACAATGGTTGTAAACAGTGCAAGCTCTCAATTGCATAGTGGTATTTTTCTCTATTCTTACCCGGTTTAGGAGTTCATCTATCTCAATGACAAGAGTATCTTGGTTGTTCTGTGCCAGCTGGAGAAGTCTTTCAGGCGCTCGTTGAGGTGACAGTAAATGCTGAAAAGTTATTAAGACACATTTCAGTACTGAAGGCACTTTCAACTGTGTGCATGCAGAGCTTCTTTATTTCTCCTAATTCGTCAGTTCCACAATTGTTATGACAGGCTTACTATCCATTCATAATAAATGTTTATTTGCTTGAAAAAAGACATGCAGTGATTTTAAGCAAACCCTTAAACATCATATGATTATTATTAGACAGGTACATCACAGCAATCTAAATAGGGCTGATATGATTGGCTGTCCCTGTTGTGTAGCAAGGCAATCCTACTGTGTTTATATGCTGACTTTACAAACACTATTGGCTTGCTGTCAACTACAAGAGAAAATACACAAATATAAATGATATATACAACCATCTATCAGAATTTTTAACTTAAGAATTTTTATTTGTAGTCCATACAAGCAGATGTATAAGTTACTTTTTCATCACACAAAACAAATAGTCGATATTTTAAGTATAAAATGTTTTATATATATTTATATATATATATATATATATACAGAATATATATATATATATTTTCTTTTTTTTGCATTCCTCTAAAACTGGGAGTGGGCCTGTAGTGGTAAGGGTACTTGACAGGATGGGCTATGAAAGAAAAAGGGGTTTAGTGATGGAGACAATGACAAAGGGGGGAATTTAGTGAAAGAAAAAGGGGAGGTCCAGGAAAGGTAGAACCTTTTGGATTGTAGATTAACCCTCCCAACTGCCCTTATATTACATTCCCTCTTATAAAATGTTCTTTATCTGAATTTTATGTTATGTTTTTCATTTTAGGTAAAATTTTTGTTTGTCACAGTGTCTGTAATGGAAATCTTGGATAATTTGGGTAATTGGCTCTATAATTTTGTTTTTGGGGCTATTGCTGGTATCCACAGATTGAGTTCAGTTTAGTTACGGGGGCACTGTTTCTGCTGTATTATTTGTGTATAACATTTGTAATTGATTATGCAAAAGATGTGACTCTTATCATTTCAATGTCCAAAAGATATTGATATAAATTTATGGGAAGTACCTTGTACTGCACATTAACCCTTCCTGTTTCATTACATTTGATGTGACATACCATGCAATAAGAACAACACTATCAACTGAGCTTAGTTGTCAGTTGAACAGTTAGACTAAGGCTCCACTACGGACTGAAAGAAAAACACATGCTGAAAAAGTGCCAAAAACCTGTGGAAAAACCGCACCTCATCCACACCAAGGCAGTGTGGGCACACATTTCAGCTATGGATTTCGGGCACGGCTAAAAAAAACTCTGCATCTGCTCCCAAACCAGCCCTATTCTCATTTTCTGCTTGGGATGTGCAATTTTTTTACATTTTTTGTATTTTACAGCAATGTTTCTGGTTATACTTTATAACGAATGTTAACTATCAAATAAAATGTAGCTAGAAATTATTACTAGAAACTGACTAAAGCTAGCCACACACAGCCGGATTCCATGGCCGATCGATCACCTATCCGAGCTTTGAATATGACATTGAACACAGCGAAGACATTAAAAAGTGAAGAAATTGTGGGACAACTGCAAAATTTATGAAAAGACAAGACAACGATTAGTCAGCAAGGCTGGCAAGTATTGATTGTGTACTAAATGTTACACCAATCTCTCATATTCTTCATGGGTCTAGACTGTGGCATAGGGTTGCAAGACAGAAATCCGGAAAACGTCCAGACCAGCTAGAATTTGCAAAAAATACATCAAGTCTCCTAAAAGTATATGGGGAAAATGTGTTATGATCTGACGAGACCAAGATTTAACTTTTTGGTCAAATTTCTTGTGAGCTTCACATCATCAATATAACACCACCTCCACTTCAAAGCAATGCATTGAGAGGAAAATAAATTTTACCTTCGAACATCTTAATAACCCCAAAAGTACATTGGAGTTTTTTTTGCTAAGAAGACTGGACAAATATTGTCAAGTCAAGATGTGCCATGCTTATAGACTCCTTCTTAAGAAGACTGAACATTGTAGTTAAATCAAAAGGTGATTCTAAAAAGTACTAGTTAAAGGGTGCGCTCATTCATTTTGCTTATTGCATTTTTCTTATGTTTAGAATATTACTTGTTTTTCTGTTGAATTGTACAGCTTATAGGTCACATTTAAGATGGCATTTTTAAAAAAAAATTATTTATCCTAATTATAATTCTTTTAGTTGTGTCCACTGTATATCTTTAAGTAAAACATAATGTGGGTCAGAGAAACAAAGTAATTTAAACCGTAATAAAAAGGTTTCAAATGGGAGTTTATTCGTTCTTTTACACAGTAGCCATAAATCAACAAGAGCTATTAATGTTTTTATGCTTTAATGTTAAACTGCAGTTTTTGTATCGCAGAATATAAGTCTAACGTAAAGTAAAACTTTTTTTCCTCTACAAGGATATAGTATAATGAATCTGGTGTTGAGGAATTCAAGTGGCTTGCACAAAGGTTGTCCAATAAACTTGAATAGGTTTGAGGGTTAGTTGTTGAAAATATTGCATTTATCTTGACATGATATGACTTGAAAATATTTCATTTATCTTGACATGACTTGAAGGAGAGGAGGATGTGTTCTATAGTCCACTAACTTAATGCTCTCCATACATATACTGCATAAGTGTCACACAAGAACAGTAAGTGTATTAGGGCCAGGCTCATTGCCTTTAAGAAAAACAATGCATACAAGGACTGGTAAACTGTAATAGATTATTTATTTTTTCCTTGGATTTAGATACAGTTTAACTATTTGTGATATTAAAAAATATATATCTGCCAGCACTGTACACACTTTTGGTGTATTAACAACTACCTTGTTAATTTGTCCCTGTGTGTTGATTCCAAGATCATTCCTAATAGCATATATCTTTCAATTTGCAGAGATCACAATATTTTCCCAGCCAGTTTCAGTTATCTGAAATTGTTTGAACACGGAACTTGCATGTTTACCTTTAATTCCTGAGTTTCATTTTCAAAGCCAAACAGCATTTTGCAGGGTGGAGGCAGTGGGCCAGAAAGATTGACGCTCATGACCATCTGGTTTAGCTGATCCAAGTCATCAAGAAGGAGGCCTGTACATTCATCATCGCAAACTGTGAAGAGGACAGCATAGAATATTTATACCTAATAAACATCAGAGGCAGATGTTCAATATTTCT
Source organism: Ptychadena robeensis (assembly GCA_036250615.1). Lineage (NCBI taxonomy): Eukaryota > Metazoa > Chordata > Amphibia > Anura > Ptychadenidae > Ptychadena > Ptychadena robeensis. The sequence continues at coordinate 100,049,187 of CM070035.1, read as the reverse complement.
GCACCATGGCATTTAGGAGTGCACAGAACAGGTTGTGTATATTTGTGATGCTAATCCTATAATTAGCCCCACTAAGTGGGAAGAGAGAAACAGAGGTGTATTAAAAAACTTTGAAATGCAGTAATTAGTTGAAATAACTGTAAATTACCATTTTTCATTTTCCTGATTAAAAAATAAAAACAATGCTAAACCATTATAACTATTCCCACGAGCAAAGGTTGCACTGGGAAAAAGCCCAAAACACATTCAAATTTACTGTCACTCACAGATTTACATAAATGATAGATTAAACTCATAGAATGCTTATAAATATGCAAGCCTGCATTAACAACAACTATTTGTCAAAACATTTCATTTACTATATGATAGGTAGTTATAATAATTTATTTTTGCTTTGGTTTTTTTTTTAACATGAAGGTATAGTGTTAATCATTTACTTCAGCTATAGAAAGCTGAAAGTGTAGTATATTTATAAGTGGATAATATTGTGTGTGCTATACATTTATGTAATAGATAGTATTTGTTTTGCAAAAAAAGAAAACAAATCTTACATTGCTGTCCGTTTGCAACATGATTTTAAATACCAACCAAACATTACCCACAAGGATTATTATTCTGCTTGACTATGTTAAATTTATATCTCTGTGGGTAAAGGACATAATGTGTAATCATAGTATTCAACTTACTTAGGGCAATTTTACACAAGCCGAGTTGCGTACAGATACACTAAAAAACCTGTTAAGACGGCCATAGACACCTCGATCCATGGCCGGCTTGTAGCAAACTCATTATAGTGCGGTGACGTCACCACGCTGTAAGGAGTTGGCTACAGAACTGACAGCACTCCTGGGTGCTCCACTAACACAGGCGATTCCTGTCAGATTGTAGCCAATTAACTTGGAGGGGGAGGAGACTACCCACCAAAGTAAACTGCCTACAACAGGATCGGCCACAAAAAGAACTAGCAGGACGGATCACCATGCGATCCGACCTGCCAACGTTTTGGTCAAGGTGGACACCCCTGCAGTTGCGG
>CM070035.1:100022504-100048144 GCA_036250615.1 Ptychadena robeensis | reverse complement strand
GACCAACCATTATGCGTTTGGCGAGTGCACGCAACAACTCCCGGTAATCGGCCCATCTATGGCCGGCTTTATCCAATGCACAGCCTTATGCCTCCTGTACTAGTGTATTTGTACTGCAGTTATAAAATGCATGCTTTAAGTGGTTGTGCATTAACACACTGTGATGCACATTAATGCATAACTCAATGCACGCAATTTTAAATGCAGTGTCTTGTATGGAGAACTCTTGTACCATGAGGTAACACTACTGCATTTGGTTGAGGCAACAGCAACCCAACGCAGCTAATGGTAATGGCCCTAACAAACAAACTAAATCAATAATTTTGAACAAATCCTTATTTGAGGGATAACGCCACAATCTTTTACAGAATGGAGGGAGATGTCTGCTCCTTAAAGTAGAAATGTTTTCTAGTGACAGGTATTTAGAATAATAGGCATTTGGGAGTGTAAAATACTGCCTAGTCCAGGAGGCTATACAAGGTGGGTATCTGAAAGCATTGTTATCTAAATTGATGACTACTACAAAGTCATCTTGATACTACTACTTTGGAGCCTACAAACAGCCAAATATTTTTCATCCAAACCCAGAGTATGGAATCAACTGTTCTCATAGATATAACCAACTGAGATGTTTTAACTTTCATAAAGACAGATCTATCTACATGGTATAGATATTTACTAAAAAAGCATTAACAAATTAAGCCATATATGAAAAGTTTAGGTAGCTAACACAACTAACAAATTAACCAAACACATTTTAAGTTATACATTAAATATTAATAGACCCGTGGCTATTTGTTCTATGACTGCACAAAAAAGTTGTACAGAAATATAGTTAGTGATATAAAATAGTCAATAATAAGCACACAAGCGCACACACATATTTATCCATACAGTGTGGATATATATTTATATATATATATATATATATATATATTACAATTATGAGAAATATATATCAATTACTTAATACTTTTACTAAATAATAACTGTAAAATCATGCTTTGTAACAATTGCAGTTCTGTCATTGTGAGAAACATATCAAACCCATGCATGAACACACAGCAATCAACTGTTACGCGTAACTACCTTACCATAAACTGCAGAATGATCAACTTAGGAATAGGATCTTGGCAGGAGTTTTTCACTAGAGAACAGTATTTTAAAATGTGTGATCGAAATACCAACCCAAGCACACCCACAGAAGATGCACAGATAAAATTAGACAGTGGGGATCTATGAATATCATTACTGGCAGTGCAAACTTAAACAGACACTTAAGTGAATTTAGCAAGTGCCATTCTGAGAGAGATAAGGAGTCAGAAACGTACAAATAAAAGATAGACTTAATGAAGTATGTGACTTGAGTTTATTCTGAACTTACTTTGGATTTTGTCATTTTAAGACTGATTTTTTAAATGAAATATATATTATATACTTACTTTGCTGATCATATTTTTAGGCTGTAAAGGAGGAGGGATTTAAAAAAAACACTAAAGCCTTTCTATATCAATTTACATATGATACTTGAACTTTTTTTAAAAAAAACCCAAATAGACATTTGGCATGTTTACTTTTTGCCCTTGCAACCACATAGGCCTCCCTGGCGTTACCCTTTTTTTGTGCGAAGGCACCCTAAGGGAGATCCTGCCAGATCTGGGTTCGGGCATAACACTCAGGAGGTGAATTCTCCCATGTACACTTGCACACAGGAAAGGCCATTGAATTTAATAGTTATAGAAAGAAGGAGCTAACTATCAAGAAGTTACCATGTTTTAATGTAATCATAAAAGGCCCCCATACATCTTACCATACAATTTCTGAACTTTTGTTCTACCAAAACCATGAAATATGAGGATCTTTCTAAACCTTCCAAACAATCTGCATTCTATCAGTGAGCCCACTATGCTACATAGTTGTTGTGAGATATAAAGTATTGTATTGTATTGTATGTAGTGATCTTAAGGTGTATGGGGTTTTAAGTTAAACAGAATGATCTATGTAGAAGGAAACTTTCTCCACCAAACTTACAAACCATGGTCACTAAAGAAAGCCTAAAGTTAACCATCTTACATAATGGTAGATCACATAAGCAAGACACAGCGTTGTGTAACAAGGCATCTCATGGGCAGCAAGTTCAAGTAAAACAATGTTTCTAGATGTGTCTTCCAGAAAATACAATACATATTATGTTGCCTTCACACCCCAGAAGATGTCAAATGGCACCTGAGCTGAATCTTGGCAGAAACCACTGGGGCTGTGGTTCTGTCATCTACAGTTTGGAGAAATCTGATCAAAAGTAATCCATCAATCTAAGCTGGAAAAAGCCGGAGTTTGCATCAATATGCACAAACTAAGAAATGTTTTGCTGTAATATGTGATTACAGATTCATGCTCTCTTTTGAGTTTTCCAATATCAGGGACATGCAACCTGTGGCTCCTTAGCCTCTTTGCTGTGGCTACCTGGCTGCTGTAAAGCCTTCTGTCTCCCATCCACTCGTGTATACACTTTGGCAGGAAGAAAGCAGGCGTGAAGGAAGAGAGTGTGCCATACAGTTAAGGTGGTTGGCTGCAGAAACAGCTACAGATCCTTGCTCTCCACCCCCTCCACCTGACCCTGAAACTTACAGCCGCCATTGCGAATATCCGAGGACACATTCGCGAAATATTACGAATTCTAGAATGTCAGATATTCGTAGAATATAATCGAATTTCGAATATTCTCGCTCAACACTAAATAGGAGCAAGCAGGATAGAGAGTATCAGAATGAAAGCAAGCCAGCCAGAGTATTGAGGGTAGGAGTTTTTGTATACTTAGAGGAAGAGAGTATTGTAGAAAAAACGGGGAACCAGTCACACCTCCCCCTCTTAGATCTCCCCTTTACCAAAATAAAAAGGCTATATCGGTCAGGGAGCAAGAAACAGGTCACTTTTTTGTCCTGTCTTTGGGCTGTTCATCACTACATATGCTGCGTTGTTTACCTTCTTCACACATGTTAGCGCTACACGCTGGAAACACTATATGTAAAAAATGTATTATAAGTCAATGCAGTGCAATGCGCTGTAATGCAGCACACGCAAGTATTCATGATGCTTCAAAGGCAATATTGATTTAATATGTATTTCTTTATTGCTCATGCACATTATGGGCTATTAAATCCACAATGCGTAAATTAGAAACACCGACTGACGGTATTGTTTTCTCTTGTGCCCCCTAAAGTTTAGAGTTGATTGCAAATATTTGAATCATGAAATTTTATTGAGAGTTTCGGCTCTTCAAGAATTCAAATAATAGGTGAAACATTTGCGATATTTTGCAAATACGAATATTGCCTATGCTGCTCATCACTAGTAATGTCCCAGAGATACTTGTTGAGCCTTCATGTAAAGTCAAATTCATTTGTTTGCACATTAAAAAAAAATATCTGCTAAACTTGATTTGTACTAGCATCTAACTCAGTTTATAAAAAATACATTGATTCTGAAAAAAAAAGGTAAGTCATGTTAGTATACGTACATGCACACAGCGGGCCTTCCCGCACATGCCGGTCAGTACAGCCAGCACACTTCAGTCCTGTAGCTTCAGGTTTACACGTGCATTGACCAGTGCTTGGGTGGCAGATCATAGATACCGATCCATATGGGTTGCACTCACATTCTTGACAAGAACCTCCTGGAATACTTGGATTACCAGTATAACCAGATGAACACCTGAAAGTATACATTTGTTAATGTACAATATCTTTACCTATGAAAATGTAATGATTGGTAACCACATTGACCCAATTATCTTTGTATTATTAAATTGAGAGTCCATGTTATGTATATTTGACATTTTTAAATTTTTTTACAGTTTTTAATACTTCAGGAGCAATTTACTGCAACAATCAACTTTTTTTTTTACTATTGCCCAGCAACAAATGAAGTCATTCATATATACTCAATATACTTGTAAATTATCAACTGATATATTTTATCTTCACTTCAACCTGAACTTTGTAATTTCTTTTATTCCCTTACTTTCTAATTTTTTTAATTTTTATATAATGATTATACATAGCTAAAGCCATCCTCAACTGCATATATATAAATGCCCTTATATTGTAACTTTTCTTCTTCTCTTTAATCTTAAAATATGTCTATAGCCAAAACTATGATGCTGCATTTTGGAGGATAACTAAAAAAAAATAGAAAAATAGAATGGATTTTTAAAAATAATGAAATAAGTATAATTAAAAATACTTGGACACAATGTATACTTGATGGTTAAATGGATATCAATATGGACTGAGTCACCTACTTAACCAATCTCCTTTTCAATATTTCCCTTAATTGTTTTCCAGTTTACCTTTCACAGTATTGGCCTTCATATCCCAGTGGACAAGCTGTACATCTGTAGTCATTAGCTCCTTGTATGATGCATGTGGGGCTGAAACTAGAAAACAATGTAACAAATTATAAAAAGAGAAACATTATGGAATATAAGAGCACAAAAGAAATATGCTGCCATCAATTAAAACATTGCATATCTGAACTGATCCTAACCTCCCTAGTGCTCAGCCCATACGGCGCCGTTTTTAACAGCATGGTACGGGCAATCACAACTCCCTCCTCTCTACACATCACCAGCATCATAGATGTGGGCTGGGAAACCGATGCCCCTCCATCTATGATGCAGCCCCCGCCACTTTGGCATCAGCTTTTTTGAAGCACAGGTAAGTTTTTACAATCTCGATTCGCGCAGAGTTTGTTTTGCTCTGACAAAACAGAACAGGGTGTGTCTCAACAGCTAGGGGGGTTAAAAAGTAAAAAAAAAAATCTTAGAAAATAGGTGCAAGAAGAAAGTATATTACTGAAATTTTAATTGAATTTAATGTAATTGAAGATATGGGGTTTAAAGTGAGAGATGACATATGCAAGGGTAGCAGCTGCAAGGGTAGCAAGGGTAACAGCTAACAAAACAGAAGCCTTATATAACAGCTGAAACATCCCTATAAAGAAGGGGTGGGCAAACTATTTAACTCATGGGCCACAGTGGGTTTTTAAATTTGACAGAAGGGCCGGACAAAAAACCTGCAAGGGCTGTCCCAAGTTCTGTAAGCCTGGGTTGGAAATGTAAACAAATAAGATTTATCCATACCGCATAAAAAAGTAATAATGATACCAGCAAGGGAGGTTAAATATAGAATAAATATTAACCTCCCTAGCGCACTGCTGAGGTTCAGATTTCTGTACCAAAAGCGCACTGTAGACTTCAATGGTAAATTTTTCTTTATGTTGTAGGCCTGTTACTTCCCAAAATATGTCCGTACAAGGGTCTAATAGACATCCTGACTATAATAATGTTTGAAACAAACAATTATGTAAAATAAAAAAAATAGATTTTATGAGAAAACACAAAAATCAGGGCAAAAAGCTATGCTGCTATGTACTAAATCTCACCCAAATAAAGTCTCTGGTGCCCCGATGTGCCTATTTGCAGTTAACCCTCTCTAACATGGGGTGATGGATGTGATAAAATCACACCAGGGAAGAGAGGGTTACTGCAAATGGGCACATCTGGGACACCAGAGACTTTTTATTTGGGCGATATTTAGTACATAGAAGCACTTTGAAATCAGTTTTCTACATAGAAAACTCATTTCATGCACTGTACTTTAAAATTTTCCGCCGCCTCCCCGATGTGACGTCATCACGTCACTCGGAGGGGGGGGGGGGGGGGAGAGAAGGAGGCATACTGTCAGCATGTCACATCGGGGACACCGGGACAGTGCAGAACTGTAAGTATGCGCTCCCAGTGCCCCGATGTGTACTGGATGGCACCATCTCGCTATAGTAGCAGTAGCAGCGGTGGACGAGATGGTGCCGCCCGACCGCTAGGGCGGTTAAACAAATAATAAATATATAAAAAGAGACTTTGGATAGTCACCTTAAACATTCTATTGCAGACATGAGCAAACAACGGACGTAAGGAGACCATTACAATCATCCTCTGGGCATTATCTCCACTTATTGCAGGCAAAAATCAAAGGGGAGCCAGTGCATATTGACACCAAGGTAACAAAGGGCCCACATCTGCTATAAAGGGTGAGGAGTGTGATATTTAGACTGCAGGTATTCTCAAGAGTTAAGCTAGACACACACGGTTCGATTTTGGTTCAATCGATGCTCGATTTAGATGAATTTTTTCATAGATTGAGCGAAAATCGAGAAATGCCCACATGGTACGATCAACGATAATTGTTCGATGAAGGCAGAAAATCGAATCGAATTTTGATCAGACATGTTGGAAAATCATCGTCGATTGTGCCAAAATCGTTTTATAATCGTCGATGTTTGAGGTGTTTCTCCTGGATCGATTAGATTAGATATACATAACATAGACCACTTCAATCTGGAATTCAAACGTTTCAATACCAAAATCAATGATTTTAGTAATATTTTGGAATCGAAATCTCACCACAATCGCAAACTCAATGTGGGGTGTATGTTGATGCGATTAAGATCGATTTTCGATTAGACGATTGAATTCCTTGATCTAATCGAGCATCGATTGAACCAAAATTTAACCATGTGTGGCTAGCTTTAGTTTTTAACATTTCAGGGTTGCAGTGTTAATAATGTAAAAGATTTGGGGGTTCAATGTGATACACTGCTGTCAGGGGCAAGGAGGGCGGGTTTTTTGTTTGTGTATCCAACATTAGCAATGCCTTTCCCATACCAGGCCCTGACAAATAAAAATGTCTGGAGGTTAGTGACCTTTTCCTGATAAAGTCCTTAAATAATAGGGTGTAGTTTATGTTTATGTAAAGTTTATGTAAATCCAGGAAGAACAAAGACAATTTATCAAGCTTGGATCTTCTCAAAAAAGCATTCTGAAGCAATTCAGTCAGTACTTTACAGCTCCTTGGTTTTGAATGTAGATGGGAAGAAACACATTCATAGAAATAATTGAATAGATGTCTCAAGGCATTGCCTAAATGAGCAAGTTTGTACAGTATACTAAGAGCCTTTTGCTTTATGGATCCACATAAAATATGCAGCCATTATTTTTACTGAGATGTGACAATAAAATATTTTAGATTTTTCTTATTCAAGCAAATTGAGTTTTTTAATTGGGATCACCTTAAAGCATATTTTAAGAAACTGTTTTACACTCACCAGTGTAAATGTTCTTATTTTACGATGTTGATTTTACTATACCTGTGAACCAGTGTTTATTACTGACACTGTGACAGATTGTTCATCTGTCACTGTTTAAATGGACCATATCCGAAATTGAAAGGGTGAAATCAGTGTCCTGGAAAGGGGTCAGGTACATTGGATTAAACCTGCAGGTTGCTGAAAGTTTTTTGTTTGGTGACAGGATCTCAGACTTTGAAATGGGTGGGAAGGAACTGGGTTGGCCTTTACATTCCACCCAGGTACATACCAGGATTTACCAGCTGGTGGTCAACAAGGTGGACAGGTGTGTCTCCACAATAGGAGACTAGTCATTCAGGGACCAGATTGGAGACAGTGTGCTACTGGAACAGCAGATACCAGGGGCCCACAAGGAGTGTGTAAGCTGAACTCTATAGGCCCTACATTATTTTCCTGAGGTAAAAGAAAATCTTTTGTTTTGAGGTTCAAAAGGGGACTTTTTGTGGCCTGACAAGTCCTGTGGCAATAATAAATACTGGCAGAAGAGATACAATTTGTCTAGTCTCCCACAACACTTACAGCCTGCTGTCTTCTGGCTAAATAGTAGTGACCAACCAGTAAATGCCTAGACTTGGCAACCCCCCCCCCCCCCCACTAGTATTTGGCATGAATGGTAGAGCAAAGGTCATTGTTTTGAATAAAGAAATAAATATTTTTTAACTGAATATATATATATTGCAAAGTATCTGTCAAAAAGTAATCTCATTTTCATAAGTCTACATGACTAAACTCCCACACACAACTTACCGTTTCTGTTATATTCCCAAATGTTATTAGTGTGCTATGAATAATTCCAAATTCCCAGATCCATTCAAACCCAAATTGTGAAGCATAACTAAACTCTTCTATCTTTACAGCCAAGGACTGCTCTGTGGAGCATTTACTGAACAGGAATGGGCAGGAGACACAGGAAATGCTAGAAATGCTGGAATGTACACCATGACACAGAGGGGAACCTGTAGTGGAAAGGGTGATTGGGTGGACTTCTGGGTCTTTTCTATGTTGTTTGTTTGAATGTGCACCCATATAAACTGCTATAGATTTCTGCTTATTACATGAAACTAGTAACTGTAGACCATCGCTGTAGGTCACCTGATATTTGCGAGTTTAAGTGGGAAGGTCTATAAGAAAGGAAACATGTTTCATGATCTGAATCTATGACTACAAACTGTTTGGATATCTTTTAGTTTATATCTTCATATGACCATCTGATAGTAAGTATGGTAGGATGTTTTGTTTTCTTACATTAGAAACCCTTCAGTTGTAATGTGCTAACTGACTGCTTACGTAGGATTATCTGTATTATTTTGCAAATAGATTATGACTCATAATATTCAAACATTACACTGCACCAAAAATGAAATGCATTCTATAATATATGATATACACATATGCATACATCAATGTATTCTATAGCAAGCCATTGTATGACAATAGCCTTGACACATACAATTAGCTTTTTTAGAAATTTGCCTAGAATCAAGGGCTTTCTAATAAATGCAGCCTTGTGTGTTTGCATACACTGGAAATAGTATAAGAATCAAGGTTTTACTAGTTAAACCTTTGCATTATTAGAAATATACACAGACAATTACAATTGTTGATCTGTGAAAACAGCAATTTACGAGAAAACAAATGGAACTTTCCCTAATGGACACCTTTTTTCAAATGAAAACTCCATATAAAATCATATACAGTATTTGTGAAAAAAGCTAAGAAAAATATTTTTACAGAACGTTTGATGTGAAGTTCTCCATATAATAAAAATGGTAGTGGTCTAAGGCAGAATGCATAGCTACCAGTAACATTTGAAGCTTTTGTGAAAAATTTATATATTTTATAATATAATACTTTAAATGAAAGCTTATACAACTTCTATATATAGCCACGATGTGTTGTGTTCTTCTGCGCTCCTTTGGATTACATGTTTTTTTTTCTTTTGAGAAGGCACAGAACACTTATTCTTTTTTTTGTCAAATGTCTTTTTCACTGAAACTATTTAATGTGAATTTTTTTGAATGTATTAACAGTTTTGGCTTTGCTTTTACTAGACTTCCTGTGCTGCTGAAAATATGGCCCTTTATATGCTTTTTAAGTGCCTGGCCCTGCGGGGGCTCCCTGGGATACTCTGGGGTGGATACATGTTACTTCTTCGTGCTCTTTTCTCTATCTTTCTTCTTCTTTATTTTCCCTATTTTTTGTTCTATCTTCTTCTTGCTCTCTCTTTTTTGTGTCTTAGTTTAAGTTGATTTATGTTCTGCATTTGTGGGACTGTTTGATTGAATGTCATGTCTTGTTATCTGTTGTGCCGCTAATGTTTTTGTTGATTTATGCATTATTTTGAGTAGTTACTCTGGACTTGAGTTATTCTGCTTCTGTTTCTTTGCTATAGTTTTGGTAGTTATTTCTTTTTTGAGGTATTGGTATTCTTTGTAATGCTTTGATAATGTATATAAATAAACAGTTATACAAAAAAAAACAGCTGATATAGACTTTTTCCTTAGGGATTTTCTCTATAGCTGCCAACATTGTGGAGAAATTAACTACAGTAACACAAATGACCAGTAGATGACACAAGGCAATGCTTTTCACGGGTGAAAACTTGGGCTTATAAAGTGAGCAAGAGGAAGCCATTGACTAGTCCCTTCCTGTCAGTTTAGAAGTTTAGAAGCTCATCTGAAAGGAGGAGAATGGTAATACATTTGCAATTTACTCAGTACAGGTTCTTTTTTTATGTGTTTTTGACAGATCAGCCATATAATTGTTTTTTTTGACTATGTGGCACATAGAATACGTTAGGTGAGTTTAGGTGTGCTTTAAGTAGGTAGCACTGCAGCTATAATAGACAAGACTGTGTTTGTAGTTACAAAGAGTTGAGCATACATTTTTGTCAACCTATGCCTTTGTAGCATGGAGTTTGGAGCTATTTAGGAAAAATGCGACAGCCATTATAGAAAAGATATATGTTGCTATATCTATAATGTCTCTGCCTACTATAAAAAAGGATTCCATGCATTCTTCACCTCATATTTTTATGTATGTGATTTATTCCAGAATGTAGGGAAAAATTCCCTGGCCAAAGAAAAAATATTGTATTACTAAAATATCTAAACCACCTATGTAGATTCACTGAAAACCGGGACATATTTTTTTTAATTTAGGTCTAAAAAGCATCTTTTATGAGCTTTACTAAATGCAAACTCATCTACAAATGACTGCTACTTGGTGCTTCCTAGGCTATTTGCTTAGTACCAGTACATTCAATACTGCACATTTACTAACTAAAATTAAATCAATAGAGCCCGAATAGGTAATAAAATTACTACTTTTGCAAAAATGTAAACAAATTGATCTACAACTCTCAAACTCATTATCCAACACATTTTCAACTCCGTTAAAATAGATCTACAGCTTATAACCATATTTGAAGTGCTGAGTGTACAGGAACAAAACACTTTTGAAAATGATAGCTTGAGTATAATTTGCTTAGGGAAAAGTTTACAAGAGAAAATAAATAAGATTATGTTTGTGTACAGTAGAGCTTATACTTGGCTTTTGATTAAATGACTGTTTAATCCTCTATATTTTTTGGTTTATATGATTACATATGTACTTAATATTTATAACATCAACCTTCAATGTTTAAAAAAAAAAATTATATTACTTCTTGAGCGGTTCAATCTGATGACAGGGTACAATCATACTGTATATTATTTTTCTTATGTATTCATTGGATCTATCTCACTGAAATTTAAATGTGCTAGACAGGATGAACACTATTGTCTGCCAAAGAGAATGGCAGGACTCTACACAACTAAAGAACAGACCTGTAGGTACCCAGGAATTCCTAAGTTTACTTATAGTTAACTGCACCAGAATGCTTGGCCATTTACTCACGCCTTTCTACTAATTATTTTTGGACAGTAAGGTTAAAAATATTGTATTGAAAATATAGTTAGGTTGAAAATAATGTCTATGTGTTGACATTAGCACAACATATCTTCTACTCCAAACACCAGCTGACACCTCTGAAAAAAACTTTGTAAACTCTAACCATTCTAACGTTAGTTAATTCTTTTTGGTATTTTTTATCAGAACCATGCTCATTATTCTGACAAAAAATGTCAAAACCCCTACAAATTCCTGCCCCAGATTCCACCAGTACAGTGGTGAATTCTCTACACTTCTTTGGGTTTTCCTTGGTTTTTCTAATAAGGAAGCTGTGCTTTTAAACATCACCAGTGTCTCCTGCCAAGCTTTGAATTGCACTTTACAAACATGTTGGTGCTCTATGTGAGTTTAGAAGAGTTCAATATAGGTCACTGATTTTATTGTCAGATCTTTTATTTCTATGTTTGATGAGCAAGATGCTGCATATACACGAAAGATAGATTCCCTTTCACCAGGGGGTGGCCAACATCCCAAAATATATAGAAAAGATAGGCGTCTGGACAGATGCAAGACAGTAAAAACCGAGGACACCTGGCAGACACAGATATGTCCTCCGAAAACTCAGAGGCTGGGGGACTTTAACGGCCACATGATGGAAACAGAGTAATACAAAGTAGATTTTAGATTAAAATAACATAAAATTCTAAAAAAGTCCATAAACAAAGGTATCATAAAGTGCTTTATGTAATCCAATAAAATCAATGCACTATCCTCTTGACCAGGGAGGACGCCGACGGACTACCACAGCTTCTATCACCTTCTCACCTCTGACGCCCATCTTTTCCAAGATGCTGCATATAGTTTGATCATTTGACTTACTTGTTGCTTGCAATGTGTAGAGGACAAGCACATGGTTTGCAGTCATCTGGGAATCCTTTAACAATGCCGTAAAAACCTGGAGCACACCTTTCACAATGATCCCCTGTAGTGTTGTGCTTACAGGCCTATAAATGAAAAAAAAACAGCATTTGAATACATGTACATGAATATTTCTATTACTACCAGAAAAACAATTTATGAACAACCTCTCTCGACAACAATGTAAAAAAATAAAATAAACTGTAGTTTCTCATAAGACTGCCATGGTCATTCAAAGACAATGCACGAAATGCATGACAATGCATGAAAGTTCAACTAGCTAGCTAAATTTGCAAACCTCTTGAAAACAGTATCATCACTGAACTTGTGGAGATGTAGGGAATGTTTGTAGGAATATATATATATATATATATATATATATATATATATATATATATATATATATTTGTTTAAGTTATTGCATAAATATTGCATTTAAGGCAACTTAAATTTTTTTAACATGGACATTTGTACAAAAACACTTTCCCCAAAACCCTTGCTTACATCTTAAACAATAGTAAAATATGTAGTATACTATATGTGATATATGGTGTATGTGTCTTGAAGTCTAATAATTTTGGTTATTTAATGTTCATGGTTAATGGGTTTAGTTTTCGTTGATTATAACTTGGTGGCATTCCTGAAGGTGGTTCAAGGTAGGCTTTCATGACCACATTTGATGATTACCTGATCCAGCATTTTTGTTTACAGGGACAGTAACTATTTCTTTTTGCCTGGGAAGGCAACCAGAACCAGATTTGTAATGGCAGGGACACACAGTATTATTTGCCATAGAACTGTCGTGATGGGTGGCTATGCTGTGTTATGATGCATATTGTATTTAGAATCACCTATAGTTACTTTATCCTGCCTATGCTAATGCTATTTTTAATATGCAAGCATTCAGTCATGAACCCTGATTACATCTGAATCATGGTAAGTAAGGAACATCAAAAGACAAAGAGTGACAATTTGTGAGTTCGTGCCTGGTCATGTTAACCTATGTGCAGAAATCATTCCTACCACTCTTCAGAGCCCCATTCTATTCAAGTGCCAAGTGCAGCACTCAAAGGTAATAAAAGTGGCCGCTGGCTTTGATATGAATTTGTAATAGTTTCCTTTCAGAAATTTAGCTCTGATAACTTGCAGATCTGTGATATATTCTTCTATTTGTATCCTATTATTTTTTATTGAAAGATATCATTCAAAAAGGCATACAACGAATCTCTGACAACATTCTATTTTACATATTAGACTAGCTAACTCATAACAATCAAAGATTCTAGTTGCAGAAACTAGAAAACTAATGAAAACATAACATAGATAAAATGTATCTTTTACACTGGTTTTATCAAGTCTATTTTCCATTAAGTTTTTTTAAGTTTCTTTATTTAAGAACACCTTTTTCACATTTATATGGTTATGATCATATTACTAAATATCCAATTACATAGTTTTAAATAAAAAAAAAAAAGATTTAGCAAATGAAATTAGTAGTGATGGCTGAACTGCCCTCAAGGTGGACAGTTTGTTGGCGAACATAGCTGTTCGCCCTCCCTCTCGCCAGCGAGCAGTACAGGTGTTCGACCCGCCCCATTCGTCAGCAAGGAGATCTCAATCTCTAGGAAGAATCTTTTCACTAGAAGACTGGGCATGAAGCTGGTCTCCTAGTTAAAAACTGGCTCGAGAACAGGAAGTGACGTCAGTGACGTCACTTTCGTCTACCTTAACCAGGAACTATGCGTTCCAGGTACCGGATGTGACGTCACTGACATAATTTCTGGTTTTTCCGATTCAAATTCCCCGCTTAGAGGTGGGGAATTTGAATCATTCTGCGAACTGGCAGACTTCTTAAAAGTCCGATCCGCCCGTTCGCGGACAGTCCTGGCTGATGTTCGGCCATCACAAAAAATAAGACATGTAAGGTATTTTGTCCTATTTGGTACTTCTGGAGGTTCCTGTTATTTATAAGTTTTAAGTGTCAATTTCACCAAAAACTCTCATTATATTGACTTCTATTCCCAGAGAAAGCTTTAGCTGTTTTATGATATATCATATAGCTTATTGTGACAGAACAAGCAGAATATACCACTCCATCACCTGTTGATCCTTACAACCTTGAGTTATTCTTTATAAGAAACCTGTAAACCACAGTTGGTAACATTTCTATTGCTAGTTACCTATCTGTCTCTGAGTTTTCTGAGTCATTGACCTGCAACAATGGGCCACAATGTTTTGTACTTAACTTTGACATGATGTCAGAACTCTTTATTTGCATTATAATTTACTAGCTCAAGAAATGTAAAAAAAATCATTAGATTAAAAAAGGACAAGTAAAAAAATGAGCCTTAAGAAGGAAAGTTCAGTGATCTAAACCTATGTATCTCACACAGCATAAAATCCCTATACCAACCCTATACCAAGCCTAATCAGATCTATCTAGTAAAGTTAGTAGCTTTGACTTATTAGAAGATGATAACATATTCACTATCAATATATATATGCTAATTTTGTAATTTATATTAAGCAATATGTCTTTAATTTCCCTTCAGCCTTGAGTAATGTGTCACATGACTATACATGTTTCCATCCATGCTGCACAGGGGAGGCTGGGAATACAGTAGTGACCTCAGCAGGTAATCTGACATGTTCCTGGTGTGTTCCACCAATAAACTATGTTTTTCTATGCCAGAATAATAAACAGATGTATAGAGCCAGACAGAAGGAATGACACTATAAATATTAAAAAAGGGATTGATTGACTGTAAATATATCTTTTTAAAATATAAAAAATAAGGGTAGTCTTTAATAAATGTAATTTAGATACAATGGAAAGGCCTCATACAACATGACCCTGTCGCTATATATATTGGCCAGACCTGGCTGTCACTTTCACAGCAAAATCTGGCTGTCATTTTGGCAGCCAAGTCCTGCCATATGTTTCACAGGCTTTTTCAGCAGATTATCTGTAAATTATGCCTGCAGACAGTGTAATTAATATTAATTAAATACAGTGTTATTGTTTGCCGTATATATTGGAGTATAAGCCAAATTTTTCAGTGCCCAAATTGTGTTGGAAAATTTTAATTTGGTTTATACTTGAGCATAAGATGAAAGTCATGATATTTCGTGGACTGATTTTGATGCGTTAATTGTAAAGCCCCTGAGGTATTATCATTAAATTTGCTAGTGATGTAGGTAAGGATTGCATAAATTACATTCTAACTCATGTTGAAATTGTTTAAATTGAGTGAACTTTGACCTGAAAGCAAAAACTACATGTTGTTGAATACTTTTTTCTTTAAAATGTTCTTACCTCTTTCTGTATATCCAGCATGTTTGGTGATGATATCATGTTCAGGGGCTTTGCAATTGTCTCACAACTGGGCTAATGTGTTTCAGTGCCTTATTGATGCTGTCAGAGGCAGTTCCCCACAGGTATTTTGTGGCAATAAGATACTCTAATTTATAAGGAGTGTCTTATAGTCTAAAAAATATGGTACATTTATAATGCTACTGGGAAATGTTAAGGGATCTTGATTATGAGCATGCAGGACCCTGAAAACAAACTAACCTTCTTTCTAAAAATAGCAATGTATTTCCTGTTATGTACATGTGCCCACAGTCTCATAAATGTATTTATACAGTATGGAATGCACAGACAGTGCATTATAAGTTGGAAATGGTGGAAAACCATGCAGTCCTTTGATTCTGCTGGCCTTTCAAACAGCTTTCAAAGTATTTTTTTTTTTATATGATGGCTCATTTGTTTTTGTAGCGTCACAAGTAAAATCTAAATGTTTTCTGCCAGAAATGTAATCTTAGTCGATCGACAAGATGTATTGAAGTGCAGTATGGTTAAACATCTTCTTTCATAGCATTTGGTTCCACATGAAATTGTTTACATAACAGAGCAAAAGCAACTGATTTTATTTCAACCTGTTATTCTGATGTAATTTAAATCTATAAATGGCCAGTGTAATTATTCCCGGTTACAGCTATTGGCATAGAATGTTTATATGTCTGTTTTGCATTTGTAAAAAACCTTTATGCTCTATACCCAGAGGCTAAAGAGAAATCTTTAGTTCCATGGTACTTAACCTGCTGGTTGACTATGATTATGACAAAAGGGTAATTTACTGGTTGGCTAGGATTCTAAAGAAATACAATGCATTCTAATTAAACTTTGAGCTGGCCTTAGTGTGAAAACACATGTCTGGTAGTGATTATATTATATGGAAAAAGCATACCTGACAAACAGAAGTATTTGAGTCACACGTACTACTGTGCCCATTGCACTGACAAGGTACACATGTTCCAAGAGTTGGCCCAGTTTTTTGCCCTGGTGAGACAGGTGCCAGTCTGTAGAATCCAGGCATGCATGCCTAAAACAAAATATAGTGCAGAATAAGCAAATAATTCCTTAAAAATTTTACAAATACATGACTTATATGGAATTGGTATATAGAAGTTTATGAAGGGCAACAGGTTATAATATATACCTTTACATGGTTACTCATTACAAATAGAAATAACATGTTATCAGTAAAAATATTTTGAATATTACTGCTCCATTCTGGTAATACCTCACAGGAAAGTCCAGAGTACCCTATTGGACATTCACATTTCTCTATCAAATTGGCCTTTGGACTCATAGTGAAGGAAGTCCCCTCTTCTGCAACTTCCAAAAAGACCTCAGAAATCCTGTCAATAAAAAAGACAATTGTTAGTCAGTTTTGTAAGAACATCTACAAATAAAGCACATGGCAGAGACAACATTAACTCCGTTATAGGCATTGAAATAGATTGGACAGTCAATCGAACAGGGAATGGACATGTCCATAAATCCCAGTCGATACTGTTGATGGGGTTCGGCTCCCCATCCAAAGTACTGAAAAGAAATTAATGTGCAAAGTGGTGTTTCTTGTAACTATGTAGAATGGTAGAAACCCCCTGGTTCCCCATTTCTGTCCTTTCTGGCTTTTCAGAAGGGGTCAGGTATGCTCTGAAGGAGGGAGTATACCACACTGCTTTTTTATGTCACTGAAAAGAAAATTTAAATCACACTTTTTTTTAGGGGGTGGGGGGGGGGGGCTGGCCAGCGTGGGTAAAATACATATTTGGCTGTACAGCAACATCTGACTGTGAGGTGAGGAGTCAAAGTTGCCTCCAATATACCTTTTCTTTTCTGTATCGTTTCTGTATCATTGACATACCTGTTGAATTGCCATTCACTATATACCGTATTTTTCAGACCACAAGACACACTTTTTTACCCCCAAAAGTGGAAGGGAATGAGGGTGCATCCTGTGTTCCGAATGTGAGAACCCCCCAACCCATGTGCCCGCATGGGTTTGGGGTCTCATGTGTCCGCATCGGTTCGTCTGCCTCATGCAGCCGGCCGGGACTATTTGATGCCTCTCAGTACTCTGAAAGGAAGGCAAGGAGCCCATCAGGACAGGAGAGTCAGGACTCACATAGTCAGGCCACTACATACTTACATCATTCTCCCTTGGGGAGAGACGAATGCAGCATCCCCCGTCTGCCCCACTTCCCAATCTATGTGTGAAAAGGAAGCTCATGACGTCTCTCTACACTGACGGCAGGTGTCCCTAGTAACATCTAGTGGCTGAAATACATATGGCATGATATTTTTTTTCCCCAATTGAGATTAATGCTTGAACACTTAAAATATATATTTTTTTGTATTCCTGTCCTAAACACTGGGTGTGTCTTATGGTCAGATGTGTCTTATGGCCCAGTATGATAGGGCTTTTTTTATGTTTAAATGTAAAAATCTCATCATCCACTCTGCACATCCTCTTTGAATGTATCATAGCTATATTATTAGAATGTTAGCTTGATATAACCACCTTCAGGCAATTTGTTATGATTCATGTCTTGTAAAAAAAGTAATACTTTTATGAGGAATAAACGCTACCATTCTAGAGAACGTATTCAAGGAGTTTGAATTCATTTACAAGAAGCAATAGAAAGAGCAGTACAAACAAAATCTTTGTTTTGCTCTATCTTCTTTTTTATTGGGAAGACCACAAGGATTTAACCAGCTTTCTACTTGATCAATTCAACAAACAGCAACTGAGTAAACATGTCAAGGGCAGCAGGACAATTGAGCATATGTAACTTGGGAATAAGGAAGATAATGGCACTGCTGTCATATACATGAGCATTTGATGATTAACTGAGTTTTGCAGACTCCCTGGATAGGTTAGACATTATATCCAGTTGAATGTACTGATTCTGCTTTGTACAGAATGAAATCGTCCAAATGAATTCATACTAAAGTGCCTCTAGTAAGAAAAGAATGTTAGTTTAGACAATTTCTATTCCATATGGAACAAATGCCTATAGATAAACCTTCAGACATACATATTTATTCAGTGTGGCATTCAAGCTTTTTTAGATACAAGTCTCCATGCATTTAAGAAAAAATCTCTCTCTGTCATCTCCAGATCTTGAGGAAATAGTTTGTATACAGCAGACTATTTACAACCAGAGATGTGCATTTACATAATAATAAACTTAGGGAGCACAGAGCTACTTGTTGCTTGTCTAAGAGGCTTTTTTTAAGAGCAAGCAACAACTTGCTGTCTGCACAGAAAAGGTCTCCTGGGATTCAGCCCAACTAGTTTCCAGTCAATGTTTGAGATTTTAAATAATTTCAGGCAAAATGAAGAGCATACTTGCTGCCTGAGCTAATGTAATATATTATCACTTTATGTTCGCTTCAAAAACAATGCACTGTCTTGGAATTATAGTGAGACACAAAACAGGAATGATAGATGGGCAGGAAAGCACAATACTGCATGAATGCATAAATCACCAGCATACTTATGTAAGAAAAAATGGAAAACATTTCCGCTAGTTTGTGATTAATATAACATTTGTACTGATTTATTATCTGGACATGTACATTTTTATTGCCTTATGTTGATATTCAGTAAAGTAGTTAAAATTTATCCACGAGCAACCACTCCCTTGTGCCACTTAGTATGTATATTCTTTTTGGATGTGTTAGGATTACTGGTGTAGATATCCGACTCTGGGGTACGGACACAGTCCCAACAGGAAGATTAACAATGCAAAACTACAGAATCTATGGAAGTGTTCTTAAGATTACCTGCATGGTTATCAGATTCAGGGGTAGGGGCATGATATTACACTCATCCATCATCAAAGCACAATGTTGATGTTTTTGATAAAATGTTTCTTTGAAAAGATATGGGGCCATCTGAGCATCATTATATTAAATATTATAAAACAACCATTGTCATCACTTAAGCTAGGCACACGCGGGTAGATCTGTAAAAAGATTTGAGTACAAACAACCAACATGCTCGCTCACGGTGATTAATTGTACTCTAATCTGTTTACAAACCTACGCGTGTGCCTTCCTTCGAGTGGGATCACTAGAGCCCGCTCGAAGAAACTCGATTGAACTGGGTTCCAACATGTTGGAAAACCCTGTTCAATCTCCATTACTTTGCATGAAGACATGAATCTTTAAGTATTGGAACAGCTGGCTCCTGCCTCCTTCCTGCTCAGCCTGGACTCTGCTGACAGTGTGAAGAGGGCGAAGCCAGCACTTCTCACTCAGAAGCTGCTGCTGCTGAGTGAGAGTCAGGCTGGTTTTCTCACCAGCTTGTAGCCCGTGTTGTGATTCACACGTGCTGCAAGCTGGGGAGAACAGGTCCCCGTTCCCCATTTAACGGGAATGATTGATCGGGGGTCGATTGCACTGTAATCTTTCTGTGTGTGCCTAGCTTTAGGCTAGCTTCACACAGTTGGTTACAGGAGGCTGTAAATTCCCCCATGACTGCCCTCATTCTAACTTATTGGGCTGCAGCATGTAAGAGGACAAATGTCCATTAATGTGGGAGTAGAGAGTGTGACAGATATTAGGTGCCTCTGCTTCTCACAGTCCAGGATGCTGATGGCTACTATAGTCTTATTTTTTTATGTAGTTCCCTGCAATTTCCTTAATTGACCACTAGAGGGAATCCATCATTTAGGGTACAGTGTGCCTGTGAGAGTTTGTAGTCTCACAAGATTTGGGCGGCCATTTTAGGGGAATCGTCTTCCTGGATTCATTAGGTAAACATTTTTGCATTTGGCTCCTGGACTAATTTAGACATGCTATGTTAGTCTCTGTTACATAAGGACCCCGTCCTGCGGGAGTTCAGAAACCTTGCTGTACTCCCCCAGGTGTTGCTATTGTTATTCTGGGAGAATAGAAGAATAAGGAATATCTTTGATAGTGATGGCCACCTGGAAGTCTGCTGAGGTCCAGATTTCTGCATCAAAAGCACACCATAGACTTTGACGGAAATTTTTTTTATGTTGTAGGCCTGTAACTTACCAAAATATGTCCATGCAAGGGTCTAGTTAGGGTCAAAATATTTCATACTAGGAAAGGTAATAAAAAATTGTGCCAAACTGTTAGCAGTGATTACCTAGTTACAATGATATCAGGGGCCAGAAAGGCCCTCAGTGGGTGTATGGGGCCTGGGCAAAGATCACAGAGTAAAATTGGGTCAGTATAAGGGGTGGGTGTTTATGTTGCGTGCAGGTATGCAGCTCTTAAAATGGAGGAGGAGTGTGGCCCCCTGTAACAGGCAAATAGGAAGGAAACAAGGTGCACAACCTAGTGCAACAAAGTAAAATACTGTAAATGGTAAAATAGAATAAAACAAAAGAAAAAATACTCACATTAACCATTTTTAATGGCACGAAAAGCCGTTTTCCCCCGCAATCACGGTGGAGTGCTGTACTGTACTCCGCCGTGATTGCCGGCTCTCTGCCCAGCCCTCTCTGTCGGCCAGTGTCAAATAGACGCCGACGGTGTGTGGAGAGGAGAGCGGCGCCCCCTCCATTAACATGGAGGTCTATGGCGCCACACTCACAGAGAGGCGGCGGTTGTGACCGACTGAGGTCGGGCAAACTGCCTAGGAGGTTAAAGGAGGTTTACAAGTTTACCAAGGATTGATCTCTCAGGGCCGTGTACTTACCAGGATGATGTAACTTCCTGGTTACAGGTGCTGGAGGCTCAGCGGGATCAATAGAATGCTTAAAAGGCATCCTATTGATCCTGCTGAGCTTCCAGCACCTGTAACCAGAAAGTGAACTCATCCATACCAGGAAGTGACATTAACAGCAAACCACTTATAAGCTTCAAAAAAAAAGAAAGGCTAAATTGGACTTTTCTAAAAAAATTACTTTCATAAAATAGCCAGCAAAGTCCTGGAAAAACATTCTTTGGACAGATGAAATGAAGACTAACCTCTACCAGTTTGACAAAGAAAAGAGTATGGAAATGTGTGGAGCAACTCATGATCCAAAGCATAGAACATAACCTGTAAAACATGGAGGCAGTGTGATGGTTTGGGCTTGTAATGGCTGCCAATGGCACTGGAACACTAATGTTTATGAATGATGTGACAGAAGCAGCAGAATGAATTTGAAATGTTCAGAGATATCCTGTCTGCTCAAATTCTACTGAATGCTGTCACACTGATTGGGAGGTGTTTCATAATACAGATGGACAATGACCCAAAACATTTGAATCTGATCTGAACCCAAATTAACTGAAATAAACATGCATTTGAAGCCTAAACATTGGACAGAAAGATCCACAAATGAAAAGCAACCGGCAGAGCAAACCCAGGAGGAAACCCAGCATCTGGTGATATCCATGAGTTCATGAGTGTCATTGCCAGCAAAGCGGTTTCCATCAAGTATTAGAAATGAACAATACATTTTTTTAATATGTCCAATTACTTTTTAGCCCCTAATATAAAGTGATTGTGTATAATAAATACTTTAGTTCCTCACATTTCTATGCAATATTTTGGTTCAACCCTCTGGATTAAAGCTAAAAGTCTCAGGTTCACAGATAGAGGATAGCTAATATAACATATAGGATCAATGTTCTGCAATATGAAATAGAAGTTAAATTATGTAAACAAATTGCATGAAATATATTGCAACCTTATGCCTCCCAAGGACTGTATTTTGTATAAAGTAATTTTAAGCAATATTTAGTAAACATTTATAACCCACATATCTTTATTCCTCAATATTAGAACCATAAATACAATGCATACAAAAACATTGGTAGATACATTTTTCATATTGTTTTTTTACCTGCTTTGTCTCAGTACTCTACCATAAGATGCCTTGATTAGAATATATTGTATGTCGTACAGGACATCCATGAAATCTTGACGGGTAACAGGTCCTCCATCAACAGTTTTCCATTCAAACTTGTATAGTAAAACAAAATAGAAAATGAGCAAAAAAGATTTTAATAATACCTACTGTAAGCAATGAAAACAAATGCAGACAATATTTACCTCTGTCATGTCAACATCATGTCTCGTAAGTTGACCATTTTGGGGTTCAGGCATGTGTCTTACAATTATCCTTTGGTTTTCAGGAGGACCACCTCTTATAATAATTTGTGGTACATAGGCCGATGGTCCAGTCTCTTCTCTGGCTTCAAAGTAGATAGTATATTTAAACTTTCCTCCATAGGCTGTCAACTATAATGTGTAAATATAGAAAGGACAATTCATTTCCGAAGTGCAGACAAATACACTGAAACAAGCAA
Organism: Ptychadena robeensis; assembly: GCA_036250615.1. Lineage (NCBI taxonomy): Eukaryota > Metazoa > Chordata > Amphibia > Anura > Ptychadenidae > Ptychadena > Ptychadena robeensis. The sequence continues at coordinate 100,025,502 of CM070035.1, read as the reverse complement.
CCTTCAAATTAACCTAATTTCAAGATATTTATTTTTTCCTAGCGTTATAATGCAGTCATTATGTTTTGATTTGCTAGGTAGTGCACACATTTTCCATGTCTTTTGGGACAGTTTTTCTGTTTGTTAAGGATGTATGGTAAAGATGGGTGCTGGACCGGAGTAGTTAACTCTTCTTCTCCTGACCATGCGTGCTGGGTAAACAAAATAGATATAACATTTGTTTCTCAGAATTTGCTAACTGAAATGTGGCATAGGGGCTAAAATGAGTAGAGATGGGCAAGTAGGCACAGAAATGATTTTGAGTGGGTAGATGGATCTACATAATTAAAAGTCAAACAGCATATGTTCATGTACCTATATGGCTATCATACCCCCTAGAATAATTACCTAGACAGAAAACAGATATTTGCTGGCTTTTATAATGGAGGAGAAAAAGAGTTTGTGGGGTATTCTTTTTATGTTCTCGATACGTATAACATTATGAACACTTTGGACTGTACAGGTTAATATATATATATATATATATATATATATATATATATATATATATATATATATGTGTGTGAAATATTACTAAAAGTGTGATAAAAGTTGTTTCTATTGTTCTCTTAACTACTGTTCCTCTATAAAAAGAACACTCAGGTGACAATAAAAAAAATAGACAACTATGTTTATTGCCTGCATTGAGGGAAAAATAAATGTAAAATAGCAATGGGGTTGAAGTTCAAGCAGTTCTTCAATATCTTGAACAAATTCCATTTTTAGCTGCACTGAGCGAGGTCTATTTTCCTCTAAACTCTTCTATAGCATTAGTCAGTCACATGACTAACAAAATAACAGCCCTTTTCAAACACATAATACAAAAACTTTTAAAGTTACACATTTTGCCCATAGGCAGATTAGGCATTTGTATTTAATTGTATATTTGATGTGATTAATGAAACCTTAAAGCTACCGGGAAAAACAAAACAGAACAAAAATAAAATCTATATTCTTAGCAGGTAAAATTACTACAGAGAATTCATTTTAATTCTGTTTTATATTGTAATTCAATTCACCCCCAAAAGAGCAGTTAGTTCCTGTATCTTAAACAGGAAAATAAAAATGGTTGAGCTACTCCAATGAAAAGTTTAGCTGAACAAACTATTTTACTTTTGCCAATACTTTTTACTTTTAAAATACCAAAAGTCCTTTCACACAGTATGAGAAGCTTTCTCATCCCAAGTGAACGATAAAAAAGGAATAAAAAGGGTAGGAGATTAAATCAAACCTGAACTAAAGATTGATTTACTTGATCTAATCTTGCCTATCTTCTACATGCTGATATAACATTAGTGTTGAGCTTGGATATTCGAATTTCGTATATATTTGGCAAATATCAGCTATTCGAGAATTCACAAATTTCGCGAATATGGCGGTGGGTATTCGCAATTTAGAATATTCGCATTAGGATACTTATGCGCATGGATTGCGAATATAGATTCGCAATGTGAAAATGAATGTGACCATTCATTTTAAAGGTAATTATGAGGCAATCATAATTGCGAATGAATGTACAATCACACGCGATTGCGCGCGAATCACGCATGATTGCTAATATTCGCTAGTATAGAGTCTAATATTAGTAGAATTATTTGCAAAATAGCGCGAATTTTAATATTGCCTATGGCGCTCATCACTATGTAACATCTGTTTACTAAAATGGAGTCAACTCATCATCCTGGAGTATTGTCTAACTTTTTACTATTAAGTTTGCCTGAGATAAATAAGTACAGTAAAAATTCATGTATAATTGGTTCAGATGGAATTTCAGTAGAAAAAAAAATTAAGGATAAAAGCAACCAAATTGCAACAATCAGATGATGGTCATATTACAACAATCAGAACAAAACAAATTGAAATATTCATTGATCCTCAGTCACCTTTCTTGATTGTAAGAATAGCTGTATATTTAAAAGTGGACCTATCACCTTCTTTTCTTCTTTCTGTGATTGGAATGAGGCAACCCCCCCCCCACACACACACACACACACACACACACACAAAACCCATAAAGAGTAAATAAGAAAGTTCCATTGCAGCCCCTCTTCTCTCCATCTCTCTCATTTGAAAACCATGTTAGGGCTCCCCAGTGGCCACTCACAATATTGCACCGAAACTAACCCCCGGAAGCCTGGCTGATAAATAGGGTTCCAGGGAACAGCAGGTAAGTATATATTTTTAAGGATTGTCAAAGTTTAATATGTAGGTCAAAGTTTAATTATATATATATATATATATATATTATTCACTATTAAAATGTGTGCTGTAACACAATTATAGCTAAAAAGTATGATGTGATACTTGAAAGGCATCATGCTTTGTTTACCTTTCGACCTTCAAATTGCTGTGGAAGTTTCCAATAAAATGGTTCTGAGCGCAGGTCTTGTTTTGCTTGATCAATAAATGCTATGATTTCTGGATGTTGGAAAAACACCCCTTTTGTGGTCCGATGCTGTAGAGTAAAGTCTGTTAATTCAAGAATCGTCTGATCGGGCTTCAGGGATAACTGGAAAACCAATAACAAAAAATATGTATTTAAAAAATATCAATAAAACATTCATAAATGTTTTGCAGATGTATGTAGGAACAAATATTCATGTTTAACAAAAAGCACTTTGTCAAAGTTTTTTTTATGTATTTGCTTGTTGTTGTGTTGCAAAAGCGACTGGCATTTTCACTGTTTTGCATTAGACTTTTATATGTAATGGTTTTTACCAAGGGTGAAAGGCTCTTACGAAGCCTATACACTGTTGCAGGCCAAAACTAAAGAGAAATTTATCAGTTACACAACTAATATGACTTTACCCTAGGACCATAGGGTACTTAAAATGCTTCTTAGTTAAATGAACTGGTTTATTAAAAAAATGTTCTTGCACAATAAAAATCCATTGCTAAATTACAGGGAGTGCAGAATTATTAGGCAAATGAGTATTTTGACCACATCATCCTTTTTATG
>CM070035.1:100010648-100022404 GCA_036250615.1 Ptychadena robeensis | reverse complement strand
GAGGCAGCTAGATAGGAGGGCCGAGGGTGGGGTCAAAAACCCACGGCACAACAGGCAACATCCCGTGGCACACTAGTGTGCCCCGGAACAGTGGTTGAAAAACACTGCATTAGAGCAATTTCATAAATGTTTCATACATACATATGCTGTTTGTACATAGGTTCAGTTTCATATTCTCTCAACAGGTTTTGCAGACTTCCTCTTTATCAGGGGAGTATCATATACAACAAAACCAGCCCTTGTCATTCTAATTAAGGAACTGTTCAATGCCCCAGAACATTCCAGAACCATGTAGAAAGCAGGGGGTTCCTAGATCTCTAGGACATCCAGAGTGTTTCATCTATCATGAAACAGTACAACAGGGCCTAAGCAAACCTACTGTCTGTTTGGCTTTGCTTATCCCTATAGTGAGTAATTAGCTTGGGAAAAACGCTGTGGTTAGCACTTTGAAATGGCACATTTACTTCTAGAGCCAGCCACAGACGGTTCGATCTGTGTCCGTTTTCATGGCAAATCGACCGCCATGCACGCTTGCGGCAATCGACTGGCTGAAATTCAGCCACGGATCAAAGCCACCTACCTGGAGCGATGGTCCATGGACACTCTTACTATCAATCGACCAAAGAACAGACATGTCTATTTTAGTTTGGTTGATCGCATTACTATGGATGGGGAGCAGCTTCCCCATCCAAAGTATATGTTGGCACACATAGGGTGCGCGCAAATTCTTGGAATGACCAGCCGTGCGTGATGACATCATCATGCGCAGTCGATCGGCCGAGCATCGTGCCATCTATGGCCATCTTTAGATATGATAAATGAGTAACAGCAGGTTGCATTATCAAAATACTTGTAGTTAGTCATTAAAGATGGTCAAATTTCTTTTCAAAAATTCGACCATTTCAACGATTTCGAGTTAACTGCAAAGCCACTGAACATGGTATCATCACCAACCTTGCTAGAGATGTAAGGGAAGGGTTGGGGGTATACTACAAAAAAAAGGTGTTGCTCTAACACAAATAGTTTTTGCACAAATTAAGTTCAAAGTCAAGTAAAAATTTCAAAAATCTGATATTTGACTTTGAATTTTAACTCAATTTATACAAAAACTACATGTGCTCGAGCAAAACTTTTATTTTTAAATGTTTCCACAGCCCTTCTCTACAGAGGCTTTGTATTCAGCTCACATAGTCAGCTAGTCTAAAAATTTGACCGTCTCTATTAGTCATCTATTCAGCGTACTGTTTTTTGGGCACATCTTCCACAGCTCAGGTCTTCAGTGTGATATTGTTAGGCTTGTAAGACACTTTAAAACAACCATAGATGAGCTACTGTACTGGATAATCTAGCTACTAAAATAATCATAAATACCCTCTGGCAGTGAAAGCAAGGTGCAGTGGTGTTTCTGTATAACAATTAAAGAGACATAAAAATCCTCTTATTATTTTACTACGGATAAATATTTCATTTATGGAGGATTTATGAATTTTCTTCTGATGGGATGGTATAGTTTAAAAGCTTTCTTTTATGCATACAAATTTAAAATGTTCTAATGGTGTAACACAAATGACTTCAGTAAGCACCATGGATAAAACTCAACATCTATCAATACTATTCGCATGTAACAGGTAATGTACCATCATGAGACAGTTGATGAAGAGTAACAGTATACATGTTGTGATGTACATAAATATTCATCCTGCATTTATTTTTCACATTATATATCTATGAATAATTTCTTTCAAATACTGTTGTTCAAGAGACTTGAATATTACTTGTTACACAGAACAAAGTAAGTAATCAGAACAATATATTGAATGCTTTGGCATGTATTAGCTGCTTCAGCATGTTTTACTAAAATACACCAGCAGGAACCCACATTATGGTATTATATGGCTCAACAGTTTCCTACTCACCCACATTCGGATTAGTCCATCTGCTTCTGTACACTGGGTAGTGAGGCCAAAGCAGTAGCAGCTGCTGCAACCAAGTGGATTCCCAACATGAAGTCCAAAAGTGCTGGGTTTGCATCTGTCACAGTGGACCCCTTCCACATTTATCTGAAAAAGAGACACTTCACAGGCTAAGTAGAACAAAATGATAGCTCTTGCTTAGCAAACAACGTAATTGCAATGTTTCCTGAAAAATCTAATATCTAAGAGAATATTGCAAAGCTGAAGTATGGCCTTACATAATTAGTTTCCATGTTACAGATGTCAGTACGTTAATGAACATTATAAAAATCCCTAAACACTGGGAATAATTAGGATCTCATCCAAATAAATGGCCATTCTATTTAGAAGGAAAAGCACCGAATATAACATTACAGAGCAATGATGTAGCATTCAGCATTTAACTGTTACGCAAATAATATGTTACTGTGCCTGCTTTCAAAATATGGCAGCAATTGTCAGAATTCTATACATACTGATAAGGAAGAACACTAAAAACACTAAAAACTGAGAGGGAAAATAAATAAATCATTTAATTATTAGAACCCCTAACAAAGTGAATAACATAATGTGCACCTAAACCAACATAAACAAGCTTTGCGTATGTATCCTGGGGCAGAAATTTAATAGAGCACAGATTGCAAACCTTTTAAGGCCCCCATACACGGGTCGGATTCCATGGCCAATTGATCACTCACCCGATCGATTCCGGCGATCTCAGCGGGAATCGGAGCTCCGATCAATCAGCCAATTAAGAGTATCCGATCGCTGCATACCACCTTGTCCCATGGATTCCTGGACGGATCCGTGTCCGATCGCTAACTTCCCAAATGGCAACTCCCCCTGATGTGTGCAGAATCGGATCAGAAAGACCAACATGTTGGTTCTCTGTCGGATCCGATTCTGAGCCCCCGATCAATCGGACGCGAACGATCGGACAAGGTGGGCTGCAAGCGATTCCGGCACGATCGTTTCGCGTGCACGCGCCCGGAATCGATCGTGCCGGAATCCGGTGGGAATCCGATACGTGTATGGGGGCCTTTAGAGAACAAGTACCCAAACTGAAACCCAAGACCCACTTATTTACCGCAAGGTGCCAACATGTTCATTTACCCTGAATAACGAACACACCTTACATACAGTGAAGTAAATAAGTATTTGATCCCCTACTGATTTTGTATGTTTGACCTTTGACAAAGAAATCACCAGTAGGGTACTGTGTGCATTCGGAAGAAATAGAAGAAAATGGACAGCTCAGGGGGCCAATAAGCCACCAAGTTCTGCAGTTCTCTCCTTTCCTCCTTATCTGCCTTTGTGCTGACTGACAGCTCGGGTGCCCACAGAGAGAGCTACGGGGGCCCTCCCTGGTACGCGTGCCATATGTTCGCCACCACTGTAACAGACTGTCTGTGTTTCATTGCACTGTAAAACTTGTTTCAACTTGATTAGAAAAATATCATGTTTTTGTTTTCACCCAAGCTTCTTTCAGTATGCAAAAGCCATCATCAGGTCTCAACTAGTGTTCACTACTATCACGAATATTCTAATAGCAAATTTTTATGTAAATATTGGCATTAAAGATCTCAGATATAGTGCTAAATCTTCTTAATCATGAATATTTGAGTTTTTTTACATCCGTACCCAGTCAATTTGAAGATAATAATGACTGGAGATCACGAATTGTCAAATTGACAGCGAATATTGGGCAAAAAGTATGTGATATTTTGTGTATACAAAAATTGCCTATGCTGCTTATGACTAGTGTTAACTACTAGCCTAGCAATATCTCCCAGCCAGTAATAACCTATAGCTTAAGCTGGCCATAGACAACCCCTTTTTTATATGATTTTTAAGAGATCGACAGATGCCATCAATACATGCATAAGGTGAGTGACCGATCAAAATGGCAAGAAATCGCACAATTAATCATTCAGGGATCAGACATGTCTGAAAATATGAATGCCATATCCCACTTTCATCATTTCCAATTGCTTTTTTTGTGTAGCCGATCTTTAGCCACCCATCGATCAGTGATAAATCAGTGGATCCCAAAAATTGTGCACTTTTCGATCGATGTATGATTCAATCACGATTGTTTAAAAAAACGATTTTAGGGAAATTGAGATGCCAATGCACAGCTTTAGTAATAATCCCTAGTTTTGGTGTTCAATAGTTTTTTTTACCACACCAGCCCCAGTCAAGCTGTCTCTCCTATGCTGTAAAAACAGAACTGATCTGTCGGTCATAAAGTAAAAAAGTAAAGTGTTTCTGATCATCTTTAACCTCTCTAGCGGTTGAGACGAACCCAGTTAGTCGGAAATTGTTTGTTTACGAACTAGGATCATAACAACCGACCATACCCCCGGAAAGCTGCAGCGATTCTGCATACTGCCACAGCTATTCTGAGAGTCCGGGACCCCCCTTCTGTGTCATTGGTGATTGGTGACCTCCATTATAATGGATGGCATCAGTTTCCCAGCCCACATCACTGGCATAATTAATGACGCTGGCAACGTGGACAGGGGTCGTTAGCTCGCAAACTCACCACGAGATAACTCAGACTAACCACACAGATGTTAAAAACACCATCTGATGATAGCTTTTATTTCACATCACTATCATTAATAAAAAAAGTCACAGTAGCATCTGAACATGTGTGTATTAAAAAGCAATGAATTCTAACAAGAATAATCCAGCAATATATAAAAAAAATACACCACTCTAAAAGCTTAGTACACGTTTCGTAGGATTTGCTATGAATTTTAAATTTAGGTTGATGCTGCTTGAAATTGAAGGTTATTTGAACATTCAGCGGAACCATATAAACAGAACTGATACTGTATGATTTCTATTTAATGTCATGCAGAGTATAGGCAACTTTCTTATCACAATGCTACAGGCAGCGATGAGATGGAATCTCCTAAGTCAGTGTGACACTCTACTTCAAATCTACCAGATTCTTCAATTCATTGTTATCCACATACATGTTTCCTCTTATACAGCTGCCTTTATCTTTCAACAACAGTATGTCAGGTGAGTCAGAAATGCTCAGTATACCATTACTAGATAAATACTGTCAATCCTTTAGGTTGTGTTAACATTTCAGACAGGACATGGTTTACTTTATAAACTGATACTAGAAATGCTTTGACAAGCTTGTATGCATAATGGAAAAGATTTCAAGCCAATGCCCATATTCTTCAAGGCAGGAGTCTTTTATTCATTTCAATGAAATACATGGATATTTTATGCATATTTATATAGTGTTATGCTGCAAACAACTATATCACATGTAGACCTCTCCACATAAAATATAAATAATAATAAAATATTATTTATATTATGCAGTTTGGCCAGATATACGTTTTGTTTAAAGGGCACTAAAGGTTGCACTCAGACAGCTACCCTGGTCAAGAAAGCTACATTTTAGTACCTATAGGTTAAGCAGGGCTCAGCACAGTGCTGAATGAAGGGAATACAGCAGATGTCAGTCCCACAGCTTCAGGTCCATTGAGTTTGCTGGTGTCAAAACTTTGTGCTAAAACTTAAAACCTGGCACTATGAAATTGGGACAATATGGGATCTTTACAAGGAAGGATACAACTTAGCAGATAAAAAAATAGAAAAAAAAATTGAATTAGGGAAAACAAAAACAAACGACCTCTTTTCTTAAAATTGAAGCATAACAGTCACAATCCCTTTAAACACATTAGCTTCCAGTACACATTTTAATTTACCACAATTCATTTGTCTAACAAGTGCTTTATATGCATTATGGATGTCTTTACAATGGATTTTAATAGCTTTCTATTAGGTGAGATGACATGCATTTACAATATAGAAATAGTCCCGGACAATAATAAAAGCAAATTAAAGAGGCATGCATCAAGAGCACATTGTTTTATTAATGTGTCCAATTACATATACAAGTACATATAAAAATGCATTTTCAATGGACCTGTTTACGCACACAGGGCAACAGCCGGAGTCAGCCACATTACAAATACAAAGCAACGCTGATGTGTGCTTAAAATATTGGACATATTTGGTGTTGCTGTTTTGACGCAGTGGAGACTAGGCCTTAACTTGTTGATTTGACTTAACTAAGACCATCAAGTTATACATGATGGGCATTGTGCTGCCTCCAGCAGTTATATTAGCCATTCAGTTGTATGTTAGCCTATACGTATGGTTAATATTGTTAGTTTTTAGTGTTATATTGCCACGTTTTGGTCATAGTTCCTGCCATTATTCCTGCAATGTGTAGGGATGCCCAATGCTTTTCAAGCATGTTTTTTCTGCATTCTCCATGGATCTCATCACATTCAAATAGGATGGGTTGCAGGTCAGTGCATGCTAAATGTGGGGATAAAGATGCAGTGGACACAAGCCCTTACTGTACCTAGGGCTTGTTCCTGCAGTTGCAGCTGCCCACGGCAGCGGTTGTGGCCGCGATTTGAAACACGGGCACCTTCGTCTAGCTTCATGTGTGGGGACAAGCCCTAACTGTGTTCCTTTGTGGAACTCTTCACATTATGAACTCAGTTTAGCCTACTGATATTTGGCCTTATTATAAAAAAACACGAAACTTTTCAAGATTTCATTGAGAACAAAAAGTATATTGTTTGTGTTTTGAAGATATTAAAATGAATAAAAAAAAATATTGTCACATTAAAAAAGTTTTGTATATCCATGACTTTACCATTGGAAATAGCAATGAAATTTGGAAAGCATGACATTTTGACAAAAAGTTATTTGGTCTCCAAAAAGTGAAGAACACTTCAGTTAAGAACATGACATAATTACTAATGCATCCCTCTAGCATTTTAAGTATTCTTGTAAAAAATACTATTAATGTTCAGATAAGCATGTTTCATAGGTCATCCTGTTCCCAGTTAAGAACCAGGTTTAATTTAGCTGCTATTTGGCGTTCAGTATACTGTAATGTAAGTTACATCTCAAATAAATTGTGTTAGAAACTCATAGCTAAAATAAAAATACATTTTAAAAAGACATTAAAGCCATTTTTAAATCCATATTTAGAAAAAACCCATTCGCTGGTTTGCCAGCAGTTCAGGGTGGATTGCCGCTGCATCTGCAAGAACAAGCCCTATTAATTAGTATTTCAAAGATGAGGAAAAGATGCACCCAATGCTGTTCAGGTGCAGATTTTTTGCGTTTCCACAGACAGAGGCACCACAGTGTTACCACAATGAGCAACACGCCCCTTTGAGGACACTGAGTGGACACATGGCCTGGAAGTTCCTGTCATGTGTGTAAGGTATGGTGTGTTAATATACCACAAGGTTCATGGCTATAACTAAAGGGTCCGTCACATTTTCTTCTTCTTTCTAACATTTCGTTTTTGCCTTAAAGAAATCAAATTTATTCATAACATATAATGTAAATTACCTTATATTAGTCATCATTAATATTTCCATACACTTCTTTTTTAAAAAACTAAAAAGTATACCTGGACCTGGAAAGCTCAGTTGATCTTTTAGCTTAAATTACCCAAATAAATGCATCATAAAACAAATGCTGTGCAATGCTCTATTGTTTGAGTTCTGTCTTCCCACCACGCTACAATTCAAGATGTAACTTTAAGCATCACAGCACTCCATTCATTCTATTATTTATTCTCTTATTTATGAATTTATGAGGCACTAATTCTGCAGTGCAAAGCCCATAGGAAGGGGGACCCCTTAAATGTGCTGCCATACTGATCACAGCAGAGTACAGACGAGCATCCATTAACATGGAGGTCAATAGTGCGGCCCCTCCTGCCCAAACAGCGGATGAACTGGGTTTGTCTCAACCATTTTTTATGCTTTTTTGAAGTACATGCAAGAGGAATATCACTACTTTCATATCTAATACAGAAGGAAATCTGCTATTAATATATAGTTTTATATATACATTTTTATTCTATTAGTTCCCCTCTCCATGCTAGCATAGTGAACTCTAGAGTGCCTTCCCAGGTGATCCACTACGCCTGTTGGCAAGCCTCTAACACTTCCTGCCCTATATAAGCCTGGATAATACATGGCTGCCCTGTGATAAAGTATTGTTACTACTGGTCTGTTCCTGTTGAAAAGTTCCTGTGTGCTCTGTTAAGCTGGGTACACATAGGTAGATTCCTGTGCAATCGACCGGCGATCAATCACAGCATGGTGACGTCACTATGCTGTAAATGATCGCGGGTCAATCGAATGGTAATCAATGTGCACCACATGGGCATGGGACAATGGGGACCCGGTTTGCCTGTGATCCCCCGGATCTCTGCTTCTGCCCAGCCAGAGAAGCAGAGAGTCAGCCACCCTGCGACCCTCCTCCCTCCCCTGCCACAGAGACATGCTGGCCACGCCCCCTGCAGCTAGCTGATCACAGCCGTCTGTGTGCCGTGCACCTAGCAGCCATCCATTACTTTGGATGGAGACCCACTGTCCACAGTCAATGTAATGGATTTCAACCAAGGTTTACCAACAAGTTGGAAACATGTCCATTGATCCTGCTCGAAGGAACCGTGGATGGCTCAAATGAAGAAACAGATTAGAGCAACATCAGGTGTTGTGAGCTTGCATGACGCCCGATGTTGCCCTAATCTGTTTCTTCATCAAGCTGTGTGTGTCCAGCTTTACTTTTATGGAGATCAGACACAGTCTAAGTTCCTGACCATTCTCTGTCTGCCGATGCCCTGAAACCTGCTTGGACCTGACTATTCTTCTGCCTTAATCTTTTCAGGATACTTTGTTTGAATTCTGACCCCTGTTTTGCTACTGACTACATTCCTGTCTCATCCACTGATGTGTTTATACTTTGGTGGTTGCTGTTAGCAACCATTGAGCCTGATTTGTTTGTGGTCCCCTGGTCCTGGACAGATATTCCTAGCTCCAGTGAGCTGTAGGACTTTTTATGCAGTGGTGTCTTTGCTAAGTTTTAAAGCAAATCTTGATTTTGCCCCTGCAAAGTAGAGAAACTAGTATGCTTTATTGCCTGCTCCCTGAAGCTTACTGCACTACCCTATGTAAAGAGACAAAGCTTCATGTAAGTTGTGGCAGTTCAAGCTTTCAAAAAATAAGGACTGTATAACAGGCTAAACATTGGATAAAGTATGGAAGGTTATAAACCCTGTTATCTGCATCTTGTTTCATGTCCACCACTGGTCCTAGTACATACACAAAGTATAAGGGAATGTTCACAATGCAAGATGACTCCTCATTTAGAGGAATTATCTGTCTTGTTTACTACTATAAAGTATTGGGTTTTTCATGAATCCAGAATAGTGTTGATCGCAAAAATATTCTAGAATATTCTAGATTTTTTACATCAGTACATAACTGCCATGCATTGTGTATGCAATATGCACAAAGGCCAATGAACGTAATATATGGAAAGTACCATGCATTACCAGGACCATTTCAAGCCCTCCGGGGGCACTAGGCAAGTTATTGGGGGTATGGGGGGTGTCGAGACCGCCTCCTCCGCCTCCTGCGCACCCCCCCCCCCACACACACCACAATAATACATAGCTTACAGGTGTTGCTAAACCATCCCTGTATCATTGAAAACCACAACAACAATGTAAAAACATATTTTATAATGACAAATGCAACTTTTTGTTGAAGTCTGTTGAAGTTGAAGTCTGAACTGAAATGAATTTGCAGCAAATGAAAAAGTTCTCTATATAAAAACTAGTGTAGTATAATTCAGCCACCTGGCCAGTATCCAAATGATAGCTGTGTGGTTAAACGATTATTAGAAAGCATTTAACAGGTGCATTTTCTTCCGGCAGCCAAGGAAGATCTGTATGCAAATCTTTCCTTTAGGTGCTGTAATATACTTAATGGAAGGCATTTGTCACTAAAATCCCTCAATGCTATTTAAAGATAATCATTTTAGAGCGGAAACTCTGCTTGTGTGCAACAGACTTATCTTGTTCTGTCTTCTAGCCTACTCTTACATATACAGAACAGACTCCAACAGGGATATTGTACAAGATTTTTAGGCACAGTGGTGCAATCCACTTTACATGTACTAAAAAGGTGCATAGCTCCACAGCAGATACATACTTCCCTTAAAGTTTGCTCTGTAGGGTCATTTGAACGTGTAATTTTGCATCTCCTGTTGCTCTTACCTTACAGCTGCATTGTCCAGTCTCTTGGCATGAACATTTATTTGTCTCTTGATCACAGCTCTCTGATTGACTTCCCGCCAACTCGCAGTCACAGCCGATGCACTTTGGGTAATTCCTGTATCCCACTCTGCAGCTGGTGCATTTGTCCCCAGAGAAGTTTGGATGGCAGAAACAGCAGCCTGTGTCTGGATTACATTGTGTACTGAGTGATCCTGGAACTCCACATTCACAAGCCTACATATAAAGAAATAACAGGAGAGCCTCAGTATTTTTAACTCTGTAATATGCAAAAGTATCCCATATAGTGCTTTAATGACAAGAAGTACTATTTAAATTCAGCTCCTAAAATTGTAGTTCACTTACTTTTAGCTTATTATCAGCTACATATAGACATGAGTGCGAAAGCTGAAAGAGGCTGTCCACAGCTTACATACAGAGTGGAAGCGAACCCTCCACTGTGGGTGCCAGAGGCTGCCTGCAGCTGACATACGCAGGGGAGATGAACCCTTCGGCTGTATGTGTCATAGGCTATGTGCAGCTGACACAGACAGTTGAGACAAACCCTCCACTGTGGGTGCCAGAGGCATACACAGCAGAGGTGAACCCTCCTGCTGTGGGTAAGTTGTCACAGGCTGCCCATGGTTTGAGTGCAGGTTCTTTTTTCTTTCCCTGCTCAAAGCCACCCACAGTGGAGGGTTTGTTTTTGATATGTGTGCCAGCCAGGCAGCCTCTGAGAACTTCTGGAATCCACCACCAGGGCCAAGAAGTGATTATCTGAGTGGATTTGCCAGGCAGGCTAACTAGCCCCTGCTTGGCCAAGGGGGTAAATCCTTTGCTTCATAAGACACACAAAGATTGTCTCCCCCTCTTTGCAGACTATGAAGTGACAAATACTGTATGTTTCTGTCTTAAATGCTTATTTAGTTGTACACTGAAAAGATTGTACTGACATTTATAAATAGTGACATAAAATACCAACACCTGCGTTGAGGTATATAGCTCTCAAATACTGCTTTAAAGCTAGACTTTATTTCTTCTTGTACTGTCTTCCTCCTTCTGTGGTTTCATTGTCCCTCTCAAAATAAGCCAGGATATATATATTTTATATATATATATATATTATATACAGATTATATATATCTGTTTAGTATGCAGTTGCTACATTAAATTTTAAGTATTTAAAGTATTTAAAGATTAAGTATTTTAGACTACTAATAAATGTTGCTGGTTAAGTGGTGATAAACCTTTCAGCAATGTTCAAGACACATGGACCAGGATGTGCACATACAGTATTTACCTCCCATTCAACATGCTTTAAAATTGAAACTGTACGCATTACTTTTTTCATAGTAAGTTCACAGTACCATCCATACTTTTGGCCAGCAGCTGAATAATATTGAGGCAAATGGCAGAGCTAGCTACAACTGACTACTTTCAAACCATAATCAGATGATGGATCTGTTTGTGTACTGCAAACTAGCTGAAGCTTTGTAAGCTGACTGCAAAGCCTCTGAAAATGATATCATCACCAAAATTGCTGGAGATGTAGAGAATGGTTGTAGAGAATGGTTGTGGGGACATTGCAAAAAAGATTTACTCTAGCACATGTACAGGGAGTGCAGAATAATTAGGCAAATGAGTATTTTGACCACATCATCCTCTTTATG
>CM070035.1:99984238-100010548 GCA_036250615.1 Ptychadena robeensis | reverse complement strand
AGCTCAACTCCCAGTCCTACTGCCAGTTTCTGGAAGACACCTTCTTCAAGCAGTGGTAGAAGAAGAACAGGAAGAAGTCTGCATCCTTCAAGAAAAACATGATTTTCATGCAGGACAATGCTCCATCACACGCGTCCAAGTACTCCACAGCGTGGCTGGCAAGAAAGGGTATAAAAGAAGAAAAACTAATGACATGGCCTCCTTGTTCACCTGATCTGAACCCCATTGAGAACCTGTGGTCCATCATCAAATGTGTGATTTACAAGGAGGGAAAACAGTACACCTCTCTGAACAGTGTCTGGGAGGCTGTGGTTGCTGCTGCACGCAATGTTGATGGTGAACAGATCAAAACACTGACAGAATCCATGGATGGCAGGCTTTTGAGTGTCCTTGCAAAGAAAGGTGGCTATATTGGTCACTGATTTGTTTTTGTTTTGTTTTTGAATGTCAGAAATGTATATTTGTGCTAGTGCCGGCTCTCTCAGCTGTTCTGTAAAATTGCCTGTCACAAAAGCTAGAGAGAGGGAGAGATGGACTGCCATCTTTCCCTCTCTCAGTGGGAACCGCAATAACTCGGCACTTCCCACGGACACACGCGCACAATCACAGCTGATCAGAGCAGCTGTTTAGAGCAGAGGAGAGGAGAGGGAGAAGACTGCAGATTCCTGCCCCCCTCCCTCCTCCTCCTCCTCCCGAGTGATCAGTGTGAAGACGTGTGCTGAGTCACTGCTGCTAGTGACCCCTGATGGCTGAATTGAATATTGCCTTCCTTAAATTCATTGCATTAATCCAATTGATGTGAAAACGTAATAAATATTTTTTGTCTGTATTTCCTGCCCTAAAAACTGTGTGCGTCTTATGGTCCGGTGCGTCTTATAGTCTTAAAAATATGGTATGTTTTTTGTTTCATAATGATGGTACATGTTTACTATAAGTTGTAACTGACCTCGCCCGTAAAAATTACGTCAAGAAAAAACAATTATAACAACCATCCAGCTCCTCCTTCATGGGGCAAAAAAAGGAAATATAACAAGTGGCTACAATAACATAGGAAGTCCTTCTTTCAGATCCTTTTTTTCATCAGATCTAATGTATTCCACATTAAAATAATTTCAACTAAATACTAGAGCTGCTTGTAATCAGACACAAAAAAATTGATAAAATATTTTCAGATTTTTATATATATTATATATTTTTTTAGAAATACAAGTATCATAACCAATTTAATTTGTGACAATAGCATCTAGGAAGACTTCCAAGCACCAGGTCACATGTGCCAGTGGAGTGCCTCTGCCAGGCCTCTATTCATGTATAGCTTCCAGGTTGGCACTCAGATAAAAAGAAGCTTCTGACAATTAAAAAAAGGACTCCTCTCTGCAAATGATTGTTCACAGATTCTTTTCTGTAATCACTTAAGCATTTTACATGCCTAAAGGAGAAACCCAAGGTCATTTCTATAATTTGTTTGATGTGGGTTCTGAGTTATAAAGCAATTTATATTACAAGTACTCAGTACAGAATAGTGACAAGATGATGGAATGAGGCAGGTGAGGGCTGCATAATATACAAACCATATAAATGAATAAGTATTAAACATGGTATATGTTAGAAGGTATGGAACAAAGCCTAAAGTATCGTATATAAAATAGAACTGAAGGTGCAAAGTAGATCATCTCTATGGCAACTAAGAACTATCAAAAAGTTATCTAGAATTATTTATATGTGTATAGGACAGCTGAGGACAGTATTTTACATATGTTCTTGAGTGAATAATGATGATCTTGATTTATCAAGACCACTGAAATACTAATAATATGTTATTTTTACTTTTTTTCTAATCATTTACCATCTAACAGATGAATGAACATCTCACAAACTGCTACTTCTTTAAACTTTGCAAAGTTAATTTTTGTAAAATGGTTTTGCTCCCCACTTTAGTACTGGAGGTCAAAAACATGGCTACAGCAAACTGTTCTATAGCCATATTATAAACTGTCCCACACTTACCTCTCTAGCATATAATTCCAGTGTTTATACTACATACATCATATTTTGAAGACAGGCAGAGCCTTTATATGTTATTTAGCAATTAGTTTTTTATAGATCACGTAAAAAGTTAAGTAAGTCTAAAGTCCATACCCTTTAGATCACTCCATGCAATTTCCTTTAGATCTAACAACAACTATGTAGTATAGTGGCATCCCTGATAGAATACATAGTGTTTGGAAGCTTAAAAAGGTCCTTATATTACATGGATTTGGTAGAAGAAAAGTGGATTGTACAGAAATTGTATGGTAAGATTGTAAAATTGTATGGGGCTTTAACTAATACTACATGATCTGGACATTATACACACTTTTTAGACCCTGTATCTACATTTATAAAAATTATACAATTGAAGTTGAAATTAAAGTTTTTTTACTGAAGTCAAATAGTTTTATGTCCCTAAAATACTTGAACCACCACACAATGTATAAGGATGGATGGATGTATAGCCGTTTTCATTTAATAAAAGTTGTAGATTTGTTCTAGAAAATTATTAATGTTTTAAGGCAGATATATAACATGCTTATCTGAAATATCTGTCCTGTATATGCCTGATATATAATATAATTTATCCTGCTTTTCCTATTTACATTTTGGGGGGATAAAAGGGAAGTGTGAGTGACATACCCTAGTGTCTTATATAATAAGCAGTTGTCACGTACGACATAGTACAATGGTGACCTTTAAGTGATTCAATTTCCTTTTCTAAGAGCACGTTTTTTAAACTAGAGTACAATCTCAGGAGCCACTGAAGCTCCTTGACATTATGTACAATAATTTGAACACATGTATTGACATTTGTACTTGGATGATAGTTGACTTTTATGTAAGTTGTGTATACACAATACCATTTGTGTGAACTATATATAAGGATGCAATCATATGATGAAACTGTAAAATCAAATATAAATGCATTATGTTCTGACCAAACATAATTTTTGATAAGTAAGCCAATTATAAAACGATGACATTTCTCAGAATGTTGCCTTTAACTGAAAGATTTGTAAGTTTCAACTACAAAACAATAGAGATGGTCGAATTTTTGTTTTTTGCTGATTGCAAAGCCCCCATGGTATCATCACCAAACTTGCTGGAGATGTAGAGAAGGGTTGGGGGAACATTAGAAAGAAAAAAATATGTCTTTAACAGAAATAGTTTTTGAATAAATTAAGTTCAAAATTAAAGTCAAATTTCCGAACTTTCCGAATTTTCGACATTTTGACTTGACTTTGAACTTAATTTGTGCAACAACTCTTTGTATTAGAGACATACCTTTTTCTTTCAAATGTTCCCCCAACCCTTCTCTATATCTCCAGCAAGTTTGGTGATGACACTATGTTCAGGGGCTTTGCAATTAACTCGAAATCGTCGAATTTCTGAAAGAAAATTCAACCATCTCTACTAGGCAATTAGAATAGTTTCTGACAGCATGATCTGTGCAGTTGTTGTGTGCTTTTTTGTGTGTGAATGCATTTCTTCCAGGTTCATAATTCTTCTTCCACCCAACCAATAGCATGTTTTGGATGCCCTGCTTGTGCCAACCTGCAGTACCTCAAAGATCTGTAGGCTGACCAAATCCCAGGATAACCCAGAAGCTCAAAAAGAGTCTTTCAAAAGAGGAAAAAATGGGAATAATAGAGAAGCTTTTTCTAATATGAAAGGTGAGTAAAATAATCAACACCAGGTGAAAACTTTTTAAAATAGGTACTTTAGTAGTTGAGTGGAGGACTATGCCAGGAATGTTAGGCTTAATTAAACAAAACTGTTGTTAAAAACAGGACAACCATGTCACTCTATGCAGCCATTGTCGCTATGGTCAACCACCCATGGGCCACCCTATTTTATTCCTATAGATTACTGCATGGGAACTGGAGATAACCTAGTCGCCATCACACTGATACTACTCTTTTGGACTACTCCTCAACATTTGATCCCCTTAAAGAATCCTTACCAACCTGTTTACAGATTGGGGCGGTGCCCTGCCTAGGACGGGCCTGTTTGACCACTCGTTCGCCCTGAAGGGCAATCCCAAGTGGGACATAGCCAACACTGACCCTAACCCCAAAATACCACCCGCCATCGTACTCACCTGAATACACCCCCTGAGGAAGTGAACGACGAAACGCGCGATAGGGTAGATTCTGATTGAATCAATACCCTACAGCATATGTTTATGTTTTATATACATACTAATCTTTACGCATGGATATGTATAATCAATATACCTAACACCTTGTATGCGACGTGTATCTATATGTATCACTTGTTTTCTCCATGATATCATGTACCCTACCATGTGCAGAATAATTTTTCTTTTTTAATTAAATCTGTATGAATTGTTTACAAAAACTGTTTAAAATAAGTTTACTATCCTTCTACACTTTGAACTTGTGGCCTAAAAAGTCCCCCCGCCCTTGGGAGCATACCCCGAGGGAAATTTGGGTGCTGAGGGATACACGCCCTCACCGCCCCTAACCTTGACAATTAAACAAAACTGTTGTTAAAAACAGGACAACCATGTCACTCTATGCAGCCATTGTCGCTATGGTCAACCACCCATGGGCCACCCTATTTTATTCCTATGGATTACTGCATGGCAGATGCAATATGGCAGTTGGGGTTCACATAAGAAAATTTACCCCCCTGACCGATAGTGTGACCCTAGCCTTAGCTTGTGTTTTGATTTGAATAGACCACAGTTATGTTGTCTTTGTCTTCCTGATCCAAATTAGGTAAAATGTTTTCACAAAGTAGAACTTCTCTGATAATCAAAAATGTAATGTATATAATTGGAAGAGTTGCAATGTCTACTTAATTTAGCAGGGAACTCTTCTAATAAACGCCAGAAACAGCGATATTGACAGGGACAAGGTTGCTCGTTTTCTAAGGGCCTTAAAAATAAATTATGAAATTATTTGCTTCAATTATCTAATTGTAGTAAAAGCAAATTCTTATGTACTGTGGGGGTTTAGCTCAAACGGTGCTCCAAACAGCAGTAATCCACACGATTGTTTATCTTTTGAGGGCTCCTGCCCACGTTTATTTGCACACAAATAAGTTCAAAACAAAGGATTACCCTCACAGGTGTAAAGATCAATCCAAATAAAAAAGTCCCAAAAATACCATACCACCTGGCTTTGCAACTTTCAGCGTAAGTTGATGTCCTTGGCTTCTTGGCAGCAACAGGCCTGGGCCTCACATGCTCTGTGAACCCCCTGTAGCAGCTGCACCCGTAACCACAGGCCTAGGCTCCACACTCTTTGGGTGCCCCCTGTCTCCAGAAGTCAGAAGCCTTGTCTCCAACTACATTGGGAGCTGTGTCCACCCTATCAGCAGCCCTGACACTCTGGTCTCTGCTCCTTTTTCTGGAGACACACCCCACTCACCTGTAACCCAGGTGTTTAACCATTTAGTGGACCCTGGGGGAATAGAGAGGCCCACCCAATTCCATCCTCTCCATCCCAGAGTCCGGGAGCCCTTTAAGGAAAACAAAAACAAAACCACTCAGCACCCTAATGGTGCTGTGCAAATAATCATTCCCCGGACTCCTTCCAGGCCACCACCGAACGATCCATTCACACAGTGACCACCAATCTGTCACAGTACCTATTTATATGCATATGACTGGATATTCAAAGGGAACAGTTTTGTAATGAGGTAACTGATAGTGTTGAGCTCGAATATTCGAATTGTGAATATATTCGGCGAATATTTGCAAAATATCTTAAATTTGAATATTGCCTATGCCGCACATCACTAGTAACTGATAGGAGTCAGAGGAGAAGCCAATGTGATTGTAAGTTTTCAATTTTGGGGGAGATTACTCACCAATTTATGTCATGTAGTTGGAACCATAAATAAAGGAAAACCTCCCCAAATTACTAGAAATCTGAATCCTAGAGAGTTGTTTTTAAATGGCTCCCAAGGGTTATGCAATCCTTTTAACTCCCGATTCAATTGCTCATGGATCATGCCAAAATAGAAATAATTCATCAACAGAAAAAACATTACTTTTGCCAAAATGTTAAGGGGAAATGTTCCTTTTCAAAACCATCATTGAACAAATGTGTCCAATGGAATACTTTCCTCCAACTCTTGTTTCAGTGACAACTATGGCAAAACAGCAGAACACTTAAACAGCTAACATTTCAAACATACAGTTTCAACTAATGCATTGAGTCGTGTGTATTTTGAGCGAAGAAGGCTGTTCTAAGGGGAACAGAGGGATTTTTACATATTAATATGTGGCCTTTCAGTCATGTCTAGCCTCCTCAAGTGTTTCAGTAACAACTCTTCAGAGAAATTAGTTGTAAACATACCATCAATGAGCTGTGGCATATTTACCATTAGTAATTTAAAAGGCAACGTTTCCCTGGATTATAACTGTCAAGCAGATATGCAGAATTTCGTTTTCAGTTTAAGAAATATCATAATGTGTGAAAGTACATAGGCATATTAAAAGACAGATCTTTTAAATAATTTAAACAAGTACTCTGAATAAACTAACAAAATTGTTTAATTTGTTTACAAGCTCAAAGCTATTCCTACCCTCGAGTAGGTTTTTTTGTACTTTATCTCTAAAAATAATATACTATTGCTTTTCTATGTTTATATAAGGTGCATTAACAGTCTAATGCACTCCAATCCACTCCAGTCAACCCACTCCTCATGCATAAAGGTCACATCCTAATGCCATAAATCAAAAACATGGAGTACCAATGCTTGAAAAAGAGCCTGTTTGGTGGTATGAAGCACATGATCTTCACAAGCAGTTTGTACTTTAACTTTTTATTATAAAGAGCCATATGCATTTAGTACTTCAAAATACTTATCCTCTGCCCTTTAACGTTTGCAATAGGGGAGTAATATATTAGCTCCAACCTGAGCTTTTTCTTAATTAATGAACTTAATTATATCCACTTTCAAATATTCTTCAATGGCATCGATTTTTTCTTTATTGAAGGCTACAAATCTTTAATGTATAACAATATAAATTAAAGAGTTAAAGCGGACCTACCACCAGAAATCTATGTTTTCATGAATGGCACTAGAAGTGCCAATTATAGGGAGGAATGCAGTGAAAAAACGCCAAAAACGTACCTGTAATGAGCAATTTAAGAAGATAATTCGGCAGCTCTTTTTACTTCCTGGTTCATTGTAGGCAGAAATAGGCAGCACGTCACAGAAAGCAGTGATCTGCTTTGAAAATTCCCATAGAAAATCACTGAACGCCCCCCAGTGGCCACCCACGATATTTAACCCCCAGTTTCATGTGTTGCCTTCAGCGAACCAGGAATTGAGGGGAGCTGTGTGGTAATCTTGTTGAAATGGTCATTACAGGAAAGTTTTTGAGTTTTTTACTGCATTCCTCCCTATTATTGGCACTTCTAGTGCCATTCATAAAAACATAGATTTCTGGTGGTAGGTCCACTTTAACAGAGTAAAATTTTCTTTAAGTCAGCCTTTTAAGAACTATATTGTTATAAAGTATTTATAAATACACGCATCTCTAATATAAGAAACATGACATGTAAAACTTTTTTTTCCATTTTAGTGGGAAGGGTTGTATAAAGTGTACCCTACCTGAATGATTATGAAAGCTGCCAATTCTGAAGTAATTATAATAATCTACACATAAACCTGGCCACAGTAGATTTGGTCACTTGTATACATATAACTGCACATCTAAGTGGCATGCACATTCTGGATAGGTGCTTCAGAAATGTAACCAGGATACCAATTTTTTGGAGAACCAGGTCACCAGGTTAATCTCTTTTGAATTATGTTTTTCTCTCTGTGTCTTATTAAGGTTTTCCCATTACTTTCTACACTGTAGACTCAAAAGATATGAGATAATGTACATCCAATGTAAGGAATGCCACTGGAACACATGTTCCTATGGGACATTTCACTATTTGACTAAGATCATAGTTACAGTTATGGGTCGGCTACTGCTTGCAGTTTACAGTCAATTGAGAGTATTGTGGGAGCTAGGCGGACCCCTATTTTGTAGACTTATCCTACTGTACTGAGACAAGTTAAAAGTTTTAATTTACCATCCATTTTATTTGTAGTGACACTGGTGATTACTAGTGATGAGCGACTAGGCAATATTCGAATTCGCGTAATTTCGCGAATATCCGCCATAATATTCGATTCCATATTCGTAATCTCGAATATCCGCACTTACGACATGAATTGCGATCTAACAATCGCAATTGCGACCCAATATGCGCAATGCATGCAAGTCAATGGAGAATGGCGGAATCCGAAATCGCGATTATCCGAGAAAGCGCAATGCGACCACATATGCGCAATACATTGAAGTCAATGGAGAATGGCGAAATCCGAAATTGCGATTATCCGAGAAAGCGCAATGCGACCAAATATGCGCAGTACATTGAAGTCAATAGAGAATGGCGGAATCCGAAATTGCGATTATCCGAGAAAGCGCAATGCGACCGAATATGCGCAATGCATGCAAGTCAATGGAGCTCGGATATTCGACTGGGAGAATATCCGTCATTTCTGTTTTAAAAAATCGCATTGCGATTATATAATCGCGATCCCATTCATTGCAATGGATCGCGATTATAAAAGCGCAATATATCGCGAATAATCGCGATCGCGTCGGATATCCGATGATATATTCGCGAATATTCGCGAAATGGTGAAATAGCGATATTCGAGCTAAATATTCGAAAATCGAATATTCGAGCTCAACACTAGTGATTACATATACCAGTCAATTATATGTTATTGTGCTTACATGCAAAGCTAGAAAGCTTATAGTTACCGTACACATTGCACATTGTCTCACTACAACAATTTTTGTATATCAATATAAGTTTTGCCAAAACTAAAGCCCCCCATACACCTTTAGATTACTTCATACAATTTCCATTAGAACTACCAACAACTATGTAGTGCCAGGTCCTCCCTGATAGAATACATAGTGATTGGAAGGTTTAGAAAGATCCCCATATTACATAGTTTTGGTAGAAGAAAAGTTGATGGAACAGAAATTGTATGGTAAGATTGTAAGGTGTATTGGGGCCTTTAGTAGTATCAGGGCATTTCTAAACTTTACAACACTATAACAGTATTCAATCATAGATGTCCCACACACTATGAAATCTATAATCTCATGGAAATTGTACAGAAAGATTGAAAGGTGTGGTGTGATTTAGAGGTATAGTATATTTGAATGGGCTAATAAAAACAGCACTCACAATTTTAAACAGAGAAACAAAAGGAGAAAAAGGAAGAAGAACTAGAACACAATTTGAAAGCCAATAAAACCAACAAATTCTATTTTTGTTGACATTGTCCCTACTTCTTTTTTTACTAAAAGCCATATGGTAGTTCTGTTTCAGAAGCCTTTGATATGTTCTTTGAGTCAAATGACTTTTAGTACTGACATTAAGAGCCAGTATATACTGTCACATTCTCCACATGATTTTATATCCTATGATCACTCCACTCATATTGGTTTCATACTTAGCAAATGCAGAAGAGACAGGTGTATACTAAGCACCTGTGTACATGAGCTTTCAAAAGTACATTAGCAACGTCCCTTTAATACCAAAGCTAAAAAAGGTACTAAAAGAGGTCAGGGTAACATTCTATGCGATCAAAGTCACTGGGTTCATTAACTCAATTGGATACTTGCTTTGAAGTTGTGTCAGATCATTGTGATCTTCTTCTTCTACAACAGTCAAGTGATACAGGGCAAGGACATTTTTACATTTCATATAACCAAACTGCATAATTATGACATGTTCTTTGTTACAAGGTAACACTTTTTTATGTATTTGAAAAACCAATACTTTTCTCCAGAAGACATGAACAGTAATTTAATCCCCAGTTAATACAATTATTACATTATGTTGCTCAAAAGTCATATTGCTAGTAATTATGTGTCTGTGATTCAGACAAAGTGTATTATTTTACTCATAACAGCAGAAAGCAATAGAGATAGTAAAACAGAAGAGACACAGCGACCTCCATATCAAATCCTCAGCAGGGAAAGAACTGATCAATAATGCCATTACCAATCATACCTTGGTGTTTTTAAGTTTATAACAGTCTGACTATTATTTACCCTACTGTGAATGTATTGATTGACTAACCTTGCATCCAGTGATAATGCTGTACCCCCAGTGGTTTGGTGCACATTTCTCACACTGTTCCCCAATGGTGTTGGGAGGGCAAACACATTGACCAGTTTCCCCATCACAGTTATTGCCGACATGAGGGCAATCACAACCTAAATGGAGACAAAAGTTGAGTATTAGACACAGCAAGAATAAAATGTTGCCATATGTTGGCATCATTAAACTATTATATCTATTGCTTGAAGAATGAGTTGAATGGGATGAACATGCATTATGCTATTCTATTTTTTTTTTTTAAAACCTAAAAAAAACCTTTACTAATAATTGCTAAATGTTAGCAAATCAAAGATCTAGAAAATTAAACAGAATGAGCTATTAACAGATATACAAATGACAGAAACAACAAAGAAAAAAACATTACGGAAACACCTCAGAAAACTTTTTTTGAAGTTTTGAACAGGTTTTACTGTCATTAGAGGCTTTACTTCCTGTCCGTGGAATGTTTGATCCCAAGAGAGAAGGTAAAGATAAAACACTATAATGGCAAAACAGACAAGCGATGGAAGTAATGCTTGAATCTCTATCAGCTTTCATTTGTTACATGTTTGATTAAGCGTTCACTCACTTGCCGGCTTGTAAAACAGAAAATGCACTTACGTGTACAACCCCCTTCTTGGAAGTCAAAAAACCCTTGGGCACAATGATCACATTTTTCTCCTGCTACTCCAGGCTGACAATGACATTGCCCACTTTCATCACAGTCAAATGATTTGGATCCAAAGGAGTTGCAGTTGCAAGGAACACATCCTTGAGCTAAAACTGGTCCATAGGTTTGTGGCTAAATAAAGAACATAAAACATGATATGCAACATAAAACATTATATGCAAGCCTTTAGTGCAAATAATAAAGGCTGGACAGACACATGCAACTTTACAAAAACATCCATTCACGGGACAAATGTATTTTACATTAATTCATAAAAGAATTTCTATGCAACGAACATTAGGTGATAGAAGAAGGGCTCTGCAACATGGAAGCCCATGGTTTGACCAATTCCCTGATTCTAACAATATTTTCTCTATTCATTACAATGAAACAGAAATATTTTTTTGCATGTGCAAGAAAATGATTTAGAAAATTAAGTGATATGGCCATGGGCTACTTTATAAATAGATTTAATAGATACAAGCATCACAGACAAACAAAATGTATTATTATACTAGAACAGCTAGATGAATGAATTCTGAGTCTGTAAAGGAGCCGGCTTCCATAAGTAAAAGATTATGGCAATATTACTCACTTGGTGAGTGGGAAATATTCATAAGCTTTGATATTTTGATATTGATATATTTTGATATTTGATATCGCCACCTCCCATTTCCAAAACATATCACTCACTGCAGCAAAATTGTGTTCTTCAAACATCACAATTGGAAGTTAGAAAATAGCACAAAACAAAATCAGTTACTTGTCGTGCACTGGTAGTGAACTCCACACCATGCAGAATAATTCTGCAAAGCAGTTTACCGGTATGGCAGGTTTGTAAGCTCCTCTGGGGCAGCCTCTTGATGTGAGGTAATTCCACCTCCGAACAGGAGCTTGAATACTTTGAGATTTTCTAGGCAGTTCCTTTCTTTCATAACCCTGCCTTTTAAATTCACACCTCTTCCCAAAAAACTCTGGTTTACAGATACACCTCCCTGTTATGTCACAGCGTTGGGACATTGAACCAGTGATGCTACAGCTACAGGACTGACATATCTGCTTCTCAGAATCCCACCAACAGTTTGGCTTTTAAGGTGGCAGCAAAAAGAACAGAAGGGAAGAGTAAGAAACAAAGAAAAAAATATATAACAGGAAAGAAAAGTAAGAGAAATTATTAAACTGCTGAGATCTGCCATTCAGAGAGATCTCTGAGAGACAGAACACAATGTCTTTCTGAAGAATACAGCAGATGACATTTAGCAATGAATATTTCATGCTTTGTCTGAGAAACATCACACAACAAATTATAATTGCAATTAAATGATAAATTATTCTAGACGATTGCTAATATGTTCTTTGTTCATGAAACTAACAAATAAAATATTGAGGAAAAAACAGCATTATTTTAGTCATTATTAAATAACAAAAAGATATATGAACTATTATACTGTGCTAAAAAATACATTAAATACCATACAATGTGAAAAAAAATTGTCAAAGACTATCAGATTTTAATACGGAGTGTTATGGCTCCTAATTTCTGGTAACTGCGATTAAGCTTAAGGAGAATGGATTAAAAATTACCAAAAATTTTATTTTTAACCTCCCTAGTCGTTGAGACGAACCCTGTCCGTTCAGCGTTCAGGGTCGCCCCAACCGCAGGGGAAGCCGGCATCGGGTACACTCGATGCCTCCCTGGAAAGCTGCAGCGATAGTTAATGGAGGAGCGCCGACTTTCTCGCCCACACAGCTGGCGTCAATACTGACACCGGCTGTGTGGACAGGGGCGGAAGGAAGGGAAGAAATGACAGGCAGTGTACTTTGTACACTGCCTCGATTGCCCATACAATGGTGCGATATGGGCAGTGCGCTAGGGAGGTTAAAGAAAACTTGTGAACACTGAAATAGATGGTGCTAACTTATTCTTACATATTAACCTTGTTGTTTAGCTATGATTTGAATGGATCTGGAGCTATGAAGCTGGATGAGGATGCAGCCCATGGAATTACAATTTAAGGAAACATTTCTTGATGGAAACATAGGGCCACCACTACGATGATGTGTTCTAAGTTCAAACTTCCTGGCTGCCATATTGATGCTTCCTATTTAGTTATTTTTGCTTTCATAATTTGTATGCTTGTAACCTTATTTTTCATGATAGTCTTGATGTATATTGCTTGTTTTCTTTTTGTTTATTCCAGATTAGAGTTTTTATAAGAGAGGGCAAGATGAAACCATACAGTCTTCACTATGAAATGTGTTGCTCACTTGTCATATCAAAGCCAGGTTTATTGGCATCTCAGTAAATGCAAAACTATGTGTCTAATGTAAAACTAAAGCTGGGCATAGACATGCCGATTCCTGCCCGAGCCGACACACCGATCAGATGCCGCATCCGATCGGGATTGGGTCGGCAAGGAATCGGGTGCGCCAACTTGAAGGATTTGACTAAAATCAACTGTCGTGCCAGATCGCACAGTGATCCGACATGACGGATAATTTTGATCTGATCCCATTAGTTCGGATGGGGATGGCTATCCCCAGCTGAAGTAATGGGCGGCACACAAATGGTGCAGGATGATTCTCGGCACTAGCGTGTGTGCGTGATGACATCATCATGCCTGCTAGGCCAGGGATCGGTGGGAAATTGTCCCGTCTATTCCCCGCTTAATGGTTTATTAAATAAAGTTATAACGTTATAATAAGTTACAAGCACTCCCTTTCATTAAAAGATGTCCTCCTAAATATGTATAGCTGTGTCCATTAACCTTTGTAAAGGTTGAGCACATGCAAGTCACTAAAACTCTGTCATGAATGAGATGATTGAAACACTCTACATTGCTGTGGTATGGCTTTACTAATAAAAGCTTGTTGTGGCTGAATATATTCCAGCTTAAAATGATGAATAGACTCTTGAAACACTTTTATCACAAGTGAATGGCAAAGCAAAATGACAAAAAAACCAACAAAATTTGTATGGCAGGGCTTTTAAAATATTCAGCTGCGGAAGTAAAATGTTAGGAATAAAAACATGTAGTTTGTCAGAGAAAACGGATGTACTCTGAAAAGGCATTATGATAAGAAATCCATTTTGGTCCCACAGTAAAGCAAAATCAATGCATAAACCATATGGTCTGTTCAGAAATGGAAGCAAAATGCTAAATCTGATGAAATTTAGATGGTGTATGGTCAAACAGGCACAGGTATCCAACTCTAAAGTAAATTTTTACAAAACGGAGAGGCCATTTAAAGGGCATTCAATCAAAGCCAATCATCCTTTGAGAAGCAAAGAACCTAAATGCAGAACAATTTTTTTCCTTTTTGTAAGCTTCAAAGCTCACTTAGCTTTCTGAATGAAATATAAGGTAAATCTAAAATACATTCACTTTAGAAAAAAAACTTAAAGGGATGTTTTGCTGGTCTAAACATTTAGGCACAAAATGTTAAAAGTGTAGCTAAACTCTAAAACAAAAATCTAAATCGTGGAATGTCAAGAGTTGTTAGAGACCAAAGATTAGGTAAGCTACATTAAGCTAGGCATACACGACTCGATTTTTTTTATAATTCTAACACAATCGAGCACCCCGTGTGTTTAAGTCACTCGATTGTGCTCGAATCTATAAAAAAAAAATCTAGCCATCCAGCCTTTCTTGATTGATCTAGCTTAGTCGAACAGGAAACCAACATGGTCACCATTCAAAGTAATAGTCGAAGGGTTTACATAGATGGAGACCGAGGGTCAAAATAGCACATTATCAGCAAGTACAAAAATAAACTTCTTTATCTCCTCACTACTTTGCTCCTTCTAACACGTAAAACAATACATTTACTACCCTTGGGTGGTTACATTTACTACTCCCCTGTATGACAGTAAACCATACTTTTCATCCAGACTATACTCTAAGCATGTATGTCTATGTTCATTTACATTTCATATGGTATGGTTTGATGAGAAGTTTATATAAGTATGACAAGTTTGTTTGTGCATTTTATTAGGGTCAAGGGTACATAAAAGGACACTGCATTTGTGGCAAGATCAACAGGTAAGAGCATTAGTTCAACTTTATTTTCATTTTGGGATTTAATGAATCAGATTTGAAATTATACATTTAAAATATTGAATACTTAGGCTTTTGGACATTTGAATACCGCAATTTTATGCCTGATGCATTATGCATTTGAAATGATATGCTCAGATACAGTTGCTATTATACTAAAAGACCATGTGCGCTATTTGGCACCCCACTTTGTTTGAAAAGTTCTCAGTACTGTATGGGCAGTATTTTTTGTGCTCTTATTTCTTTCTAACATTTGTACCTGTTTCATCCTTACCCTTCAGTATTACTCATCCCTTAGCAAAGAAACAGCTTATATGGCCTTGAGAAGCAGGCTGGAGCCTTCTAATGTAGTTTTATCTCTAAACTAGAGGAGGAGCAATACACAAGGATGCATGTAAGTCTATTACATAAAAGTATTAATGCAATTATCACCCATTTATTCTACATAGAAAGTATTTGTTGCAGAACTATGATCTGGGCCACCTGGCTTGAGACCTGAAGCCCCTGTTCCAGATGATAAGTTCTACCAACACCACACCTAATACTACAAACTTTTTTTCCCAATAGGATAAAATTTATTCTTGGGCCTAAAGAATATAAAAAAAAACTTCACAACTAATCAAACTGCATGGTATTTGATGTTCATCAATACTTAAGTGATTTTCTATTTTTGATTGTAAAAAATGTAAAACCAAAATGCTATTTTTTTTAAAAAATATGGCATATTTTTATTTACAAGCAATAGCCATTTAATTTTTACAACATTTCATTTTTTAAACCCATAAGTATTTATTATATTTTATTGAGAGATTTCAAAAGCTCAAACTTACCAAACACTCATCACACTGACGTCCAATGACATTAAATTTGCACGCACACTGGCCTGTCTGAGCATCACAGGTAGTGGATGCGGACCCGTTAATGTTACAGTTGCATTCTGAAAGACAGCGAAGTATACAAGTTAGTCTACTTATGCTTAGGAAATATCTATCTATATATATATATCTATATATATATATATATATACATACATATATTGCATTTATTAATTAGTACTCTGAACAGTACTCTGAAATAGTTTTTATAACAGCTCTAATATTTGATAAAGTTTGGTTTAAACGTGATAACATTCCTTACATTTTAGTGAGCTGTTTGAATTTGATTTCAAGCTAGGCTATATTCACCTTTCCAGGTATTGTGTATCCAAATGAGCAAGAACAACTGTTCACTTGTACTCTGTGTGAAATCTATAGTTACTGTGTGCATGGCTTAAAATAAATGGATGGAAGAACTTCATCAAATGCGGTTCAACCTAAATCATTTCTAAGGTTACAATAATGTGAGCATACTGTGGGGTCCTCAAGAACTTGTGTAAGTTATCCAAAGCATACACATGAGCACTGGCATTGAATTCTAGGCTCTGAGTGTATAGGTCAATACTAGGCCACTTTGCTGACATTATGAAACTCAGAACTATAGACAAAAATATATATTTATATTTGGCGAAATGCGTGCAGTTACCCTAAGGCTATTTGTTAATATGAATGGATTTAAATAAACATATTTGCTATTTAATTAATTTTGTATGCATATAACAATAATAATTTCCATTATATAGCAGTAAGCATGAGATATTATCAAGAGGCCAGATATAATGGTTTGTGGGCTTCTTCCTTTCTCTATAAAGCAGTGCAGCTGCTATCCCCTACTTTGTGTGTCATGACAGGTCTACTTTACTATAACTTAACGATCCTCTTTGGTTCAGATAAGGATTGCAGAGACACCTGTTTATCCTTTTACTCAGCATAACACTTTTGAGTGCCATGGCTCTGTTTGAGAAAGACAGCTTCTCAAAGAGATCTTTGGTAATAAGAAAGTTAATATCAATTAATATCATTGTTTATCATATCACTTAAATCTGTAGTGCAATCCAATTTTAATGCATTTTGATTACATTTTCCATCTAAATCATAATCAACAGCCAGTCAACTGTATAAATTATTAAGAAAAGAGCATGTGAAATGGAGATGATTATCTGCTTTTGTCATGTTGCCTGATACATGGTATATTTAAAGCTGAAGACTTTAGCTGGATGTAACAAATAGTAGATACTCACGTTGACATTTCCTAGCCCCAAGTGCATCTCCAAAATATCCATCTGCACATTTATCGCAATGCTGCCCGCTTACACCAGCCTTACATATCAAACAAGCTCCTGTCTCACTGTCGCAGCAGCTGGGAGCTGAAAGGTCGAGATTGTCATTGCATGGGCACAGCTTGCATGATCCACCTGGCACTGAGGGCTGACCGAAGTACCCATCAGCACAACTGAAAAAGAAAACAGAAATTAGATCAATGGCTGTTTTATATTTTACCTACATGTATCTACACATTTCTGTAATTTTTTTGGAATTTTTTTTGGTGTAGTTGGTTTATGTTGACAGTATCGTTGAATTTATGTCTTAAGCCCCCCATACACGTTCCGATTATTCTCCCGACCGATTTTTCGTCCGATCCTGTCACCCGATTTTCACCTAAAATGTTATGGTCGGACGGTCGGCTGGCACGAAAAATCGGAATTAGAATTATCACCGATCCATCAGCCCGACCCTATTTATTAACAGCAGATCGACCAAAAATTTACGGACAGGTCCGAAGCGGTCCCGATCGATTTTTCGCCCCATTTTGAGAAATCGGGATCGGTCGGGTACATAATTCCGAATCCGATTAATCTCCCGATCGATGAATCTCCCGACCCGATCAGTCGGTCGGGCAAAATTCGTACGAAAAATCGGAACGTGTATGGGGGGATTTAGTACTACTGTTAGCCTCAAACCAAATTGGCATAGGATTACAAAGGTATAGAAGATGCAATTTAAAAAAAAAAGTTACTGATCACACATACAGTATTTGCTTCAAATGTGTTATTATTGTAAAACATTGCATCAATATTTTGGAGCAACATGTGGTATATATCACAAATAAAGTTATATTACTGATACATTTTGAAACAAAAACTTGAATTTTAAAAAAAATATAAATGTAACATGTGGGGGACAAAGGGGCAAGGTGCATGTGCTCCACAACACTTTACAAGTGTGGGGGCCACTCTTAAGGCACTTTCTGGAACTTTCCTCTACACCTGATGGCCTCTTAACCCTCCAGCAGCTTTCCACAGAATCCTAACTAGGTCTCTCAATGTATTGTTCCCCTCTCCAATACTTCAATACTAAGAAACTACACTGTTAGAGCCCCAGCTAAGTCTCACGCTGCCAGCGCACTGCCTCACACCTCCCCCCAATGTCTACACTTGAAGTTGTTTTCCCACATGCAGGCCAGACACAGCTCCTTTTGGGATGAATCAAATCACCACACAGTCCACACAGAAGTGTCTTGAAAATATAAACAGGGGTTTATTTGTAATGCAATATAGGTTTTACATCATTTTACTGAGCCTGAGCCTAGGTACATAGTTTGGGAATAATGTTGCAGGATAGAACAAATCCACTTCCTTTGTCTGTCCCAGCCTTGTGGGGTGCAGTTGCCTAATAAATCATCTACCAGCCCCTTATATAGTAGATGGTAATTCCTCAGGGGCTTCACCAGTGACCAATCCCTCACCTTAGATTGGGAAAGGTATCTCTGTAATCCTCCAGACAAGCCTGCCTGGTCCCACAGGACTCTCCTGAACAGGTCAGCTCTGGTCTCTCCTTAACCTCTGAGCTGAGCTCCAGATTTCTGTACCAAAAGCACACTTTAGACTTCAGACCTTAATGAAATTTTTTTTAATGTTGTAGGCCTGTAACTTACCAAAACATGTAAGTTCAAGAGCCTAGTAGACATCCTGAATATAATAACGTTTGAAACACACAATTATGTAAAAAATATAACTTGCTCGGTGCACTTTTTGCTCGCACAGATTGAACGAATTGTCTCAAATGCTAGGGAGGTTAAGCAAGCGACCCTGATCAAACCTGTATCCTGACCTTATCAAGCTATTAGACATGGACAACTACAAAAGGGCTGGTACAAATAAGTAGTGTTGATTGGAAAAATTAAAATAGCAGCACTTTGGGAATATATATTGTAGATGATACTAAGGGTGAATCCTGGATGGGAAGTATATCTTCCCATATTATGGGCCGTGGTCAAATCCGTATTCGGGTAAGGAGTCCAGGAAAATATATGGGCAACCACGGTTGCAATTTGTTTAGTTTTTTGGGTCCCGGACTCTGGAGTGGGAGGGAAGGAACTGGGTGGGCCTTCCCACTCCACCCGGAGTACACACTATTTTCGCTATTTTAATCGCACGTGGCAACTGCTGTTGATCTCATCCATTCAGTTAAATAGGCTTGTCCCCACTTCAACTAATGACTGCGATTGTGTGCCGGCGGTCGCAATTTTTTTCCTCTGATCGCACCCATAGACATGAAAGTGCACCATTTTTTTTTTACAATGGGGACGGGAAAAAAAATCACATGTGAATATCTCCTGGTCAATTGTGTCCGAGCGTGTCTGCCCCGCGGCTGGACGCCTATATGGGAACATAGCCTTACACATACAAATATTGATACCTGTGTGGTTATAGTTTTGCAACTTATTATGCATTTAAATGTTAAAATCTGCATCTTCCCACTGCTCTCCCCCAGTCTCTGTCCAAATAGTGTAAAATACATTAGAGGAAGTTGGCGAGATTTACCGGTAATAACAAATATCTCTAGATTAGTCTTGTGTAGCTCAGCTCCAATGTATAAAGACTTTGGCTGCACAGAGTATGTGTGTAGGGTGGCTGACAAGTGTATATAAGGACATATCAGACTCTTTAAGGCTTATAATATAACCATTTGTAGAAGCAATATGCAAGTTTATTATATTACTGACTAAATTATTGTTAAATTAAACACAGTTGTGCATTTTGCTTTACATGTACAACATTTGTTGCCAACCTCTTTAGCTAAAAATGTAATCTTAGTAAAAAAGAAGAATACCAGAGAGTGAGAATATTAATGTTGCATGGGTGATAAACTATAATAGACTCTAGAACATAATGCCTGGAGCCAAAATCCTAATTAACTTCTTAAAATATCCTGCTTTTTGTTACAGTTGACTCAAATGAAAGAACTATTAGGAAATATAGCAGAGCATATATTTCTGAACAAATTTATTAGGCAAGTACTGTATATATTGTGTGAGAGAGCCATCAAGCTACAGTTCAATATCTAAAACATTGTCAGTACACAAAATTGTCACTGGGGAAGTGAGCCTAGGCCCACCTGGCTTTTTAAATTCTGTTCTGTATGACCATGTGTGTAATCATATGTCGAGTTCATTGTTTTTAGGGCCTGCGGTCCAATGATGGCGATTTTACTGTAATAAATGTAATTCTTACATGTACCAATCTACTTGATAAACCTTGTGTTTGGAGCTCTTAACGTCCCCTGGCCCCTGATTATTTCAGGGGGAATTTCTTGAATCTGGGCTAGTGGGCCTAGGCTCACTTCCCCAGTGACAATTTTGTGTATTGCAATTTGGGATGCTGGCTCCATCGCCCTAAGAATAGTAGTTTTTTCTGGTTCTAAAACATTGGCAGTATGGATATCTTCAGTTACAGTATAATTGTTGGACAGTGCATATACAGTGTTGTGAATTAGATACAAAAGCTATCATACAATTGTGCAACTTAGCTGTTCTAAAACTTGGCAGGTTAAAGTAACTAATTATATCTCCGCTACAATAATGGGAGTGTTTGCTGAACCAGTAGAAAACAGAATGAAGATAATTACATAGAAAGAAGACTGATGGCAAGCATACTTGTCTTCAGACTTTCAACTGATGTTATCTGTAGACATCATACATTGCAATTAAAAGGGAAAATATAAACACAGAAACCTCTTCACCTTTTGCCGTGAAAGGAGAAAACTTTGGCAATGATGTTTGCTGTAACTAGCTGGCAAAATCGCTGTCAGCATTATAAGATTGATATTATTCAGAAAAACAAATATTTAATTGTAATCTAGCAGTCCAATTATTTCTGTTAAATTTTCCCTGCCTGCTCCTGCCCCCTGCCACACAAAAGACCCAGGAAAGCAGTTAACTACTTAAATAACCTCTGGGCTTAGGATTTGCTCGGCAGATAACTAAAGCAAAAGAGAGGGAACAGAAATGTAAGATTTTCTTAATGCATTTTCTTTATGCAGTTGCAAAAAAAGTATGTGAACCCTTTGGGATTACGTAGAGTTTTGCATGAACTGGTCATAAATTTGCTCTGATCTTCATCTAAGTCCCACCAATAGAAAAACACAGTATGATTAAAATAATACTACACAAACATTATATGTTTTCATGTTTTATTGAACATAATATTCACAGTGCATGGTGGAAAAAGTATGTGAACCTTTGCACTTAATAACTGGTTGACCCTCCTTTGGCAGTAATAACCTCAATGTTTCCTGTTGTTGCAGATCAGACCTGCACAATGATCTGGAGTAATTTTGGACCACTCCTCTTCACAAAACTGCTTCAGTGTAGCAATAATCTTGCACTGTCTGGTGTGAATAGCTCTCTTGACCTCGTGTTGAGGTCAGAACTCTGACTGGGTCACCCTAGAAGGCGTATTATGTTCTGTTGAAGCCATTCTTTTGTTGAATGACTTGTATGCTTTGGTTTTTGTCCTGTTGCATCACCCATCCTCTGCGGAGCTTCAGTTGGCGGACAGCTCTTACGTTTTCCTGCAAAATGTCTTGATAAACTTTGAATTTTTTTTCCATCAATGACAACAATCCTTCTAGGCTCTGAGGCAGCAAAGCAGCCCCAAACCCTGACACTCCCTCCATCATGTTTTACAATGGGGATGAGGCTTTGATGTTGGTGTGCTGTGCCTGTTGTGTTTCTCCCCACATAATGTTGTGTGTTTTTCCCAAACAACTCAATTTTGGTTTCATCTGCCCACAGAATATTTTGCCAGTAGTGCTGTGGAACATCCAGGTGCCCTTTTTCAAACTTCAAACGTGCTGAAATATTTTTATCATGCAGCAATGATTTCTCCATGGTGTTCTCCAATGTACTCCATTCTTGTTTAATGTTTTCCTTTTTTGTAGATGTGTCAACAAAAATGTTAGCATGTGCCAGAGATTTCCGTAAGTCTTTAGCTGACACTTTAGGATTCTTCTTGACCTCATTAAGCATTCTGCGCTGTGCTCTTGTAGTCATCTGTAGTCATCACTTTAGGATTCTTCTTGACCTCATTAAGCATTCTGCGCTGTGCTCTTGTAGTCATCTTTACAGGACGACCACGCCTAGGGAGAGTAGCAACAGTGCTAAACTTTCTCCATTTTAGACAGTGTGTCTTACCATAGACACACATGAAGTCTTGTAAATACTTTTGTACCCCTTTCCAGCTTCATGCAAGTTAACAATTCTTGATCGTAGGTGTTCTGAGAGCTCTTTTCTGCGAGGCATGCTTCACCGGATGTGTTGGACATATGCATTGTATGTGTATTTGGGTGGTGATGTCTTTAGCTTGTAAGGACCTGCCTAAAGCATATATATGCACAGGTACCTTAATGTGCATCAAATTATCAATTAATAAGTGCAGAAAAGACTTTAACATTTTTAACAATGCAAATACACTGTCCTATCTCACTTGCATGTATGTTTGTATTAGGCAGTTACAAAGAAGTTGTATAAAGTAAGTACAGCAGTACAGCTAATCTTTTTTAATGTGATTCTTGCAAGAATGAATTCCAGAAAATTTTTTTCCTGTGAAATACTTGTAACGGAGTGACCAGTTTATAGTATGTAGAAACCAGTGTGCAAGTGGTTAATGAAAGCAGTAATTGATATGCCTTAAACCTCCCTAGAGGTCAGACCCTACTGCGCCATTTTTAATGTACAGACGATCGCAGCAGAGTGCGCTGTACTTGCTTGAATTTCCCTCCCCTTTCCCTGTCTTCTCACTGATGATGCCAGTGATGTGGGCTGGGTAACCGACGCCCCCCTCCCCCCCCCACACATACATTCAGCGGCACAGATGATGCAGAAGGGGAGGTAAAGGACTCCCAGAATAGCTTCGGCTGTATAGAGAATCACCGCAGCTTTCCAGGGGTATGGTAATTTTTTTAAATCACAGTTCATTCAGATTGTTTTTTTAAAAATACAATTAAAGATCTTAATAAAATCCTTTTTTTATGTAAAAAAAATCTGCCATTAAAGTCCCATGGGTTAGCCACCCTAGGTATGGTATCAAGGTTTTTTCCTCAACCAACAACTATTTTTCCATTGCAGTAGAAAGTTCACCCCTTTGAACTAAACAAAAACGTTTTATTGTTGCCAATTTGATTCATCTTTCTTAATACCTGTTGAGTCACACTTATTACTGCCTAATCAAGTGTCTGCAAGGTTCAGGAATCAACCAGATGACAATGCGTGCCCTGGTAACTGGTGCGGTCCGTTGCGTGCCCTGGTAACAGCGCTGGCAGTTCTCTGCAACACTGGTGGCCATTAACCACCTCACCAGAATGCTAGCACGGGTCTGCAGGCTGGCTGGCAGATATAGCTGCACCAGGCAGTAACTGGGACTTGCAGGAACAGTGTGTGTTATTGTATTCTCTGGCTGCGTGAATGCCAGAACAGACAGGTGTGGGAGATC
Source organism: Ptychadena robeensis (assembly GCA_036250615.1). Taxonomy (NCBI): domain Eukaryota; kingdom Metazoa; phylum Chordata; class Amphibia; order Anura; family Ptychadenidae; genus Ptychadena; species Ptychadena robeensis. Next base: position 99,986,974 of record CM070035.1, on the reverse strand, counting down.
GGCCTGGGAGTGGAGAGCTTGCACAGTTACACCATCTCCATCAGGTCCTGTCCCACTAAGCAACTTCCTGGGGGCAGAACCCTCCCTTATATCTGCCTGGATCCCAGGGGTATCATGGGCAAGATATTTAAAGGGGAAACTGCCCTGATTCTGCAGGTGCATGTCACTACATGTCTAGGTGGTATATGATCTTGACCACAAATTTATGCTGTAGCAATAGAGGTCAAAATAATGGACCATAAAACTCCCTGCACATAATAATGATCTATATTTTCCTATTTTAACCTCCCTGGCAGGACATCAAGGAGGTTAAGGGTAACCAGAATGACAAATTGAAACACATTACAATGTATTCTGTTTCAATTTTGTGCCTGTTTTAGCCCTCCCCCAAATGCCCTGATTTGGGAATCCCCATGCTGATTGGGCAATATTGGCAAATGCAGCGGGCAGCCCCCACTATACCTGCGTCATCCCCCCATTGGGGACATGCATACAAGAAACCACTGGCTCTTCTTGAACAGGTACGCAATTCTGAGAATTGCTCAGAGTAACTGCTTTTGGTAATTAAATATTACTACTAGCCAAACTCAGGATAACCGCAAGGAAAGTTAATAGGATATTTTTATAAAATAGATACAACAGTTTACACACATGTACAACAATTATTTCGCTATTTGCCGTGTGCTTTGACATCATTATAGGTAATTGAAGCTGATGTTTTTCTCTAATAGTCCTGCATTGTAATTGTATGGATGTCAGGAGCCCACCCACAGTGGAACACTAATTAACCTCCCTAGCGATATGCCCGAGTGCTGCAATTATCAATACGCCCGAACTGGGTTTGGGCACATAGTGGGAGCTCACCTGGTCCGGCCGTCATCCTGATCCTTCTGCTCGCCGGCTTCTTCTGGGTCCCGGAGTGACGTGTGACGTCACAAAGGCGTGACCCGGTCTTAAAGAAAAAAAAATTTTTTTTTTCTTTTTTTAAATCTTTTTTTTTTTACTTTTTAGCTTTCTATAATCCAGTTCAAAGTGGATCCCGCTAGCAGAAACGCTCCCGCTGAGCGTTTCTGCTAGTGGGATCATCTCCGGCTGCACCCAAGCCGAACCGGAAATAGCCAAGGTCTTCGGCTATTTACGTGATCTGCACTCGTGTGCCAATGACATCATTTTATTTTGATTGGATTGGATAAATGTTTTATAAATGTTTTATCCAATCCAAATCAAAAGAAAAGAAAACAAGTGTAAACTTATATATATAATATATATTATATTAAATATATATAAATATATATTTCCCCCCCCCCAAATTTTTTTTTCTGTACCTCTAAAGCCGGCCATAGCGCTTCAATCTTTGGCCGATTTTGCGAATGATCACCATGCACATTCGGGGTGATCACTTGGTGATCAATCGCAAAATGAACGCACCCACCTGGAGCAACCGTTCGTACCGTTTGATCAGCCAGAGAACAAACATTTTTCTCTGGTCGAGCGCCAGTACTTTGAATGGGGACAAGGGTCCCCATCCAAAGTATTGGTTGTCAAATCGTAAATGGTGTATTTCGAACGATTGACCATGGCATGATGATGTCATCATGCTGTGGCCGATTGTTCGATAAACACCCGCCAAGCCTAGTGTCTATGGCCGGTTTAACCTCCTAGCGTTACGCCCGAAGCAAGTACTGGTGCAGTCTGATCGTGAATCAAACTGCGCCCGTGCCGGAATCAGGCGCAACCGCTGGCTCTCTGTGTGCCTGCAGCATTTCTACAAAGCTGCAGGCACACAGAGCCTTTCCGCCCCCATCGGCGTCACCGATGAAAGGCAAAACACTGTATCACTTTTGGTACAGAAATCTGCACCTCAGTGAACCGCCAGGGAGGTTAAAGAGTAAAGCTTAGTAAGTTTAGCTTAGCTAGTAAAGACTGTTGAGTAAGTAATAGAAAGGGGAAAATAAAAATTCTATTCACACATCCCTCTTGATAGATGGTAGGCATCTAAACTTGTATTATTGATCCAGCCCAAATACACAGATGATTTTTGGGGAACCTGGAGTTCAGCAAATTACAGTTAGAGTTTTACAATATTTCTGTCCTTGTGACATTGTGTATCAATGTGAGCTTCTAAAACCAGAATTGTATTAGCCCAAAGAAGGGATCTGCAACATCCCGAAAGCTTGCTTCTCTAATGACCTCAGTTAGCCAATAAAGGGTATCAATTAAATGCCAAACTCTTTTTAGTTAAAGTTTTAAATACAGTAGGGTTTTTTTTTTTGTCTGCTTTCCTTGTCAAACTATCACCTTAGCAGTTTAAACTTCTACCAACGCAGTAATTATTGATCTCACTGTAGTATTCAGTCTCGAGTTTTATAGCTTGATGGACCATGAACACATTATTGACTCCACTGTCTTCCAAGTGTTTACAATGCATCAGTTTCAAGCAGTTACACATTGAAATGAACGTACAAAAGGTTCATCCATGTGAATGTTCATCAAATCTGAATTCCATATGGACTTTCAAGTTATAAGACGTACTCTGAAACTGAGTATATCTCCTAAATGAAAATGTCATAGCATTGCACAATATAATGCAAGGTTTTATGTGCCCTTATCAATTTACATTATTTACTTCTTATTTAAAGTTTTTAGTATTTGCTTAAATTTTCATGTTTATACAGGTGTGTTCAAAATTATTTACCCCCCACTGAAATTGAGTGTTTTGGCCATTTTGACATTGAT
>CM070035.1:99962053-99984138 GCA_036250615.1 Ptychadena robeensis | reverse complement strand
TGCAAAAGCAAAACAGCCCCAAAGCATGATTGACCCCCCGCCATGCTTCACAGTAGGCAAAGTGATCTTTTCTTCATAGGCCTTGTTCTTCCTCCTCCAAACATAGCTATAAGAAGAAAAGCCCATCCATTGCTACTGCTGGTGAAAGTGTGTTTGTTTTGTTTATCTGTTGAAGCCTGTTTAAAATATTTCATTTTCAGTTTATGCTGTGAAACATTGTAGGTCAAGGTCAGGTGATGGGAGAAGCGGCAGTGGTAGTCTTTGCTATGGGCTTCTGAGAGCAAAGAAGAAGGTTGTCCCATCTGACCACCCTGTTTTATCTTTAATTTTCACATTTTGTTTTTTTTCCTTGTATTTATATATTTTGTCATAGCAGCTATATTGTAAAAGAGGGTCTTTGGAGGTCTGTTCTATGCACATTTATGGTTACAAGATCATCTGGTGGTATGGTGTTTTACTATGTGGTGTCTGTGTTATCCCATGGGATTGGTCCCATTGGATACAGGAATTTCAGTACTATCCCTGAGTCGTTTGGGGTGTGGTCACTATACAATGGTTATGTTAAGTAAAGCCTTTTGGCGAATGGACACCATAGACTCCCTTTTCTCTAGTTGTTATGTTAAATAAATGTTAATGGTTTTTATATGTTCATGAATTAATAAAAGTGCTGATGCGGCCAGTTAAAATCCACATGCAGACTGTGTGTTTTTATGGGGTTCTGGTACGGTAGGGACAAAATTGACAAATTCGTCGAGTAACTGCATCTTTTTAAGTGCTGGGTCCTAATTTATCTGTTTAATTTATATGCAGTTTTCTATGATTATACAAGAATTTAACTTTTGTCCATGATGTGTTAAATGTTTGTAAAGCAGCAATGGTTTTCAGGGAGCTAGTCTTAAGGCCCCCATACACCTTACAATCTTTCCATACAATTTCTGTACAATCAAATTTTGTTCTACCAAAACCCTGTAATATGAGGACCTTTTTACTCTTCCAATCACTATGTATTCTATCAGGGAGGCCACTATACTACACAGTTGTTGGTAGATCTAATAGAGATTGTATGGATCAATCTTAAGGTGTATGGGAGGCTTTAGTCTATCAATGACATTTGATGTTTTTTATGTACAGTAACAACTGTTGTGTCTTCGGTATCACCTCACCATAGGCACCAAAATCTTTGCAATAGATTATTATTATGTTGAGGTTTTGTAGAAATACAAGCATAGAAAGAAGTAGTACCCTTAATCTTCTAGCTGTACTCTGTACTATGATTTTTTTCCTCTGTGCTTTTGAATAAACTTTGTCCTGCATAGAACGGGTTTCCGAAGTCATTAACATCACAGCCGGTGGCTTTACTAGAGAATGATGACTGCTGAAGCCGACAGGAAAGGAGTGACAGAAATAGAATAGAGTAACAGGAAGAAGAGCAACAGGCCTGATGTGTGAGAACAGGTGATTATATGCCTGCGTATGTTCTTAGCTGATCTATACACAAAACCTCAAACTGTATGTTTTCAGGAATGTCACAGAGCCTCAAACTAGGAGAAGCACATGTTACACCATACATATCTGTTTCTCCACTCTAATGTATTGTACAGCGATGCGTAATATGTTGGCGCTATATAAATAAATGATGATGATAATAATAATAATATCTGTGATCTTCTAAAAAGATATGCAGAAAATATTGTGACTTATTAGGAACACAAAAGTAAATTGAAAGAATGCCTGTTATACAAAATCTTTAATATCAGAATGTCAAGATAAGAATCCCATATGAGCCAAGCGAATCTGTACAAATTATCTAAATGCCCATTGTTTGTGAAAAAACAGTTTTTTACTGTAAGGCTTCAGGGCATACCTGTCAACCATCCCATTTTGGCTGGGAATTCAAGTTTTTTATGTGGCTTTCCCAGCCAAATCCCAATTTCAATAAATCCCGTATTTTTAAATTGGGGTAATTTAAGAAGGAAGTGGGCGTAGTTCTACCTCCTAAGTTCCCAGCCTGCACATTATCAGCACAAGTGGGGTGGGAACTTAGGATCAGCCGCAACTAAATTCAATAGCGGAGGTGACATCAGTAACGTCACTTCCTGCATTTGAAACAAGGAAGGGCCTACTTCTGAATACCGGAAGTGACGTCTGGGACATCACTTCCTTTATTTTTCCCTTATTCCTGCACTTTAAAGTATCATGATGATGTAAAAAAATATACAACAGTTATCTGCACTATCCTGGTGCACAGATGGGCAAGTATATTCAAGTGATATTCATAAATGCCCCAATCACTAAAAGTAGAACACTATATAAACAGTTGTGTATACATGAAAGAAGTAAAATGAGTGGAGTTTTTCTTTAAGTGAAGTGCTGTTTTACTTTAAAAGGGTCTACAGAGGTATAGATTAAAAGCTCACAAGAAGAGGAACTGATGTCATTTTTTGGGTGGAGTGTCCTTGAGACAGGTGAAGGAAAGCAGTGATGTTTCCCTCCTTGTATTGTGACATGAAAAACATCTGAAAGGTTGGTTGTTGGAACTTTCCTATTAGGGGGAGTCTTACCACTACTGAGTGGGAAAGGAGGATGTGAAAAATAAGGTAATAAGGTAAGGTAATTAGGTAAGAAACAGGCACAGGAAGCATCACTCCTCATAGTAACCATTGACAAAACTCATCTGGTTTATTTTGGGAATAATTAAGAAATGTGCCCCTTATACTATGTTTGGATGTCACTTTTACATCCAAATCAGATGATCTGCTTTAAGTGTACTTCTGTGTGGACTGTTACTTCTTTCATGGGGCCTATATGCATACCTGCAAAGCATTCCTGTTTTGGCAGGGAAAGGGACTTTTTTTAGTGACTTTTCTGACCGAATCTCCATTTCAATGAATCCCGGATATTTCCCGGGATTTTTAAATCGAGGTAGTTTAGGAGAAAGGGGTCGTTACTATCACTGCTAACTCCCAACCCACATCATCTATACAAGTGGGATGGGAAGTTTGTAGGGAGAGTAATGCCCCCTCCCTCCTGAATTAGCCAGCTACTAAATAGGAGGGAAGGGAGGCAAACCTCTTGATATTGGAAGTGACGGCCATACCATCACTTACTGTATTTGGAATGTGGAAATGTGACTCCACCTAGGTCCTAGGTTTGTGACGTCACTTCCTGTAATTTTTCCCCTTATTCAATAAGGGAAAACTTGATAGGTATGCCTATCTGTTTTACCAGAACTTGGTCTGGATGTGGCTATATTTAAGCTAAGGTCCTCCAACCAACTCTTCTGCTGACTAGGTAGTAAGTTAAGTGTTAATTAATAGTGGTGACTGAAAAAGGTAAAAACCAGAGGAGCATACCATGAATAGCTGTAAATAGTTATCAAATTTGCAGTTAAAAATAGACAGGCATCCTACAATAGAACGCATAACGCAAATATTTAATATAGCAAACTGATCAGGTGGATCTTCCCTGATCCATTGGTCATATTCATTTGATTCTGTCTCATCTGTACACTGAAATAGGAGCAGACAATCTGAGCAGTACTAAGTGACCAGCTGCTCATATTCATCCTGTGCTTCTCCATTGCAGAACTTTTCCTACCAGAACTTGCCATTAGAACTTGTCAACTCTAACAATGATTGGGTACAATAAGGATGAAACAAGAAAAAGAAGACCTGAAACAAGAAATTGTAAAAGTGGACTCGGAGGCAGACTTTAAAGTGTCAAAGTGTGAAAACACATATACTGTACTTCTCCAGGTGAGCAAGACATTAAGACTCACAGCAAACATGTGCTGTCCTGGTTCATTACACTCTGGTAATTCAATCACTATAGGAAATGAATACTTCAACCCAAGCCTAAGCAAAACATCCTTTATTTAAAAGCAGTAGCAGAAATACATCTCTGGAGTGTTTCCAGCTAAACAAAGTGTCACACTTTGTAAAAGGATGTTTTTTTGTGAAACGTGCTGAAGATGTATCTCTGCTGCTACCCTAAATACAGGATGCTTTGCTGAGACATAGAGAAGGGCATTCATTTTCTATATAGATTGAATTACAATGGGCCCTCTCAAGTGGTTACAATGTTTACAGCTATGGGCGCTTGGTATATTTTTCTGAAAAGAGGTTTTAGGTAATTAATTGTATTTAAAATGAAGTATTTGTTTTATGTTTATAGTCACAAGGTGATGGATCATATGATGCCATTTAAAACACTTAGAATAAAACACAGATTTTCAGACAGAATTGAAAGAAAATGGATTAATATCATAACTGCTATAGAGATGATCGAATTTTTTTCACAAATTCGACCATTTCGATGGTTTTGACTTAATTGCAAAGCCCCTGAGCATGGTATCATCACCAAACTTGCTGGAGACGTAGGGAAGGGTTGGGGGTATACTACAAAAAAGAAAGTATGGCTCTAACACAAATAGTTTTTTCACAAATTAGGTTCAAATTCAAGTAAAAATCTCTTACGACTTTAACTTTGAACTTAATTTATGCAAAAATCCAGCAATTTTGGTGATGATACCATTTTCAGGGGCTTTGCAATAAGCTCACAAAGTTAGGAAGTCGAAAAATTAGACCATCTTTATGGTATGACTGCAAGTTAAAGTCCTGATAACCAATTCAATGCCTCAAGTAACCCTGAACTCATCTATAGATCTCTTCTGTGGTTTACATATACAAACAACTAGTGATGGCCGAACTTCGGCCGTGTCCGTCCGCGAATGGGCGGATTGGACTTTTAAAAAAGTCCGCCGTCCGCCCGTTCGCGGACACATCTAGGCGGGGAATTTTAATCGGAAAACCCGGATGTGACGTCAGTGACGTCACATCCGGTCCCTGGAACGCATCCTGGAACGCATAGTTCCTGGTTGTATTAACCGGATGTGACGTCACTGGACTGTCCGCCTTGCGGGCAGTTCGGCCATCACTACAAACAACATTGCTTTGAAAGTAACAGTGTAATTTCATATTGCTTGACATAGTATTTAGGCACCATTTTATAAGGGGTGCTATCTTGCCTACTTCATATACTGAAAGCTTTTTTTTTTTGAAAAAAATAGGCACCTGACCTTTCTGTGACATTCCAGTACAGTAAAGCAGGGTACAGAAGGCTCGATATTTGTCCCGCTGCTGTCAGATATCGGAAAAGCCAGGTAGAGCAGAACTGTAACTCCCGGCTCCTCCTCCTCAGCCGAGCTTTGCCTGGAGACCCAGGCAAAGCATCGGACATCGCCGAATTAACGGTCGAAATGGTCATCAATTTGACTCATATCTCCATGGTCTCCAGGTCCCCATACACCTTTAGATTACCAACAACTATGTAGTATAGGGTCCTCTCCAATTGAACACAGGTAGACCTGATTGTTTAGAAAGTCCCTTATATTACATGGTTTTGGTAAAACAAAAGTAGATCTAAAGGAAATCTGACAGAGAAATCTAAAGGTGTATGAGGACCCTAAAGCTCCCCATACACCTTTCAATCCCTCTACACAACTTCTAGATTTACCAACAACTATGTAGTATAGTGGCCTCCCTGATAGAATACATAGTGGAAGGTTTAGAAAGGTCCTCATATTACATGGTTATAGTAGAAGAAAATGTAATGGACAATAAGATTGTAAGGTGTATGGTGACCTTAAGTTAGCAACTCCCTCAAGTAATTTTAATAGGCAAATTTTTGCACTGGTACTTAGAAGCCATTCTGACTTCCTGATGAATTACTTTGATTGCCTATATTTACGGCATGCTCTGAATGCCGTAATATCAGGTGCTCTTTTCTTTTTCAGCTTTCTTTTTCAGCTAGCTATACGATTAGCCTGAACATGTATACAGTGACTTGCAAAAGTATTCAAACTTTTCCACATTTTGTCACATTACAGCCACAAACATGAATAAATTTTATTGGAATTCCACGTGAAAGACCAATACAAAGTGATGTACACGTGAGAAGTGGAAGGAAAATCATACATGATTCCAAAAATTGTTTTACAAATAAATAACTGCAAAGTGGGGTGTGCATAATTATTCAGCCCCCTGAGTCAATACTTTGTAGAACCACCTTTTGCTGCAATTCCAGCTGTCAGTCTTTTAGGGTATGTCTCTAAGCTTTGCACATCTAGAAATCCTTTCCCATTCTTCTTTGCAAAACAGCTCCAGCTCAGTCAGATTAGATGGACAGCGTTTGAGAACATCAGTTTTCAGATCTTGCCATAGATTTTCGATTGTATTTAGATCTGGACTTTGACTGGGCCATTCTAATACATGGATATGTTTTGTTTTAAACCATTCCATTGTTGCCCTGGCTTTATGTTTAGGGTCGTTGTCCTGCTGGAAGGTGAACCTCCGCCCCAGTCTTAAGTCTTTTGCAGACTCCAAGAGCTTTTCTTCCAAGATTGCCCTGTATTTGGCTCCATCCATCTTCCCAGCAACTCTGAGCAGCTTCCCTGCCCCTGCTAAAGAGAAGCACCACCAGAGCATGATGCTGCCACCACCATATTTGACAGTGGGGATGGTATGTTCAGAGTCATGTGCAGTGTTAGTTTTGCACATAGTGTTTTGCATTTTGGCCAAAAAATTCCATTTTGGTCTCATCTGACCAGAGCACCTTCTTCACATGTTTGCTGTGTCCCCCACATGGCTTGTGGCAAACTGCAAACGGGACTTCTTCTGCTTTTCTGTTAGCAATGGCTTCTTCTTCTTCTTGCCACTCTTCCATAAAGGCCAACTTTGTGCAGTGCATGACTAAAAGTTGTCCTATGGACAGATTGCCCCACCTGAGCTGTAGATCTCTGCAGCTCGTCCAGAGTCACCATGGGCCTCTTGACTGCATTTCTGATCAGCGCTCTCCTTGTTCAGCCTGTGAGTTTAGGTAGACTGCCTTGTTTTGGTAGGTTTACAGTTGTGCCATACTCCTTCCATTTCTGAATGATGGCTTGAACAGTGCTCCGTGGGATGTTCAAGGCTTTGGAAATCTTTTTGTAGCCTAAGCCTGCTTTACATTTCTCAATAACTTTATCCCTGACCTGTCTGGTGTGTTCTTTGGACTTCATGGTGTTGTTGCTCCCAATATTCTCTTAGACAACCTCTGAGGCCGTCACAGAGCAGCTGTATTTTTACTTACATTAGATTACACACAGGTGCACTCTATTTAGTCATTAGTACTCATCAGGCAATGTCTATGGGCAACTGACTGCACTCAGACCAAAGGGCGCTGAATAATTACGCACACCCCACTTTGCAGTTATTTATTTGTAAAAATTTTTGGAATCATGTATGATTTTCCATCCACTTCTCACAAGTACACCACCTTGTATTGGTCTTTCATGTGGAATTCCAATAAAATTGATTCATGTTTGTAGCTGTAATGTGACAAAATGTGGAAAAGTTCTAGATCTAGAAGTGGTTACTAAAAAAACAATAATCAGGCCTTACAATGTATGCCAGAGCATTACAAATATTGGTAATTAATAAAGCGACATTTCACACTTGTGACTGCACAGATGTGGAAGAAACAATGTAAAAAATACACCAGGGATTAACAGAACTCAGGAAACATGTGCCTTTTAGTGTTGAGTGAGAATATTCGAAATTCTAATATTTGACGAATATCCGTCAATCGAGAATTTACAATATTTTGCGACTGTGCACTTGGATATTTGCAATGACAGATATTCGTCATATAATGCTTCAACATTTACTTGCATACATTGCATATTGCGAATGGATTCGTGCAATACGCACAGTGCTCATACTGGCTAAGATCACAGAATAAGGAAGAAGCCGAAGAAGAAACTGTAAAGCAAACACAGTTGAATCGAATTATACGAATTTGAATGTTCCTTAACCTCCCTAGCGTACTGCTGAGGTCCAGATTTCTGTACCAGAAGCGCACCATAGACTCTAATGGAATACATTTTTTTGTGTTGTAGACCTGTAACGTCCAAAAATCTGTCCGTACAAGGGTCTAATAGACATCCTGAATATAATAATGTTTGATACACACAATTATTATAAAAAAAGTACATAAAAAATTATGAAATGTATCATTTGAATGCTTAAATCTCTTGAATACTTATTTGGTATGAAAGATTTCAAAACAGTATTTATTGATTTCAAAACAGTATTTATGTTTGTTTATAATAAAAAAAAAATTGTTTTTGTTTTGAATTGTATTGGATATACTGTATCCAATACAATGGAATTCTCTGAAAGGGTTAACTTCAAAGACCACATCTGCAATGACAATGGGGGTGATATTCCAGGTGTGCTCTTTGAAGATATCCCAATTTGCACATGAATCCGCATTCATGTGCAAATTGGGACATTCATATGCAAATCGGGACGTTCATGTGCAGATTAGACTTGAAGAGAGGTGTCACAGTCTGCTTGCATAAGATCGCACACACAGACCATAGCAGAGCAGGACACAGAGCAGAGTGAGCAGCCGGAGGATCTGAGCTGGACGGCTCCCTCTCGTCAGCTGCAATACTGCATTAGCAAGTGCAGGACGAGGTACTGCCGTCAGAAGCGCTAGGAAGGTTAATGTATTCGCAAGATGACACAAACCCAAGTATATCATATATATCATATGCCGCTCAACACTAGTGCCTTCTGATTAAATCAATAATTGTTAATACCACAGTTTACTTTTAGGTCTGATTCAGACAGCCACCACTTTCGATGGTTGTTTTTATGGCTTTTGCTCTAAAGGGTTACATGGGGGGGGGGGGGGGGGGGGGGGGGGGGGGTCCCTACACATTCTTTTGCATGTGCACACATACAGATGATTATCGGGTTGTTAAAGAACTTACTGAGCCTTAAGCTCACCACACACATAATATACCATAACTAAGAACACTTCTCAAAGCTGTCCCAGGAATAGGTGGGACATCAGGGTAGGAAGTGATAAATCTCCTTAATGGGGACTTGCTCTACAATATAGCATTGTGGGGGGGGGGGGGTCCAATCTTAATCTTATATAGATATGCACTGAAATACAATGCAATTGATATTTTCTGACTTTTTCAAAATTGTCAGTTGACTAGCTGTCATGCTAACCCATCTACTTCAAGATCTTTTCAAGCTGGGAACAAAATCCTTTTGCTACAACAAAGTTTATCACTGATAATATAAAGTTTTTCTGCTAATAAATTATTTGCTTTTGCAATACATCAGAAAGGTCATAAAGCAGAAAATAAAATCTGTTTCTATAGCAACCTCCATTTTGCACAAAAGTGTAAACATTAACAAAACCTTAACAATGAACTTCAAGTAGAACTACACAAAGTTATCTCATAAAGGCGTTTCATTATCAGTTGAGATGCTCTGAAACTTTTTTCTTTTATATTAGGCATTTATAAAAATTATACTGTGGATGATAATAATGTAACATGCCACCATGTTGCACATAGCCTTATAGAGATTACAAGCAGCCATGCCAGTATATTTTGTATATGTAGTCAGAAGGGATGGTCAAAAAATTTTAGATGTGAAATATGAAGTCGAAATTTTTACTTTTTTGCTGAAATTTCGCATAGTCAAATTTGGCCAGGGCCATTTAGACTTTTTGATGAAAAAGTCGAAATTTTACTTTTGACATTTTGACTAGAGATTTCGACGATTTTGAAATGGAGATGTAGAGAAGGGTTGGGGGTATACTCCAAAAAAGAAAGTATGTCTCTAACACAAATAGTTTTTTCTCAAATGAAGTTCAAAGTCAAGTAAAAATTTAGAAAATCAGAATTTTGACTTTATTTTTTAACTTAATTTATGCAAAAACTACATGTGGTAGAACAAAACTTTTTTTTTTCAAATGTTCTCACAACCCTTCTCTATATCTTCAGCAATTTTGGTGATGATACCATGTTCAGGTATCATGTGCATGGGCTTTGCAATCAGCTCACAAAGTTAGCAAGTCGAAAAATTCGACCATCTCTAATTTTGACTTGATTTTGAACTTTATTTATGCAAAAACGATTTGTGTTAGAGCCATACATTCTTTTTTGTAGTATTCCTGCCCGAGTTAACTCAGCTAATTATACTTACCGCAAGTTAACTACAACAAACAAACAAACACCTGTCCACCGAAATCCCCCGTCGATGTTTCCAGGTCAGCCCCAATGGTACAGAGGGGCGGGGGTAGGCAGCGCCATTGACCTTAATGTTTTGGAGGTGGCGTTGTTTTTTTAGAGCATAGCATTGGTGATGCCAGGGATATGTTCGGGATCTTCTAGAGGGCAGGAAATTGCAGCAGATTTGGTTATGATCTTGATCACCCAAGGTGCACTTTTTTAAAAAGTGTGCCACGTGCAAAATTCTCAGGTGCTCAGCATTAACATTCCATGTTTAATCTGGTTTCTGGGGCTTATTTATGCTGACATTTACTGTTTGCCATTTAAGTACTGATTTTCAAGCACTCTGCTACTATTTAAACAGCTTTTTATCTATTATAGCTGATGTTCATACTGCAGAAATGATGAATTTTCAATTTCATGCTAATTTTTTACTTACAAAGTCAAAGTTTTGCAATCTAATCAAAATTCGATTGATAAAATTGAAATTAAATTTTCTTCATTATGACCCTCTCTAGTAGTCAGTATAAAGTGGAGACGGATGGAGGTAAATGGTGATGGCTTCTGGATGGAATGCACATGCACATGCACATGAAGTGACTGAAAGAAACGGGATTATATCTTTAGCATTGTTATGTACAGGCCACACATGTATCACATGTTTAAGTTACAAAAAAGCTTTTTTTATAACCTTTCAAATACATATTTTTAAGGTTTTATAAAATTTCAATTGGGATAACCCATCTAGCTGGTATACATGGCCTGTGATGATCTACTAAGGGATATTCTTTTGAAAAACTGTATATAATTTATAAATGTATTTAATGGGACAACTATCATTAGGGAACATTAAAAAAACAAAACCCTTCTTGCAGCAAACCATGTTATGACCCTTACATCCCTTAATTGGACCTATCACCTGCTCTGTTATTTTCTTTTATTGGCACCAGAAATGCCAATATTAGGACAGAGAGAAGGTAAAAAAATAAAAAAAAATCTGGTAATTTGTTGAATCTCCAGCCCTTCAGTGATGCCACACCATAGCAGACTCCAGGTGCAAGGGAACTTGGGAATGTAGACATAACCTTCCCAATTCCTTTGCACCTTGCACGTGGCAGTACATTACAGCATCACTAAAAGGTTGGAGCGAGGTGGATAATCATTATCTAGTCTTCATTCCTCTAGTCTATAATGACCAACAAAGAACAATGCTGAACAGAGACACAATAAAGATCCCTTACTTTAGCCTCTAGACACTGGTAGATGGGTAAGAGGCTCCGACAGCCATCTTAGAAGATAGTCAAACAGATACAGGATAGGGCACCAGGAGCAAAGAAGAGAGGAAGGTAAATATGTCAGAAGGTGAAAATACACCAGCCAATCAAGATGACTACATGTGCTGAACCTGAAAGAAAACCAAGCAAAGATGTTGGCATCAGTGAAGAATCTGATGTTAGTGCAAGGGAGCCAGAGTCGACTTTAGTTCGGCTTCAATGTTAGAAATTTGGTAAATTATTTATGAGTCATAGCTATGGGACATGTACGACTCCTGAAAGTATGCTTTGATCACATGTTGCATAGCAGATTGGGACTAAGTAAAAGTCCTTGCACTATGGCTATCAAGAGCCCTACATTATACCTAACACATTAGTTTCTAAAATGCTATACTATAGACAGTACTTGGATTGAAATTATCATTATGCGCAAGACAACAATTATAACAGATGGGCATGTAGACTGTGCCACTCTGCAATATATATATCAGGACAATGGAAAGAAATAAAAGGGGGAGGTCCAGCCTTCTAGTAGGTTTAAGCACCCCTACTCTGTCAAACTTTCTTTACATTGACATAGACTGTATACAGATAAAAACAGCAAAAATCTGTTTGTGTTTCTCTTTTTGAAGATCCTGTTGTTCCATTTGGAACACTTAACCTTAAGAGGTTTGCACCTGAAACACGACCTCTAGAGATGTGTATTTCAGCTGTTGGATTTGAGCATTTAAAGTCTAAAGTTAGAATGAGCTTAAAATATACTGTTCGACTCTAAACCAACGCGTAACATATAGTTTCATATTTAAACTGTACTATCAATAGTATATTTCCAATCTACATGGTCACACAACGCAATTATATATACAGAGTTCCATTTGAGGGAAAACATTTTGGTATGGCTAACTTAGCTTGAACCTAATCATCATGTTGTTTGTTGTTTAAAGAAAAGCACAACAGTCCAGTAGACAAACAAATCAAAAGTAACTGCTTCTGCAAAGTAATAATACATTCATCAATGACTGAACCTATGTTGTGGTCCATCTATTGCACATGCTCATTTACAAGTAATAAAATTGACTTGCTTGAAGGTAATCAGTTCTTGTTCTACACAAGAAATCAGTATAAGGTCAAATCTATCTATCTATCTATCTATCTATCTATCTATCTATCTATCTATCTATCTATCTATCTATCTATCTATCTATCTATCTATCTATCTATCTATCTATCTATCTATCTATCTATCTATCTATCTATCTATCTATCTATCTATCTATCTATCTATCTATCTATCTATCTATCTATCTATCTATCTATCTATCTATCTATCTATCTATCTATCTATCTATCTATCTATCTATCTATCTATCTATCTATCTATCACAGGTAAATCATTTGCTATACTTCAAAATATAAACATCCTGATGATACATATGTGCTGAATGTCACTGCCTTATATTTATACAGCAATGATTGAAAATGTTCTTACCGTTCACAGCGTGGTCCAGTGTATCCAGGAGGACAGGCATCACAAATTAATCCACGAGTTGGGTCCAGGTGGCATGTTGGACTAAAGCTTTGTTGTTGACAGAGGGCCAAATTGTGGAAAAGGCAAACAAAAAAGACTATATTTAATATCATTATTGCAGTTACTCTTAAGCAGTCATTACTCTGGAGACATGAAGACCCAGGAATACCCTATCTGCTTCAGACACACACATTTAGCTTCGGCTCCAGCCAATAGTCAGTGGAATGGCTCTACTATTTCTGCCGGCACTGAATATAGTATAGTGAGTGGCAGCATCCCAATGGCATGTTATGATGGGGCTTACTTTAGACTGTCACAGATCCTGTTCACCAGTGAATAAGCAGGAATGTACAGCTGCTTGTCTGTGCCCCGGAGGCCCTTGCCAAAATATACTGCATCTTACTATGCAGCCGGATCTCATTGAAAGGGGACAATGGTATCATTAGTAAACCAAATATTCCCAAATACTGTTAAGCACAAATATTCGAATTGCGAATATATTCGGTAAATATTGGCTATTTCACGAATATGGCAGCGGATATTCACAATTTAGAATATTCACAATATTCTGCATTGGGAGGCTTATGGTAATGGATTGCGAAAATATATTTGCAATGTGAAAATAAATAGCATGTAACCATTAATTTTAAAGGTAATTGCGAATATATATTCGCAATGCAATACCATACATTTGAATTGTTAATATTCACGAATATTAGTAGAATTATTCGCGAAATATCACAAATTCGAATATTGGCCATGCCGCTCATCACTATTCCCAAATAGTTAATAGTTATTATTATTAGTCCCATTATAATATTTAATATTATTAATCCTATTTAAGGAGAGACATTTGTTCATCTTGCTTGTATGAACTTATATTCCAAAATAAGAAAATTGTGTCAATGTACAGGAGAGAGCAGATTTTCACCTAAATGTGAAATATAAGGTGTAGCTTGGGACCCATATTTTCTTCATATTATTTTCTTCATACTTCTTTATTACTTTAATAGTCAGATTCTAGACCCTGTTTCTGTCTGCCTATGTATTTATGCTCACTTTTGTCTTCCAAAGCTCCATTTGCTGTATCAATTCTGGGCTTAATGGCACCTTTAATTTCAAAGGGCATGCCCCACTCCTTTACTGATATATGGATTGATGGTAAGAATTTAGTTGTAGCTATACTGATCTGTCCCAGTGCAGAGTCCTATGAGTTCTCATATGAGGTTACAAAGTCAGTGAGTTCAATGATCTATTGTCCGTGTGCCCAGCAATGTCCCTGTGCTGCAACTTCCATAATAGGGAGGGTGGGAACTATAACCTATAATGTTCACAAGAGTGATGTGCCATCCTAAAGCTGGGAATAGACGGTACAACGTACCTTCTATTCCTTGTCCGATCCTA
Organism: Ptychadena robeensis; assembly: GCA_036250615.1. Lineage (NCBI taxonomy): Eukaryota > Metazoa > Chordata > Amphibia > Anura > Ptychadenidae > Ptychadena > Ptychadena robeensis. The sequence goes on along the minus strand of CM070035.1, from coordinate 99,969,854 downwards.
TGCAGTAGCAGGCAGCGTAATGACGTCATCAGGCCCACCCACTAGTGCAGAGAATCGGACGGCACTCTGCTTCTGCAGCTCATTAGTTCGGCTGGGGGCAGCCGTCCCCAGCTGAACTAAAGGGATTGGACTAAAATTATCTGTCCTGTGGCTCTGTGCAATCTGACAGGATGGCTGATTTCAGTCCAATCTCCGTCAGTTGAAGCCTCCAATTCCTGCACGACCCGATCCTAAAGGGATGCGGGAGCGCGCACGGCATCCGATCGGGGATCGGATCGTGCAGGAATTGGACCGTGTATGCACAGCTTTAAGCCTAAGAAATATGTATCATATTCGTTTTTTCTTTCAATGGCAATTACTATCTGCTGAATTTACTGCATTGTGCTGAGAACATGAGAGCATAGGCATATGCGTGTTTTGGTTAGCGATGAGCAGCATAGGCAATATTAGAATTTGCGATATTTCGCAAATTATTCTCCAAATATTCTAAGTAAATTAAAAAATGTGTGATCTCCTGTGTACTTTTTGCGAATATCTGTACTTTTACATGCGAATATTGTGATCGCAATGTGACAGCTACATCTAGCTTGCTTGAAGACAGGGTTTTTAAAAGTAGGATTCACGAATGATTGATCGTCGCACGAGTTACCATTCACTGATCAAATGGGCAATTGACCCAGATATTTGAGATTATGCAAATAAAACACTATATTAAAGATCTTCGCAATTCTCAAAGTGCCGATATTTGCAATTAAAGTTTGAGATTCAAATATTTATGCTCAACACTAGTTGAGGATGTCATTCATTCTAAATGACTTCTGCATCAACCTTCTTAACACGTGTACAGCATAATTCAATTTCTTTTGGTGCAATCCATTACTTCAATTAAAAAAATCACCAATGTTTTGGTGTGTTAGGCTATGTTTCCACTATAGGTCGGGACCCCTCCGCTAAGCGTATTGCTTGACGGGAGGTCCCGACAGAGAACATTCACTTACCTGCTTGGCGCATGCTGTATCTTCACTGCGCTGAGCTGTTCTGCTGATGCAAGGCTGAACGTAGTTCAGTATGTTGAGCCTCTGCATCAGTGTATGTCTTAACACAGCATCCGCCGAGCAGGTAAGGTCTATGTGCTATGTCAGGATCCCCACTAAGCTTATAGTGGAAACAAGCCCTAAATAAGATAATTCAAATAAAAGAATTGACAGAATACACATTATACAACATGTGTTAATGAACTACACTGATTTAAATGAACTAGAATAAGAGCATGACAAATCTGAGCTGACAAAAAGATCCTCAACAAATTAAATCCTAAAAAACTCCAAAGAATAATTCACCTTTGTGGGCACCTGTTTTAGGTAATATGAGATGACAATTTGAACCAAAGTGTAATTGAGGGTTCCTAATGCTGTTTCAATCCCAGCCCATCAGTAGTGATGGCCAAACTTCGGCCAGGTCCGTTCACAAACAGAAGGACCAGACTTTTAAAAAAGTCCGACATCTGCCTGTTGGCGGTATGATTCAATATGTGGAAGTGACGTCACTTTAAGCCGCTTTTCTTTCACGAGAAACTGGGTTCTCTACCTGCTCTCTGGTGAAAAAATTATTGCACTGGGGGAATCTTTCTGCTCCTGATCCAGCCAGCGTAAGAATAGTAACCTTCTCCCCATACTGTTTGTCCATCACTACCCACCAGTTCCATCCATATTTCTTTTCTGATTCCCCCTCTTCCACTAAACACTTCACTACATTTTTACCTTCTTTTCACCAGCTGTCATACATCCCCTTTTATCCTCTGATACACTTTATTTATTTTCAGAATTTACACTCCCCTTTTTTTCCAAATTCGCCCTTGGAGCCGGAATTTCTGGGTATGTATAACCTTTGGTCATTTATAGAAGAAATTGTCTGCCATTATACCTTATATCTTAACAGTTATCCTGCTATACTTTCTATTCCTTTCAACATGTTTACAGAATGTGAAATTCCTAATTTCATGACCTCAATGGAAAAGTTGACTAGCTCTCCAAGGCACCTTTATAAATAAAAAAAGGTCATGTGATTGGTAGTTGCATTTTTTTTAATGGCTGACATAAAAAGGCTTAATTAAAGCACATATATTAGACCATTTTTACTACATTTGCCTTTACTGGAGCATGTTGCTCCTCTTTGGGACCATTAAACTTTAGAAACGAGGGCCAACAGGATTCCTCAATTTTTTTTTTAACATAGACACCTCAAGGACACTGGCTGTATTTTTGTTACTTTGTCCTTCTTGCAGCTATAAATAAAAAGCCCAGTAAAAGTAACTTTTTTATCCAACAGTCATTTATAGGATGAAATTGTAGTGTTATATTTTATAGATCAGTTACTTGTGAAATATATAAACGCTTTGGTAAGTAACAGTTGTAATACCCCCTCTTGCCAAAATTCCGATCTAGTCCCTTCATGGCTTTTATTTAGCTGTTTAATTACAGCAATTCATTAACCATTCAGCGATAAATGGGATTTTTATATCTGAATGACGTAAACACTCTAATTTGATTTGGCTACTTTGTGATGTACACAAGGGACCCGCAGCTGTCCTTTTCACTGATAAAGGAAGTCATTGCACTCTTCCAGCGCTGCCTGACACCATTTGCATCTGACAGCTTTGATAATGAAAAATAAATGTTTGTTCTTCTTGTGTAGCATTTCCTGAACAATTTTATAATTAATATAATCTGCCAGTTCAGCCATTGTTTCTATAAGTACTGTAAATTTAAAGGAAAAAGTAATCAGAAACAAAAAAGAGACAATTTTTGTTAGCACTCTTTTCCAGTGTGTACTATTAAGTGAAAAAAATGCTGTGAGAACTGTTATATGTTATCCTGAGTAGCATGCCATGGCACTAGTAATGGCATTTGGTAACCTATTGGTGATGATACTGATCATAAATCAAAGCCATCAATATCCTACATTTAAAAATAAACACTTTGGCCCAATGTGTGTGTATATGTGTTTGTTGGATGAACTTTTTTTTTAACTTTACAACTGTACTCACTTGTTAGAATCTATGCTTAGAGGGCAAGCACAACGAAAACAGTCTTCATGCGTGCCATCAGTTGGATTTCCATAGAAGCCCGGCAGGCAGTAATCACAGTATCGACCATATGTATTGTGTTGGCAGTTCTGAAACACAACGGCAAACATAAATATATACAAACTGAGATCCAACATAATCAAAAAATACTTTTTGAAACTGACATTAATTAGCAGAATGCAGTTTGGTGACAGCCATGCATTCAAATGCACATGCATTGTGATGTCAAAGAGAGGAGTCCCTGCACCTATTGGTTCTCTGTCATATGAGAACCAGTCTATTAAAAATAATTAAATGGCCATCAAATGTAAGGGACTTTTAACACAAGAATGCACCATTGGTGGATTCATGTAAAGATGTTTTTTCTTCTGGAAGGTACTCCTTTCTCCACATAGGACCTCTGGAGCTCTGACAGAGTGACCATCAGGTTCTTGGTCACTAGGTAGATCTTTAATCGAAACAAACAATCAATTGTCGAAACCCCCCCCCCCCACATAATCATTATGGGCAACCACTTGTAAACCAACATGTGTGATAAAAACTACACGTTTTTCAAATGATTGTCTTAAGTTTTATGTGTTATATAACAATCCACATTATTTAGTGGTATGGGGTTCTGAACTTTAATAATAATTATTTTGCAGGACAAAAAGCACAACTGACCTGCTACCATGTTAAGAATGATATACCTTTGTTGGTCGTCATGGAAGCGCAAAGCTAACCCTGATAAAATAGATAACATACTATGGTTACCGGCAAAGAGTAGGGGGAGAATGTCGAACCCCATTATTTCACACTCTTTATGCCCCTGGGATAGAGTGTGATTTAAGAAGGACTTATCCTCCTGCTAGCTTCCCCTCCAGCCATACTTACACAACCTGGCCTTCACACTGGCTTATGAGGCTGGTTTGGCCTACAACATGGCAGAGGGCAAATCTAACCTGTGGGTACAGCTTTTTTCAGGATGGAAAAAATACACCATTTCAAAGGCTTCATGAATTGGCTGAGATCTCTGATAGCGAAACGCTTAAAGCTAAAGCATTTTTTACATCAAAATATGTCAGGACATACAGAAATGGTGAATAACTTCTTTTAAAAGATCCACAATCCTCAGGTACACTGCCCTTAATATATTAACAGATAGAATCAAGCCAGTGTAAGGCTCATCTGCCATATGTGTTAAAATGGACCGCGGAAGCCACAGGGGGGTCCGAGATGACGGTTGGGAGCAGATGTGGAGCACTATGTGGACCTGGTCTCCAACAGTGCCCTCTTTAGAGACCATTTTTAAGGTAATGCTGAGATGGTATTCAGTACCCTTCCAGATTGCGGCAGGAACACTTCTCCTCAGGTATCCCTCTGCTTCAGGGATAGTGGGGATGACTTAATGTACATGTACATTTGGAGGTTTTTCCTAGTAGCAAAATTTTTCTGACCCATTTGTTATCTAGTTTAACAGGGATGAACCTGATCCCTGGGTTGGTTTACTTCATCTACGCCCCAAGGGAATTAATAGGCACCAGTTTAGTTTATGCATGTACGTATTAACGTCGGGAAAACAAGAGTTAGCTAAAGCATGGAAAACATCAGCACTTAGGAGGGCCTTGGTGCATACTTCCCACAATCCGAGATGAAAGCCATAATAACAGATAGTCTAAGGAAGTGTGATGAAAAATGTTAACTAAAGTGCGGCTAAAGTGCTATATGACAAAAGGAATTGAAAGGAAGCTTCTCACTAGGATATGACATCTACTTAATCAAAGTGCAACTTTCTCCACTTTTTTCTTTTTAATTTGTTTTGTCTTTTTATCAATATATGTTGTAGTATTTGTAATTGTTTTTTTTAGTTGTTGTTTCTTTTGGTCCTCAGTAGGGGTGGGATTATATATATACCCATGAGTAGAGGATGGGATAGAAGGTTTGAATTTCATGAAGTTTGAATATCACCCGAATGAGGATTTTGTTGTGTTTTGATGTTATAACTTGATAATACATAACATTTTTAAAAGAAAATCCACATATTTTTCTAGTTAATATTTGTCCCTGACAGACAATATGTTCACTATTCTAATTTATGTTGTACTAAGGGTAATCATGGCTGATATGAAATCCTGCTCATTATTGAAACCTAGTACATTTCAGCAATGTTTATTGCTGTATGCAATTTAGCAAGCCATCACAACCATCTTCCATACACTTGTATGGGTGATGCAACGCAGGGTATTTGGCAGTAAGTGACGCAGTTAGTGGCGTGTCCCTTACCGGCCAGAAAGGCCAGAAAGGGCCCTTAGGCTACTATTCCACAGTGTTAAAGAATGCTGTTCCATTTGCATACGTCAGGGATGTGTCCCTGACGCAGTGTCTGGATTTTTCCCCTCTTCAAATGCAGATAGCACTACTAAAAAATGCATACCCTTTCATCTTTGACATGCCTAATGCATTCCCTACGGGTGTATTTACGCATCCATTATGCCTTTGGGTTCCATTGAGTTGTTTTTTCTTTAACGTCACATCAACGCAGCAGATCCCTGCTGAATAACGAAGGATACCTTTTTAGCATGTTAAAAAACATGCAGCAAACTTGTTGGTTTTTGAAGCAGTGGAAACATGAACTTATTCTAAAGGTACACTAGAACTGTGCAGGGGGAAAAAATATGCAACTCTAAAAATGTATTGCAAAAAAAACCTACACACTTTCCCTGTAAAAACATGCAGTCCCCAGGTTATGTATGAAATAAGGACTGCAGTTGAATGTGTATGTAAGTTGGGATAGGTACATGTACTAGGGTCTATAATAGGTATTATTTTCACCTGACCTGAATCCAATTAAGCATGCATTTCACTTGCTGAAGACAAAACTGAAGGGAAAATGCCCCAAGAACAAGCAGGAACTGAAGACCGTTGCAGTAGATGCCTGACAGAGCATCACCAGGGATGAAACCCAGAGTCTGGTGATGTCTATGCATTCCAGAATTCAGGATGTAATTGACTGCAAAAGATTTGCAACCAAAAAGGGAAAGTTTAATTTCTGATTGTGTTTGTCTCATTACAAATTCATTGTGGTGGTAAATAGAGCCAAAACATTTAGAATTGTGTCGATGTTTCAATATTTATGGACCTGATTGTATATAATATTATTTACACAAATGGTAGCTGCAGCTCTGGTGACTTTGGACCCCAAGTTACCTCTGCTGCACTCTCAGGTACCCACTGAAACTCAAGGACCAGCTTACATCTTTGTTAAGTATTTGTTGCTAAGTTAGGTGTTTGTAGCTCTTGAACTCTCTGTACACTTTATGACTTATGATTATTACATACAACTGCTCACTGTTTCAAGTCTATTCCTTGCTATCACATACAGTCTAGCCTATCTGAGATATAGTTTAAGATGCAGTGAATTGACAATACATTTTGTTATCTGTGGAAAATAATTTTTTATTAAGGATTATTTTTTGCTCAAAATGAAATTAAACGCCAATGCCACTGTCCAAGGTAGTGTTACAAAAGGTCATTCAGAAAGATAGCAATTATTTGTATATCAAATGCACTGAGGATGACTTTAAAATATAATTTTACTTGCATTGAAAAAAATATAAAATCTGACTGGTTGCCATCTATCAGATTTAGTCATTGAGCCCTGCTGCTGTGCAAAAGCAATCTTGTTGTGTTTCTAAAAGTGATTGAATCCAGTTGGTGCCATTTACTGTAGGTGAAAACTGGTCATATAAGACCACCTAACATAAAGAGCTTTTGTTCTATACATAATCTAAAAAATGTGTGTGTTTTGCTTTTTGAACAATAAATGAAATGCTTTAGACTGTGGCGTATATCAAATTTATTTCAGATCTTTTTCATGGCTTTTACAAAGTTTATATAAAATATTTTTTTTGTCCAAACAGCCATTAACCAGAATTTACCTTGATTCACGCTGGCTAAAAAAACCAATGTGATGGGAATTTCAAAGTTCTGTCAAATTCATGCTGATTTTGTTTATTCGTTTTCAAAGCCTTTTTCATGTTGCGCTTAAGGTTGTTTTAAATAAATAAAGCAGTGGACTGGTGAGTAAGGAGAATCTGTTTCAAAGAAGCCTTGAAAGGTTGTGTTTGTCAAGGAAAACTAAATTAACAACTGGCATTCTAATCCAGGTAGGTGAATAAGTTCACAAATACATTCTTATATATGTTTAATATCTCCTTTGTGAACTTTTATAAGATGATGGAGTCATCTGCACAGTTCTAAGTTCTGCCCACTCTTTACACCTTTGGGACTCGGTTAAGGTGAAATTTAAATTTGCTTTCAGAGCCTGGCCTCCGACCCTCTGAAAGCATACTCACAACTTCTACTCCACTAATGGGGTTATCTCTTTTGCCCACCTTCAGCACCTTTATCAGCTGCCGTCTTCCGCTTTTTTCCATTATCAGCAGCTCCACCACTTCCTCACTTCCTTGCTGTCTCGCTCTTCATCTCTTTCACTGCTTACTTTATCTAAATTTGAGCATCGTTGTCTTCACTCTCCTTTGTCTTCTGGCCTCATTTCCCTTCTTTATTGCTCCTTCACTTCCCCCCAGACGTTGACCAAGCTCCCGTATATGTGGAAATGGGAGGAGGACCTGGGTTCTTCTTTGGATGAGTCAGAGTGGGCAGCACTGGTGTCTCGCATAGTGATGATCGCGAATATTCGGATTCCGAATATTAATCGCGAATATCGGCAATTCG
>CM070035.1:99942338-99961953 GCA_036250615.1 Ptychadena robeensis | reverse complement strand
CATAAAATTCGCGGCATGCCGCGAATACGAATGTTGCCTATGCCGCTCATCACTAGTCTCGCACGGCTTCCTGCTTATTAAATGTCCTCTCATTGGAGAACTCTTACAAAGTTCTCCTGCGATGGTACATGACACCAGATCGCCTGTCCAGATTCGTGCCTGCCATTTCCCCGACGTGCTTCCGAGGCTGCTCAGCAAGAGGTACCCTCCTCCACATCTGGTGGTCCTGCCCGTGGGTCCAGCGGTTATGGATTAGAGTCTATAATTTTCTACGCTCTTTGTTGGGGTGCTCGTTACCTCGTGATCCATGGGAGGCTCTGCTCCACCGGAGGGAGCCGTCCCTTACTAAATCCCAGGACCAGCTAGCTTCCTATGTCTTTATGGCTACCTGAAAGGTGATAGCCCGGTCGTGGCACCAACCCACGCTCAGCTTCTCGGAAGACAGAGCCTTATGGACTGTTTTATCAACGAGAGATTGACCGCCACCCTGCTTGACACGCAACCTAAGTTCTTAAAGGTTTGGTCCCCGTGGATTATTTACCTGCGTTCGGAGGGGTTTTTCTCACTACCTTCTATCTTCCTGAAGTGGTTTCCCTTTTTTCTTTTCTTTTTTATGTCTTTCCTTTTCCCTTTTCTCCCTTCTTTTTCTCTTTCTCTGGCTTCTTTCCTCTTCTTTCTTGGTTGACATTAATATTTTATTTGTATGGATTGTCAGGTTCCTGATTAAATGGCTTCGGCCTGGTATTTACTATTGCCTTTTTTCAGACAATTCAGTGATTATATGTAATTTTACCTTTTTTCTGACATTTCGGTGATCATTTGTAATCTTTGTCTTTGAAACTTAATAAAAACTATTGTAACCCTAAATTCTAATCATAGTGTTGGTTGAGGTTATTTATTTCAAAGCTCCTGAACAATAATAGTGCTGTAGAAAAGGTTGGAACATTACCAACCTACTGATCTAACACATGTAGTTTTTCAAGAATCAATCAAGTTCAAATTTAATGTGAATTTTAAACTAGAAAAAAATCATACAGACTTCAATTATAGGCTGGACTTCAATTTGAATAGCATCATTTATATCCCTTTAGATGTGTATGTTACTCAAACCCAGAGTATTTCACAAATATCCTTTTGCCAGGTTATCCTAGCAAAAAGTTCTATTGCAAGAGAACAAATGAAGGACCACATGACCAATTTCATCAGCTTTACTTATTTGCTGGTCAGAATCACTTGATCAACTGAAAATTTATCATATGCTTCTGAAAATTGAGTACTCCTGCTTAGCAACTTAGGGAGCCAATAGGGAGCAACATACCTAAATAAATGCAATTTATGCCTTTACTTATACAATACTAGATACACTGCAACAATCTTTTCATTATCTAGATACTTCCTGAATTACACAATCCCCTAGGCAGGAGTTGTATAAAATGTTATGTGGCTGGTGGTGGAAAAGAGCACACTGGGACATATATTTTGGGGGTGTAGAGAGCTAGAAACATTCTGGAAAGAAATTAATCATATAATGGAACAGGTGATAACCGAGAAGATCCCAATGAAAATAGAGACACACATAGTGGGGGCCTCGATGACCCACCTCAGCAAGGCCAAACGGAAAATGGCGACTCATATTTTGACAGCCGCTAGATGCACAATAGCAGGGAGATGGAAGTCCAAGATACCGCCCACCCATAGGGAAGTACTCAATAGGGTCAATGATGTACGAACAATGGAATAGCTGACCGCTGGGATCAATAACAACTATAAGGCATTTACAACGATCTGGGACTACTGGGACACCTACATAGAAAGTAAAACAAAATAATTGACCACAGGAAAGATAGAGAGATGTATTAAGTCTAGAGGGGGAGTGGAAGTGGGGATAGGAGTAAAAATGTAATGGGTTATGAATGGGAATGAATGGGAAGAATGGCTGTAAACTTGATTATATAAGGAGTTAGTTTCTTATGATAGGGAAATATGTCTATATCGCTCTTCTTTCAACATGGATGTATGTTTTGATATATGTAAAACCTAATAAAGAATATATTGATCAAAAAAAAGAAGTGAAGGAATGTGGTTTGGCAGGCAATTTTGGAGGTATACAAAAAAAAAATGTTATGTGGCTTTGATAGCTATGACTCAACCAAGAGAATTAATATATATTTTAAGTAAATGTATTGCATTAATTTAATTAATGTATGTCAATAATGAAATTCATACATTTTGCAGTTATTTTCAGGAGACTACCTTTCACAGTCCTTAACGCTCTTACATATTTTCAGAAGTCAATGGTACTAAAGGGCTTTTGTTTAATACAACAATATGGTAAGTTCACATCATTATCTGGCCATACTTCTGGCACATTTTGAGTAAGGTACCTAAAATACAGCATAACATACCCATTAAAGGTGGTTTATGGATAAAAGAAGTGAGATTTACATGTAAATGTTGTATGTAAAGATATTTTCACTTTGTAGCTGTTACCTTAAAGTACCATCACCTTAAAGAAACATCATGCTGGAGGGTGTTCTTATATACATGTTCAGGGTGTAAAACATACTTTATTATCTTGAATAGTGATGGCCGAACTGTCCGCAAGGCGGACAGTTCGGTGGCGAACATGGATGTTCTCCCATCTTCTCGCCGGCGAGCAGTGCGGGTGTTCGACCCGCTCCGTTCGCCAGCGAGAAGATGATCTCTATTCTTCCTCCGGCAGGATAACAACCTGTGTGATCGTGCCGGAGGAAGAATCTTTTCACTAGAAGACCGGGCATAAAGCCGGTCTCCTAGTGAAAAAACCGGGTCGGAGCAGGAAGTGACGTCAGTGACGTCACATCCGGCTCACGGAACCAGGAACTATGCGTTCCAGTATGCGTTCCAGGGACCGGATGTGACGTCACTGACGTCACATCCAGTTTTTCCGATTCAAATTCCCCGCCTAGAGGTGGGGAATTTGAATCTGTCCGCGAACAGGCGGATGGCTGACGTCTTTAGAAGTCCGACCCGCACGTTCGCGGACAGTCCTGGCCGATGTTCGGCCATCACTAATCTTGAATGTCACAAGAGGATCTTGTTGATGCTTCTCTTTATAAAATTTCAGCAAACTACTCACTTGGTGATCATGGATGTACGCACTTCTTCTAGCCGAAGAGCAGTACGGATGTTCGCCCCGTTCGCCGGTAAAAAGGAGCTTACTAATCTTCCACCGGCAGGATCAGGAGCATTACGATCCCTCCAGAGGATAGAGGGTAGAGAACCCGGTCTTCCAGTGAAAAGCCGGCTCCGAAAACCGAAAAAACTAAAAACTATGCATTCCAGGTACCGGATGTGACACTCACCTCCGATTTTCCCGATTCAAATTCCCCGCCAATCTGCCCACAAACAGGTGGACGTCGGACTATTTTAAAAGTCCGATCCGCCTGTTCGTGGACGGACCTGGCCGAAGTTTGGCCATCACTATTGGTGACTTCTCTTGCCACTGTTGTCTACTCAATTTCCCTCTAGCACCATTGTTCAATCCACTGCTTGCTCCCCTTAATGCCATGCTACTATTTTCCCCTCCCCCACCTTCTAATCCTAATTGTAGCCCCCACCTAAGCATCCATATCTCTACTTCCCCAGGGCATTGCTATTGCTGCATTACCAGCATGGAAAATTAGTTACCTTCCCACTGACATAATTACACAATTCCCCCAGGCAGTTTTTGCTCTTACTACCCGTAAAGGCTGGGATACATGGCTCGATTTCTAAGCCGACAAAGTGATCTCGGCAGTAGCGCGATGACGTCATCAAGCTACTCCCCGGCTTTCCCGATATTGGGAACCAGCTGTTAGCCTGTCCTATATTATAAATGGGGAACCGCCGTTCCCCATTCAAAGTATAGGATATTGAACAAGGTTTACCAACATGTTGGTAACCTGTTCGGCCGAGCAAAATCTATTGATTATACACAGATGGAGTTTTACCCAGATTTCTGCACAGCTCAGTGCTGTGAACACAAACGGTGCTCAGCTATGCAGAAATCTGGGAAAAATCGACCCGTGTATTCCTACCTTAACACTGGTCTTTTTCCTCTCAATGCACGTACATACTCAATTTAACTCTGTTCCTTTAAGCTATTCTTAATATTTAGAGTGATGTTATCATGGCTATCTTCATCTTTTTATCTATTACTTCCCTGCTCCTTATTGCCCCATACACGTCTAGATTTTTCGTTCAATCAACTTAATTAAATTTTTTTTGTTCATTGATTGAAAATCTATGGCAGTTCACATGGTTAGATCAACCTAAAATGATTAAAATTGGGAAAATATTCAAAAAATGATCGGACATCCTGGAAAATTTTAATCAGTTGTATTGAATTTAAACCTTAATTCAATTACGCTTTCAGTCGATCCCAAAAAAATTGATATCTGTTACTACAGTTGGCATAGATTACAATCAATCACCACTTTCCCTGATTTCCCTGAAATGTATCTTTTTAAGTCAATTGAAAGGAAAATCTAGACGTGTATGGGGCCTTTAATCCCCTAAATTGGGAGGTATGCCATCACTTGACATCTCTGTGTAATAATTTCCATGTGACATATATACATGTATTGAAGGTTTTTTAGTTTATTTATTTTGGTACATTCAAGTATTTGGATTAACTTGCTGCTAAATAACAAAACCAAAGTAGCCTAACCTAATTGCTACTTGTGGAGAACAAACTGCATTGCTGCCTTTATTTTATTATAGACATCAGACTTGCAAGTAACAACCTTAATTTCGGTACACGAAAATAAAAAAGAATAGGTACCTTCATTCTGCCGCAATCAATAAATACCGCAAGGTAATTCATTTCAGCAAGCCAAGCAGGTTTTTCGTCTTCAGTAAGAAGGAAGGTATCGCTATGAAGACGGCCGTGTTTTATTAAGGGTGATTAGAACAAAATCTCTTTCTGCAAGGCAGACTTATGGATCAAATAACTTTTCTAGTTATAACAAGATGCAAGTTGTAAATTAGAGAATGTTGAAGTCCCGAATCTTGACTTTTATCATCCATCAGAAACATATTTCATAAAATTTTCAGAGCAGTTTCAAAGGGGAGAAAGACCTGGTGTAAGTGTCTCCACAGGAAGTGGAATATCTCAAATGTACGTACAATAACAGAATTTTAAATGTTAAACAAATGCATGCCGAATAAAGCAGATCCAGAAGGGAAGCATAAGAAACAACAAACAGTTTTTGTTTACAGAATTGCTTCATTAGTAGAAGCATTTAAATATGCTGACTTATACCTTGTTAGCACTGAAGCAGTATTTACTGTAATAGTCTTAAATCTGTGTGGATTATTAAAAGACAGCAAAATAGCAAAACCAATGTTTTCAGTAGACTGTTTATGCATATTTAATTACATCTCAACCCCTACCAGAAAGCATTTAGTTTGCTATAGTGCTATATATTATCAAACTGACATTTTTTCCATTGACATTTTTAGAATGTTTTATTTTAGTGCTGCTGATCTTTTCTAGCCTCTTCCAGCCTCTTATTCTACATCCATATTCCATTGCTGGCAGACCTTCATCACATGGGGTCACATGGGTATTTGTCCGAATGGTTGAAGAAATAATTGAACCCTATTAGAGTGTCTTTACTGCATTTTATTATGTAGCATTTTAAGGTGTTTTTAAACGCAACATGTTGTAGCCAAAAGGGACTTAAAAGCACCTCCATTGACTTAAATGATCCTCTCTCCAAATGCCATGTAGCCATTTTTTAGGCGCTCGGAAAGAGAATGAAAATACTTTTTTGAACTGTAAGGGGTGTCTTATTACATGTCAACACAACTTGTCTTTCAATTCATTATAATTATTATTTTTATAATTAATACGTAAAAACAATTGCACATACATATGATGCACAGGAGGAGTGTGTTAAATATAAATATTTCATTTTTTGTTTTTTTTTATTAAAGGACAAGGGGTCCCAATAATTTAAGAACCAGACTACTTACTGACATATAGTACTGTAAGTCTGGTAACTAACAAGTGTGGCACCATACAGACCAAACCAGACTCCAGGATAAGACCTTGATAAGTGACTAATGAGCTTGATCTTCCTTCTAAACACCAAACCCCTGTGAGACATAAAGCCTAGCAATTCTTGGCCAAGTGAGCCCCTGAATGAGCATGCCCCCCTCTGCAAGGTAATAACAGACCACCTGACAGACCTAGCCAGTCAAAGGGAAGGTAAGGCTGTAAGCAGGTGTATTGAGACCTATTTAAAGTAATAGCAATGCTAATATGCTGCCTAAATAAATGATAAGGTCAGGTTTAAATTGTCCTTTGAAGACTTCTCTGCTATGCTACCCCTGTTACCGGGCAGGTGCATTTTTCTGCCATTTTCGTTTGCAGTTTTTAATGTGTTTTGCAGGTGGTTGTGTTCAAACTTTTTCTTGACTTGGAATCCCCCCTTAGTGAAGAAATAAACCCTTTTAAGATATACTGTCTTTTAGATAGGTCTGTTATGGTGGGGGTTATAAAGCTGGGACATTATCTACTATGATAGGTTTGCATGTTGAAGAATGTAATAAAATTATTTTAAGTCAGCGACACTGTTTATAGTTCCCTTTGCTAGTTGGTTCGAATGATACCTCTTCTCAATTTCGTTCCCACTGTTAAAGAGATACCTAAGATACTCAAAGGGTCCACCCGTAGACCCTCATGTCACCATCCAAGTTGTGGGGAAGTGGCCCTCTCATTCAAATCTGGCATCAGACCTAGTTGTCTTGGAAGCCATGGGGAGGGGTGCATACACTTCTGCCCATCTCTCCCCTGGCAGGCCAGGTCTACTGTGGGGTTTTCTTTTGCCTGAAGGGGCCATGCTATACATCTACTGTTTACTGCTAGCATGGATGCCTCATGGTTTTCTTGGCTATGTGGATATCTGTTAATGTTGTTAACTTTGCTTGCCTCTTGTACTGTTTCTCCCTTAGTAAATACATTCTGCCATCTGCTGATGACAAAGGAACCACAACATTCTGGAATGCTGAATATATAATATGTGGATGATATAAGGCTGATCATTTTAAGTTTAAAAGTAGTCGATTAAGATTGTTTTCAAACAATGTAATTCATGGTTGTAGTCTTCCTGAAACAGCAAATACTGGCCAACAGTGAGAAGCGATATGTATCACCCATACCACTAGTTTAAGTGACCAGCCACCCAAAGGAAAGCTGTATGGCCTCACGGTTTCCTGCAGTTCCCAACCATTAGTAAGAACCTAACTTAACATTAGTGGATTGCACACTTTTTTTTTTAAATAGCTTAAAAAATGTGCTATTACTTTAAAAGTAGTGATGGCCGAACTGCCCGCAAGGCGGAAGTTCGGCCGCAAACAAGCATGTTCGCCCTCCTTCTCACCAGCGGACAGTACGGGTGTTCGACCCGCCCTGTTTGCCGGTGAGAAGGAGCCCTCTATTCTTCCTCCGGTGGGATCATTAGCAGCGAGATCCCGCCGCAGGAAGAATGTTTTCACTGAAGACCGGGTAGAGAACCCGGTCTTTCAGTGAAAAACCGGCTTGTAAACCCGGATGTGACGTCAGTGACGTCACATCCGGCCAGCACAACCAGGAACTATGCATTCCAGGTGCCGGATGTGACGTCACTGACATCACATCCGAGTTTTCAGATTCAAATTCCCCGCCTAGAGGCGGGGAATTTGAATCTGTCTGCGAACGGGCGGACGGTGGACTTTTTTAAAAGTCCGCTCCGCCCGTTCGCGGATAGACACGGCCGAAGTTCGGCCATCACTATTTAAAAGTAATGCAGTTTTATACACTATAATACTTCTTGGTAGTATTGTGTTACAGCCTTAAGGGATATGATTGCGTTAAACTTTCTTTGCATAAAATACCATCTTTTTGTAAAATTTCAGTTTTTGCACACAAACATCTCATATTATTGCAGGAAGCTGCCCTTGAAACATAAGAAAGCTTTGGTCTGCTATAGCACTATACTTATTTAACTATTGTTAGTAAGAATTGGTTGTGACAAAAAGCAACCTTCTTCATTTTACCTCATGATATTGCTGTTTTTAAATATGAATTTCTTTGATGTCTTAAATTTTCATAGAAATGACTGTAAAAACATATTGCATATCTGTAACAAATTGAAGTAAAACCTGTGAAAATTAATAACATATTTTCTGTCTTGTAAGACGACTGGGTGTATAAGACGACCCCCAACTTTTCCAAGTAAAATATAGAGTTTGGGATATAATTGCCGTATAAGACTACCCCTCTTCTAACGCGCACCAAATAAAATTGTTTAACGGACATGGAGCTAGGGCCTTACATATGCCAACTCTGACTTTCAATCACCAGATCTCCAATACTCTTAGAAGTCCAATATTTTTGGGGGATTAGTGATTTATATTCCCAATTTGACACCCCTATCTGCAACCTTTTATAGTTATTTATGTTTTGCTGGCCCTGGCATCATATAATATAAAATCCCCTGTCTCTTGAGAAAATTTTCCTGGGTTTAAAAGTCGTCTTATAAGTTCCCATAGCCCTATATATTTGAAAACAGGGATCTCTACACTATTTGGTGATGTCAGCATCATGAGGGAGGGGACCCCTTGTTGTAAACGTAATACAGCATAATTAGGAGGTCTTATACTGTAACTTAAAAGTATTCCAAAGAAAAAGTGGATGTGCAGATTTTTAAGTTACATTTTAGTTATATTCTCACATGCCCATAAATGTTTCTTTATAAAGTTATTAAGGTTTGTATGTTATAGCATCAGTACATAATGTTTCCTGTCATGAGCATTTAATGTTGTTCTGGACTGAGTTACTGCTATACAGTGTCTTGCAGAATTATTCACCAGCTTGACTTTTTTTGTATTTTGATGCATCAAATAAATTGCATCATATAATTTACAGAATATGCCTACAACTTTGAAGATTTTTTTTTATTTATTGTGAAGCACACAACAAATAGGACAAAATAACAGAAAAAGTCACTGTGAATAACTATTAACCCCTATAAATCAATACTTTGTAGAGCCACCTTTTGTGGCAATCAGAGCTTCAAGTCGATGAGCTTGTCACATCTTACAACTGGGATTTTTCCCTTTCCTCCTTGCAAAACTGCTCCAGCTTCTTGAAGTTAGATGGTTTGCGCTTGTGAACAGCAATCTTTAAATCTGACCACATATTTTCTATTAGGTTGAGATCTGGGCTTTGACTAGGCCATTCCAACACATTTACATGGTTCCTCTTAAACCACTCAAATGTTGCTTTAGCAGTGTGTTTGGAGTCATTGTCCTGGCTGGAGGTGAACCTCCATCTTAGCCTTAAATCATACACAGAGTGGTACAGACTTTGCACACGAATATCCCTGTATTTAGCACCATCCATCTTTCCCTCAACTCTGACCAGTCTCCTTTTACTGGCTGCTGAAAAACATCCCCACAGCATGATGCTGCCACCAACATGTTTTGCTATGGAGATGGTGTTCTTTGGGTGAAGTGATGTGTTGGGTTTGACATTTTAGTCTTATCAGACCAGAGCACCGTCCTCCATAAATTTTGGGAGCCTCCCACATGCCTTTTCTTAAACTCATAAAGCGCCTTTTTATTTTTAGCTAAAAGTAATGGCTTTCTTCTGACCACTCTGCTATAAAGGCAAACTCTACTGAGTGTACAGCTGATTGTAGTCCTATGTACAGACACTCCAATATCTGCTGTGGAACTCTGTAGCTCCTCCATGATTACTTTAGGCCTCTATGCTTAATTCCCTCCTTGCCTGGTCTGTGAGTTTGGGTGGGTGGCCAGCTCTTGGCAGGTTTGTTGTTGTGCCATGTTCTTTCCATTTGGTTATGATAGATTTAATGGTGCTCCTGCAGATCATCAAAGATTTAGAAATATTTTTATAACCTAACCCTGACTTGTACTTCTCAACATCATTGCCCCTTACTTGTTTGGAAAATTCTTCACAGCAGTGTTTGGTTAGTGATGCCTCCTTACAAAGGGTGTGAATACATACTTCTGTTTTGTATTTTATTTAAATATTTATATTTATATATTTATCAAATTTCACTTTACCAACTTAGACAATTGTGTTGTGATCCATCACATGAAATTCAGATTAACAAAACATTGAATTTAGGGTTATAATGAAAAAAGTCAAGGTGGTGTAAATACTTCTTCAAGGCACTGTATATCAACTCAGCGATATAATGCAGAATAAAACAAACCAGACCATAGAATACCAGCAGATGGTAAAAGGGAAAAAAGTGCTTTTACTACTTTTACAAGGTTACACATATAGAACTTGAAACAACAATGGACATATACTCAAGGTACAAGATAGCACTTTGTAAAAATAATGTAGGAAAATAATCATTAAATAATTTCTCATATTATTTATTTGGTATACATGAGAAAATGTTTTACTCCAGTTTTTTTAATTATTTTAACAAAATCAAATCTAACATTGCAAGTACATGATTTTTGGGCTTGATGGTTTCTTTGTATTGGGTTCCTTATTTGTGTTTGTTATATTTTTCATGTTTACAGCCTTTAATTCTGTATATGGTACATTACTTCAGATTTTTTTAGTCCCAATGCTGCAATGAATATATATTTCCAGTTCTATGTTTTATCAAAGCTATTAAAATTTAATAAGTGTAAATTACTATGCTGAATAGCCTCCTGAGCACTCTGGTCCCGTAAACTCACTCCGACCTACGAGCCCGTGGAAGTGGAGATTATTAGTGGACCAGCCATCCTCCTCTAGGTCCACCATAGGATGAAAGAGAAAAATATAATATGTTCCCACTCCAACACTTTCATGTAGGGGTGGGTTCAGGGATTTTAAGGGCATCAAATTCAATAACGCTCAAAGCGGCCATCAATTTGGCCCATATCTTAGCGTCTGTACCCTGCTTAAGGCTTAAACATTAAATCTAGGACAAGCAAAGTTTCTACTATAAAACATGCAAAATCAAATGTCAAATAAAAGACACAATTAAGTAAAATGTTAAAAATCTCTTGAGGCACTTGGCATTATAATTTGGTCAGATAAATAGAGCAAATTGTAAACTGGAGAAGAATTGATCAACTAATCAACAACTTGATCAATGAATATTTTTTGGTAGATGTTTTTCTTTTTTGCCGATTAATTATTTATCGTATCTGACTGAAAACCATGTGGTGTCACAATTGACATCTCCATAACATGATGAAGATGATTGCAATAGTGATCCAGTTGCAAAACTGTTGATCATAACTATGAAAAATCCAATCATAATATCAATTAGAAAGACAATCTTCTTCTCAGTTTATTAATAAAGTTGTTCTTTTCACCAGAAAGCTGGTGAAGCTTAAAAATATTTGTAGAATGACCATCTGGCATATGAAAATTGGCAGCCTTGAGTGAAATTAGACAATATGCCCTACTTGTCCATACAATTATATATATGCCTCACCTTCAATGTATTATAACAAGGTTCTTATGAGTTCCAGTTTTACTCATCCTAACTTAATTTTAAAATAAAATGAAAAAAATCCATGTGTTTTTAGTATGATTAGTTTTTCTTTCTTGGAAATAAAATGAATCACAAAATGAAACATTAATACCAGAGTAAGTGGAGACAGGCAAGATAAAAGCGTGACAGGCTGATAACTTGGCAGCAGTTCAATCTGTGCTTTTCAGAATCTAACAAAATGAGAAATGCTGTTTTAAGCTTCACGCCATTTGAGATAATAAGTCACTGAAATGTCCTTGAATTAATTGGTCAGCTACACGTTCAGGGCGAGTCACACAATGAAATTCCAAGGGAAAGAGTAGCTGGGGCCTTTGCTTTGCCTAATCCGATAGACTGATCACAATTAGAGATGCTCATTTTTGGTAAAGTATGCACACAGATTAACTGAGAGTTTTCTTATCAGACTACTTTATTAACTAGAAATTGACTGGATCCAAATATTATTTATATGTTTTGCGGAAATGTTTTACTTTAAAAGCAGGCATTACAGCCCTTGTAGGATCAGGTTGTGCATTTTTGGACTATCTAATTTGGACTGTTCAATTTTAGCGTTCGATCAACCTAAAATGATCAAAGTTTACATCGATCGAACTTAAATCGTATGCTGCACACATGCTTCGATCTGCAAATAGTTGGATACCAATCAAAACATCGATCAAAAAGTGATCGGACATGTTGTACAACGATCTACCTAAAATCGTAGCATTTTGTTTGTTGGTTGGGTCAATTGTATTCGATGAACACATTTATATATCACTCTATCCTGCTGTGTTTTTTGATCAAAACTAAAATAGTCGGTTTTGGTCATATTATGATCGCATTACGGTCGAACTTTCCATGATGTGCTACTTTGAATTTGATTACGATCAGTGTCCGATGAAAAGATCAAGATCTAAATTTGAATCGAAAATCGTTTGTGTTCAAATCAGACTGTGTATGCCTAGCTTTAGAAATGCCCATACATGTATGTAAATGAATAAGGTACCCTAATACTGTTTTCCATTTCACAAAATTATTCTTTCACACAATGAAATTCAACGAAGACGTGTCCCACTTGTAATTTTTTTCATTTAAATGTAACTTTCATGCTGTAGAGTTTTTGTGAGCACAATCAGTGCTATTGAATGCAGAAGGGATCTGACCAGACAGGCTTTACAATCAGGATCACATTCAAATAAATGTCCCTGAGGGCAAATGCTATAGTGCAGCTTCCAAAACAGATAAGAACAGCGCTGCGCATTTAGTAGAAAATAAACTGTCCAGTTAAATTTAGTAGAAAATAAACTGTCCAGTTAAATTTAGTAGAAA
Source organism: Ptychadena robeensis (assembly GCA_036250615.1). Taxonomy (NCBI): domain Eukaryota; kingdom Metazoa; phylum Chordata; class Amphibia; order Anura; family Ptychadenidae; genus Ptychadena; species Ptychadena robeensis. The sequence goes on along the minus strand of CM070035.1, from coordinate 99,949,102 downwards.
ATAAACCGTCCAGTTAAACAGAATTAGACAAACAATATGTAAAATAAATGATGGCTTATTTCCCTCTCAGGTGCTGCCCTGGCCACATGGACTTTCATTTTAAAACTTCCCGTATATTCAAGATTTGCTCAAGGATAAATGAGTGATCTTATGTCCCATCATTTTGTAAACCCCTGTTTGATTCATGCCTGTCACTCATGTAGTCTAAAGGTGGACATTAAAATGTAACCCCCCCCCCCACCCCCCACACACTTAGTCGCTTCCCTTTAAACAATTTTCAGAGCACGGAGAGTGGAATATAATTGTATATGTGGAAGAAGGGGGATATGGCTCCCAGGAAAGAGCAGACGGTAGCATTGCCCAGAAAGAATAGAGAGATCAGAGAAGAGTGAAGGATTGTTACCTAAAAAAAGTTTGTGTTATTGTTCTGGGGTACTTTTGCTAGTCTTGTTCTTACTAGTGTTTGATATTTGGCAATGGCTTTTGATCTGTGCTCTGTTACCGCTCCGTTTGGGATTAATTATTTGTTTGGAGTGAAGGTTTTTAGTAGTGGTTCTGACAACACTTGTTTTATGACCACTGATTTTTAAACTTGCCTACAAGTGACAGATACTGGTTTGTGCGTATTTAATGAAAACTCACAACCCACAAAGCCATCAATAACACAGAGCGGCATGCAACCGCTGCAAACAGAACATTTACATTTACTCTATCTAGAATTGGCACATTTCATGCCAATGTTAATGGATTATGTATTTCTGTTACAGGCAGCAGAAAAATAGTGTATGGAGATACTGGCCCTGGGGCTGGAGTTTGACTGCTTTGCGCTCAAAGATACCGACTGAATGTCAACTTCAAGTACAAGAATGGCAATATATTCAGAAGTAGCTCTTCAGTATGAATAATAAAAGTAAATGTAAAAATATACCATGTTTTGGAGATTGATTCTTCTTACCCAGAATAGCTACTGCTTAGGCCCCAGTCCAGATATCTGGAAGTTTAGGAGCTGTCCCCTCATAGAATTTATGGCTGCCAGCTGTGTTGGAAATCGGAATTATGTGACTTTCACAGGAAAGCTGAATTTCTGCAACATCTGTTACATTGACTTCTAGATACTCAGCATTTGCAAGAAAGTGCAAAACAGGTGGGGGTGACAATATATGCAAAAGTGTCCAGAAGTAGCTCAATCCACAAAATGAATTAGGCTGGTTTGGGAGTGCATAGGGAAAAATATGTGCACTGTATTTTAGGACTAGGGGGCATGCTTTTACATTTAAGTGCTACAGGACTTTGTCCCAAGACTATCCCAATATACAGATACAAATCTCATTAACACTGCTGAACAGCACTAAAAAGGAATACTCAGAACAGTATTTTGGTTGTTATGAGCTCCGTTGTTTGCACTCAACACTTTATCCTTTACATTATATTATTGAATAGGTATGCTTTAGCTGTGAAGAACAAACATAATAAATATACGCAACAATGTTAAAAGTAACTTACATTACAGAACCCAGTAATATCATCGCAGGAGTCAGAATGGCCAAAACAACGACATGGTTCACAGATCCCACCAAGGAGGGTGCCGTTAACTCTTCTGTGTCCAGTCAAACATGTCTGAAAAACATGAGTTATATTATAATACAGGCGTCCATTGTTTTTCTGGTAGACAGAGGATGGCAGACAAATTAAAATATTAGAGTCACTGCACTTTCAAATGATTAATATGCACGCCATGCTATCTTTCTGACTGACCTTAACTTCACCTTTAGCTGGAAGGCTAAATGAAGCATAAACTTCTTTTCTCTTCTGAGGAAGTAAGAAAAAGAAACCAAAAGGAAAGAGATGGAAATAGAATATAGAGAATTAGAGTTCTGAATAACTGGTTAAGTAAAGGGCATAAGATTAGAAGAAAAGATTGGAAAAATTACAGCATTAATGTCACCAACAAGAAACTGGTAGATGTAGACCAGGATCCTCCCGCATGAGGGATTGCACGGCACGGCAAAATCGGCTGCATATCGCGGATTCCCACATGGGGCGACAGGTCATTAGTGCCATTAGTTTGAATGGGGACCGACGTCCCTGTCCAAACTTACGGCCGGCACACATTGGGTGCCCACTGAGCGGTGAGTGTGATGATGTCATCACGCTGCACTCCATCACTCATCTGTCGGCCCCCACTCGGTACGTGTGACCGTCTGCCTGACCTACTCTATCTTCATATTTGTTCCAGGTCAGTGATTTAACTTGTGTTTTCGAAGGTCAGCAATTGTTATTGACAATATTCTAACACAGTTAATAAAGAAAGTGCAAGTGCTATTGCATTTAACAATAACTGACATTAACATATAGATTAATGTTAAAACACCATAATGATGAGTCAGACTTTTGGTGCTGGTTTCTGTACTGCATGTCTTATTTTCATTTATTTTCATTTCCCAGCCACAAAGTGTGAATTCACTTATTATGTGGACCCTCATAAATCAGAACTGCACCAGCACAAGATATCCAGACAGTTTAAATAAAAACAAAATATTACCTTTATAATAGCTACAAAACTGTTGATTATGGTGTTTGGACTAATAATTAAATTTTCAGAACAAACTTCATCATAATGTCATGTCAAATTAATAAAAATGGTTAATATGCAAATTAAACATAAAGCAGTAAATGTTAAGTAAATGTTAAGTAGATGAGAATTTTTTGAAATGCACAGTGAGTTAAGAATAGCCATAAAACTATTTCATCTTAGACTCTTCTTTCCACTTACCTACCATTTCATTGTCCACTTGACTTGAATATTTTTCATCTTACTACATCTCTTCTTCATTTTGTATATCAGTACTGTTTAGCTAACAAATAAGGACAGAACCTCAACTATATACACCTTACAATATGTGAATGTGGCACAATGATTTTACCCCCCACAAGAGTAGCTCTGGGTAAAGTTTCGCTGCAAAAAGCGTTAGCCCTGAGCCATACTTGGGACAGCTTACCTGCTCCCTACAATACTGTGGTGTCCTACAGCGATGATGGCCATGGATTACATCTTCCTCCCCTGGGGACTGCCCGGGATGCCTATATCTGTCATAAAATACAGGCATAGGTGCCCGGACCTGTGCATGCATTGTCTGACAGACATAGGTGTCCAAAGTCTACTCATCCCCAATGTCATTGATTACACCAAGCATTAGTTTGGAGCACAAAATGTAAACAGTTTTTTTTTAAAACTTGTTTAAAATTTGTTAAAATTTTATTTACAGAAGGAATGGAACTGCCGAGGAAATAAAAATTGTTATTAAACTCCTAAAAGTATTACTTAATACATAGCTTTTTTTCTTCCCCTTTTGTGTGTCAGTGCTGCTGCAAACTTCTTGCTTATATAAGGGATCCTCCCTGGAGCTACATGCCCCCAGAGTACTTGTGTAAGAAACTTTCTGTGCATGCAATGCAATGCAAAAAACCGTGATTCAAAGATGAGCACACTTCATACCTGGCTCCTTGGAGATATCATTGACTTAGGTCACTTTTATTAGTATAATTCTATCAGATACATTGAACTGCACAAATCAGATTCAGATTCAGAAATTCTGAAAAAACAAGCAGTGGGTTGCCTGTGGAGCCACGGGCCGCCTTCAGTGTTGGCGTTGCCATGAGTGGGGCCATGTTGCTGCCCAATGTCCTCTTCCATTAGATGCCATGGAATGTGACGCTTCCCGGCGGATGTCCTACTTTGCACGCCCGGTATGTACCTCGGAGACTGCCCTACACATGACATGTGGTAAAAGTGGGTGGGAGGTCAGTGCAGGCCTTGCTGGATTCGGGCAGTCTAGTGACTTTAGTACATGCCAGTTTGGTAGAGGGCAGTCAGCTCCAAAAGCCCAGGATTGGTGTCATGTGTATTTACGGAGACACCAAAAGCTACCCACTGCTGTCGTACGGATGGAGACCGACTGGGGGACTGTAAGCCACAAAGTGGGGGTGCCAGCTGTGCTAATGCACCACATGATATTAGAAGGAGACCTTCCCCTGTTTTATGACCTTTGGAAAAACAAAGGCCTGTAACTAAAGACATATTGAACAATGCTACAGGGGGTCATACTGAGCCAGGGTTACCTGTGTTGGACAATGGCAGTGGGGGAAATAATGCTGAGGATATTGTGTTTTCCCTTTTCTGTTTTAGCAGGTGAAACCGAGGTGCTCCCAGAGACCTCAGAGGAGTCTACTATGCCAGATCTGGAGGTCTCTCGTGATAATTTCGGGACCGCCCAGGTGTGGGATCCCACCTTAACCAGGGCCTGGGAAAATGCCAAGATGGTAAACGGGGTACCCCAGGTACCGGGTGGGGAAAATGTATATCCTAATTTTTGTGTGGAACAGGATCTATTATATCGGGTTGACAAAGTGAGGGATGAGGTGGTGGAGCAATTAATAGTGCCCCAGCTCTTTCGTAGAATGGTATTGGACCTGGCCCATGCAAATGCTCTGGGGGGGGGGCACCTGGCAACAGAAAAGACCCAACAGCGTGTTCTGCAGCATTTCTTTTGGCCAGGTATCTACGTTGAGGTCAGGCGTTATTGCGAGTCTTGCCCGGAATGCCAGTTGTCTGCCCCAGATGCCCATTTCCGCAGCCCGTTGGTTCCCCTACCCATTATAGAGGTGCCATTTGAGAGGCTGGCCACTGATCTGGTGGGGCCGCTTGTTAGATCAGCGAGAGGTCACCAACATATTTTGGTTGTGGTAGACTATGCTACCAGGTACCCCGAAGCAATCCCGCTACGAAACACCTCCTCTAAAAATATTGCGAGGGAGTTGTTTCACATGTTTACCCGAACGGGCATACCGAAAAAAATCCTTACGGACCAAGGGACACCATTTATGTCCAGGGTCATGAAGGATTTGTGTCGTCTGCTGGGAATAAAAAGGTTGCGCATCTCAGTGTATCATCCACAGACAGACGGGCTTGTAGGGAGGTTTAACAAGACCCTTAAGGGGATGCTGAAGAATGTGGTGGAGAGGGGTGGTAGAGATTGGGACTGTCTTCTGCCCCACCTTATGTTTGCAGTCCGAGAGGTGCCACAGTCCTCAACCGGGCTGTCCCCATTCGAGTTGGTGTATGGGCCATGAGGCCTACTAGATGTGGCAAAAGAGACATCGGAGCAGGAGGCCACTCCATTTAGGAGTGTGATAGAACACATTTCATTGATGCAGGACAGGATGGCAGCGGTCATGCCCGTGGTAAAGGAACACATGCAAAGAGCTCAGGAAGCTCAGGGGCGCGTTTACAATCGCTCTGCCAAAGTGCACTCTTTTGCCCCTGGTGACCGGGTACTGGTGTTAGTCCCCACTGTCTAAAGCAAATTCCTGGCAAAATGGCAAGAAAAAAAATCCTGGAAAAAGTAAGCAAGGTGAACTACAAGTTGTATCAACCTGATAGAAGAAAAAAGGAACAACTCTATCACATAAACTTAATAAAACCTTGAAAGGATAGAGAGTCCCATGTAGCCACCCCCCAGCACCACTCGCAAGACCAAGGGGGAGTCCCTGAGGTAGGGATTGCTGAATCCCTATCAACATCTCAAAAGCAGGAGGCTAGAGAATTTGTGCTGAGAAACACGGATATGTTTTCTGACATGCCGGGCTGCACAAAGGTCATTTGGCATGACATTATACCAGAGCCCCAGGTTCGGATTCGCCTATAGCCATAACGAAAGGCAAAGGGTCAGTCATGGTCAAGTGGAGTTCAAAAGCTGAGAGGGCCTTTCAGCAGCTGAAGGTAGTCCTGTGTCACCAGCTGGTACTAGTGGCTCTGGACTTTAACAGACCATTTGTGGTACAGACAGATGCCTCTACTGTTGGTCTGGAGGCAGTCCTGACATGCCGGGCTGCACAAAGGTCATTCGGCATGACATTATACCAGAGCCCCAGGTTCGGATTTTCGCCTATAGCCATACCGAATCCCTGAAGCCCGTAGACAGGCGGTGGACTCAGAGGTTAAAAAGATGCTGGAGCTAGGCATAATAGAGAGGTCCAAAAGTTAGTGAAGCAGCCCTATCATTTTGGTCCCAAAACCTGATGGGACGTGGCGTTTTTGCAACGACTTTAGAAAACTCAACTTGGTATCAAAGTTTGATGCCTATCCAATGCCTAGAATTGATAAGCTGACAGAGAGGCTGGGCCCAGCAAGGTATATTACCACGCTTGATCTGACCAGGGGCTATTGGCAAGTAAAGCTCACTGAAAGGGCCAGGGGGAAGACTGCTTTCTCTACCCCACAGGGCCTCTGGCAGTATGTGCAGATGCCCTTTGGTCTCCAGGGAGCCCCGGCAACATTCTAGAGAATGATGGACGAAATTGTGGCCCCTCACCAAAAATACGCAGCTGCTTACCTGGATGATTTGGTCATTTTCAGCCGGGATTGGGACAGTCACCTCCCTAAAGTACAGGCTGTAGTGGATTCCCTCAGACGAGCGGGCCTTACAGCAAATCCTTAAAAGTGTACCATAGGGTTAGAAGAGGCTCGTTACCTAGGGTACAGTATTGGAAGATGGTTAATAAACCCCAAGTGAACAAGGTGGACGAAATTAAAGGTTGGCCCCAGCCCCTGACCAAGAAACAGGTTAGGACCTTCCTGGGAATGGTGGGTTGTTATAGGAAGTTCATCCCACACTTTGCCACCATCACAGCCCCAATAACGGACCTAACGAAAGGCAAAGGGTCAGTCATGGTCAAGTGGAGTTCAAAAGCTGAGAGGGCCTTTC
>CM070035.1:99929688-99942313 GCA_036250615.1 Ptychadena robeensis | reverse complement strand
GAAGGAGACCCCGCCACACGTCTCACTGCCCATTCCAAAAACGAAATCTAAACAGTTCGAAAAGGAGCAGGAAATAGAACATCCCATAAAGAAGACCATCGGGTCCACAAACCAGCAGTGCCGTCAAAGCGGACAACCCAGCAGTGCTTGTGGATATGAGGATACTGAGCAGCTGAAAAAGCCCACAACCCTTAATGTCCACCTTTGGCCATCAAAGCTCCCTGTTCCGCATCCTCACCACTCCAAAGATGAGTCCAAAATGGTAGCAGCATAAGGTCACGGAAAGCCAGCTTCATGGAGTTCCCATCGTTAACAGAAGACCCTGCGGGGTAAGAACAAGACAGATGATGAATCATCCTGAACTTCCCAAAGGCTCCTTCTTGGGAACGCAACTTCCCGCTGGGACGCCAACCCCCCCAAATAGGCAAGGAAAATGACGGATAGGGGCCCAGACAGTCTACCCAGAGGGAGAAAATCCTTTAAAAGTTTTACCCGCAAGATGTCAGGGGAGGTTGGCTGTGCCTGCGATGCCCAAAATCGAACAAGACAACGGGGGGCCCGACAATGCACACGGGAATCCTAAAACCCCCAGAACTAAAGGCATGAAATAGAAAAATCTGCAGTGCCAGGCGCACAGGGAAAGGAAAGGAAAAAATCAATCTTGCCCACATCAGACCCTAACATCCCCAGGACATCCACGACCTGTTAAGAACACTTGGGAACATCTCTGTGATGTGCGCTGGCGCCTTTCCCCACTATTACCTCGGTCTGATACCTTGGCGCAGTCTGTGGGCGTTTTTCAAAAAAGGGTGGTTAGTCTTCCGCAGCCAGAGCATTCGTGCTTTAATTTAATTGACCACCCACCCCTGACAGGCCATGTCTTTTAAAACTGCCAGCAGACAACCATTCTTTTTGTCGGCCGACCGGGCCTGGAAACCTGCCCGTCGCCCCCCCCCCCCCCCCCAGGAAAGAGTCAGTAACCATAATATCGTCCTATGCACTCCCAGCTCATTAGCAGGGGAACAGGCATCCGCTGGAGGAAATGTTTCGTCATCATAGCGGAGCCATGCAGTCCCCCTATACGTCCTTGTAGCCCTCCAGGAATTGTTGTCCCAGTAGGAAAAATATGCCCTCACACTGGTCAGATGTTTTTCCGCCAAAATACTGTCCAATACCAGATAAGCCTTGCAGCCAATTAAAAAAGGGTCCAGGGAATCAGATGGGATCCGCCTCTGATCCTCGTCCTTATCCTTCTTGTGTTCTTTACCCTTTGCCATTATCCATAGGGAAACGCCTCAATGGGCAACAGGTAAATATATCCCATTTCTTATCGGCTTCCAAACCGCTTCCTTCAATGGTTCCTGATTTACATTGCACCCCTAAGGGGCCTCCTTCTAAAACAAAAAACATATGCCACACAGCATCTGAAAAAGGTATGGACCCTTATCCTTATCGCTGAGCCCCTTTCCGGACTCTGCACACTTAGGTCTCTCTGCATCCGCACTTACCCCCCCCCCCCCCCCCCCGCAGTGGGGGGGGGCAGGGGATCAACGCCCCCGAGCCCACGGTGGGCGGGCTCTCGATCGCCACGAGTAGAAAACCCCACCAGGAGAGAAGGGAACAAGTCAGGAAGGGGGGTAAAAATATTACAAAAGGCGCACCGGAGAAGAAAAAAAGAAGAAGGAAAGAAAAACGAAAAAAAAACAGGAAAAACGAAATGTTTCCCAGTCCACCCCCCTCACCACGTACCCCCGCACCCCCACCGACAGATAAATTTGTATAGCTAGAACGAAAAAATTGTCTGGAATTGCCGGAAAGTGAAGGCATCAACTGTGGATTTGCATCGGTAAGCTCAACCATCAGAGATTGCCGCTCGGGACACCAAACGGGTTCCGCCATTACTTCAGACTAAGACAGCCACTGCAACGGTCCAGCCCGTTCCGTGTTGATGGCTGGGGAAGGATGATCGTGGGGAGAAGCCGTAGGCGCTGGACATCTAGGGGGCACACACCGGGTTGCTGGCCAGGGGGTAGTGGGAAAGCTATAGGCAAGAGGAGGGGAGCGGGGGGGGGGATGGGGTGAACTCGGGGGTCCGGGGATGTGAATCACAGAGCTGTTCGCGGTGGTGGGGGGGTAGTGGCGGCCAATAGCCTCCCCCCAGGGTCAATTGGGAAAGGCGGGCGGATCATCATGTCAAGGCTCATCAGGGGCGGGGGTGGGGGGCGGGGGGGGGGGGATGAAGGGGGGGGGGGGGGGGGGGATGAGCAGATGCAGGGCAAACCAGTATGCATTCATGCTGGCTGCGATTGATCTCGTATCTGCTCCAGGGAGGTGCTTCCAGGGACACCCTACGCGATGCTGTGGCTAACGACGTCTCTGCTTCAGCAAGATCTCTTATCAAAGACGGCGCGGAAGTAAACGTTATCTTCCTCCGCCCATCTTCTTTATGGCACTTGCCGGCCAACCCTTTCTTCACGCCCACTTCCAGTGACGTGTCCTTGGCTCTTACTCCCTAGTTCCAAGGCACTTCGTAAGGCTTGCCGCCCAGTATTTTTCATGATTATTAATGTGCTGGAATCTGTGTTAAAAAATCGTAAATACGATTTAAGACTCAATTAGATACATACAGATGAATTGTCGAAAAAAAATTAGGAATCATCAAAAGTTCCTATATTTCAGTAAATTCAATTATAAAAGATGAACTGTGAAACTTAATATATGAAAAAGACTTTATTACATGCAAAGTGAGAGTATTTCTAGAAAAAGGGAATAAATAAGATACATGCATCTGCTTTTTGATGTTTTTTTCAGTAATTCCCATTACTTATTAAATCTCCTAAAGACTAGTAGCATCTGCATTAATAAATACATATATAAAAGGTAATTAATAGCAGTGTTGACGAGTTCACTCAAGGTAGTGGACGTTGCTACTTAAAACTGAATTTGAGCCACAAAAAAAAATACTATTAACACTTTTAAGCGTTATCACTACTTACAAATAGTTTTTCACTTAGGCTTTACAAAACATCTATAATAATTAAAATATGTAGTGTTCATTCTAATTGTTATAATGAAACTGTATTATATGCAACAGGGCGCGAGTTTTCCAGGGACCAGCGAATCAATTTACCTTTTTTGTTCAAAACCGACTTCCAGGTCTCCCGAAGAAAAGAAACCACATGCTGGAAAAAAGGCACAATCCGTGTTCCCAACAAGCAGGAATCTAATTTTGAATTATTGCATTCTATTAAATCATTTCCTAATGATCCAAGGTACGTAATTTGGTAGATATTTGATGTTAGGATTGAAAAACTCAATGTCAAGATCAGATGCTTTAACCTTGCCAGTTAGAATCTTTATTTTTACAACCTGATTGTCTTCTTTTGATTTGATCAGAACTGTGCTATCAGGATGATTTTTAGGATTTTTCCTTAAATTAGGAGAAATGCATCGAGGAGCAGAAGGTAATGACTATGTTATAATCAAAATATAGAAATGCTGATTTTAAATAAAAGAAGAAGAAAGCATTGTCACACAATTTCATCTATTGTAAACTTGTTAATAAAGCCTAGTTCAGGTCACAGTAGCCAGATTACATGATAACCAAAATCCTCTATTTTCCTCCTCATTTTTTAAATAGAACGTGGGTAGAATGTTTAAATATGACTATACAGTCCATCTCAGGATGATTCACAGATATGAGAACCAGGTCGTCTATTCTGCAATAAAAGATATTATGCTGGTATACTATTTATTTCTCCAAATCATATTATAAAAAAACATGTACAGAGAACAATAATCTTATAGTCTCACTTTTAGAGAAGTCGCAAAATATTAGTTCCCTAACATAGCATCCATTATACATAAATTATAAATAATATGCAATGAACTAGTCTCTCATCCCACACTTTATTCATTTACGCATGGAATACACCCGCTCGAGGTTGACATTACATTTTTGTTCACAAATACGAGGGGGCATTCCCCCATTAGCGTCACAATGGCGCTCTATGCTGCACAAATCTATACAAAAATGGTAGCCATGTGTGTGGTAGCTTTGAGGTGGCGATCAATCATTTACCCAATCGTAACCAAAGCTACAGCGATACCCAACACGTACCAGGTGTAAGCCTCGTTCATATTTAGTTATAAGGGGCCCATCCAAAGTCCTTAGCGGCCATTGGCGTCCTGATGGCAGTACGACATTCGAGGGCAGCACCCGGTCCTTCCCCTCCCCCCCTCCCCGCAAAAACAGAGGGGGACAGATCAGTGCGGCCGCGGGGACGGAAACAATTCCGAAGCCACGACTTACCAACCCGAAAGCCGCTCGCCGCCTACGACCGAGGACAACTCCGGAGGTCTAACGACCCCGAGAACATCTTATTATGAAAAAAGTAAAAAAGCGTTTTTTTGCTGTACTTTCCTGGCCTCTTTAGGCAGGTAATGGAGGGTTGTCCTGAAATCTGACTGAAGTATGAACTGATGCTGATCTGAACAGGGGTGCTGAACTGACGATGACTGAATTCTGCACCCTGTCTGACTCCTGAAACTTCCCATTGTAGGTTGGTTACAGTTCATCCCACTGTGGAGAGAGAGACCAAGCATTTTTAAAAAAAATCTGGGAAGGAAGGAAAAAATGGGGGAAATTCACATTGCTTATGATTTTTAATAGGAAAAGGTAGTCTCAAAGGTAAAAAGAGGAAAAGAACCGTGTTCTTCTAGTAGTGTTGAATAATAGAAGACTTTCCACTTAAGCGCCTTGTTTTGCACATATTATTAGAGGGTTCAAAAGTTCCGTTTAGTTCTTGAGGCAGGTTTTGCACCTACTGCAACACCCAGGGATTTGGTCCCACTCATCCCCCCACAGTCTCCTCTAGATCTGTCTGGTTTCTCGGGGCGTGTTGGCGACCGACGTTGGTCTCTGTTCCACCAAAAGCCACACAACACTTTCCCCCGATTAGGTTAGCATCCTTCCTTGAGTAGGTTACTGTTGCTGCTGTGCGAGCCTTAACACACCCACAGGTCTGGCGCGCGGGACCCTCCCATCCTCTTGCACCCTAATTCCATAGTCAAAGTGCCCCTCACTCCCTTCAGCAAACTTACAGAGGCCTGTGGACCAGTCCCAGATTGCTATTGGATCCTTGGGCGGTGGACACCCAGCATCATTTACTCGGGTTCATTCAAACGGGGGACACCGAACAGAACCACCATAAAGTGTTGGTTCATATTAAGAAGCCCATCCCTGGCATTCCTGTACAATATACAGTACAGGCAAAACGTTTGGACCACCACCTATCATTCAATGTGTTTTATTTACCCTTTCTATGACCATTTACATTGGTCGGTTCCTCACTGAAGGCATCAATAAACTATGATTCCCCTGATGAACACATGTGGGAGGTTATGGTTAACAAAGGTGACTGTGATGAATGATGAAATAAATGACTTTTTTTTTTATTATTCTAGTTTTACTTCAACCAATAGCCACCATTTGCTCAGATTACCGTTGGCACACTCCTTGGCATTATCTTGTATAAACTTTTCAACAGGTAGTACCCCTGAAATGGTGGTCACTTCACCCCGCAGGGGTGATGCTTGTATAAATGGAGTGGGGACCAGCAAGTGGTTGTGCAGAAGTCCAGGTTATTCTACACAGCGACAGCCCTTTAGTTGGGACAACTGTTAAAATTCATATTATGGCAAGAACCAAGCAGCAACTAAGAAAAAAGACCCGGTCCCCCTTGCCAGGGGGGCCAGTCATTGCTTTACGACTAGCTGAATGTGTCGTCCGTCCGGAACGACAAATTGCAAAAAACCTTGAATGGTGTCCCCAAATGGAGTTGCAAAAACCTGGTCACACAAGAAACTGGCAAACACTAACGGACTCTGACCCATCCGACCGTTACAGCCCTCATTGACAACCCGCAAGTATCAGCAGCTCAGAGCAGAGATGTTAGACCATCCCAGATAAAGCCACACAGAGTTCTCACGCACCAGCAATCTCTAGAACAATGATTAAGAGGACGACTGCGCGAAAGCAGCGTCAAGTCGCTGCCAGCCCAAAACCACCTGCTGCGAAACGGCAACAAGAAGAAGAGACTTGATTCCTTGTGCCCCAAGAGCACAGACAAGGAATGGACATAAGACCAGTGGAATCTGACTGCTTTGGTCTGACTGTGTCCAAAGTAGAATGTATCTTTGGTGTTCCAACCGCGTCGGATATTTGTGAGACCGCAGAAAGAAAGCGTGACGGATTGGATGACCCAATATGCTGCAGTTGCCCACTGTGACAGCTATGGAGAAGGTGGCCCTTAGTAGATGGTTCATGCAATATCGAGTTACCTCTGTGGGTCCCGAGTTGGTGTGTTTTCCGCGGTGTAATGTTATGGATTTATTCGAAATTGAGAGGCACACCTGAACCAGGGCACATCGGATACTACAACATTCTGCATGCGGACATGGCCCTTTCCCATCCCCAGGTTTGCGTTTTGTTTTGGAGTTGTATCATTATATTTTTCAAAATTCCCAGACAATCGGACACCGCCAATTAATCACCTCCAGCTGTATGTTGGGGTCTATTTGACCAAGAAGGTCGCAAAGGGCCCAACAATTGTGCTTTCACACCTCTGGATAATCCTTCAAGTACTGTTGGAAAACAGTTCTTTCAGGTGACTACCTGTTGAAGTTTCATCAAGAGAATGAGTTTCTTATGATGGGTTTTGAGTGAGGTGGCCAAGAGTTTATCTGAGCAAATGGTGGGCTATTTGAAGAAATGGAGAAGAAAAGTAAGAAACTGGATATAAAAAAGTTTTTCTGTGTTTTATTTTACCTTTTTATGTTAAGTTGCATATACATCAGTGTGTTCATTTATAGTTTGATTATGCGTTCAGTTGAGAAACCTATCCAATGTTTTAATGGTCATGAAATAAGAAAATGAAACACAAACATTAAATGAGAAGGGGGATGGTGTCCCAAACTTTTTGAAGTACTTGTACTTATACAGTGGAGGAATTAGATATTTTTTTTTTAGAATTCCCCTACGTGATTTTGTAAGTTTGTCCAATGACCAGAATCTCAATGGTAGGTTTATGTGTAAACAGTGGCAGATAGCACTCAAAAGGAAAATTTCGAAAAATATAACTTTAATATAAAGATAGAACTGAATTTGCGATTTCAGTTAGATGAAATAAGTTATTTGAAGCCCCTACCAACATTAAGTAGTTCTGGACTCCCACAGAGTGGTTTTAGACAGAATTCTACTCTAATAAAGTCCCACAATCATTTAAGGACCCTGTACTTAACTAGTACACGTATAAAAGACACCTGTCCGACGAATCAAGTTAAATCAGAAGGACATTCCAAACTCTCCAACATGGGGAGACAAGACCAAAGAGTGCTCCATGCAAGGTATCTCACTCGTGGGGTGTCAATTTGGGTTCTTGAGAAGAAAGTGTGCAAAAGAATGTCTTATTCTAGAACTACACGGGAGGAGTTTTTAGTTAATGACCTGCAAATTAGACGGCCACGTCACCAAGAAAACCTTTATTGGAAACACATACACGCAAGGATTTATAAATCTGCAGGCTCGCAAAGGTACCTTCTGCTCAGGAAGGCACTGTGCAGGCCGGCTTGAGTTTTCCAAATGGAACACCTGAATGATTCAGTAGAGTGACTGGGAGAAGGTTGCTGTGGGGTTGATGAGCCAAAATAGAGCTCTTTGGCTTAACTCAACTGCTGTGTTTGGAGGTGTGGAAGAAAAATGGCTGCACTATGTTACCCCCAAAACACCGTCCCCACCGTAAAAGCATGTGGAAGGTTGGAATACAATTTTTGCTTTGGGGGTGTTTTTCTCTAAGGGCACAGGACATTATCGCATTAACTGGAAAATGGTACGGGAAAAGTTTTTTTCCACCAAGTATTAAGTCTTTTTTTGTTAGAGGTTCAAAAACTTATTTCACTCAATGGAAAATGCAAATCAGTGCTATCTTTTATTAAAGTTATTTTTCGATTTTCTTTTTGATGTGCTATCTGCCACTGTTACAATAAACCTACCATGGAAATGATAGTGTTCTGAGACTTTTCATTTCTTTTCGCATTGGACAAACTTACAACATCAGTGAGGGTTCAAATAATTATTTCCTCCACTGTATAAATACTTTATATATATTATATATATATATATTATATACACATTAAGAGAACTGCATATAGTATACAGCCCAGTGTTATTTGAAAGCTTGTGATAACAAATTACATTTTGGTGTCTACTGATGCTTTAAGGTATTATATATACAGTGCTGCTTGAAAGTATGTGAACCCTCAAGTGGTGTAGATGTTTCTGTTGTTTAACCATGATTTTCTCATTCTATCATCACCAGTGTTTATTCATGAAAGTCAGATATATGTTAATCAATTGGCATGTACTTTGTTAGTAAGTTTCGTTTAAGTAGCACCAAAAACTAAATGAACACTGGACTTAGTGTATGTGCAAGTAATGAACCCCAGCTGCATTGGTTAGTCACCAGGTAAGACAGACGCAGGTGAAACACATTTGGGTGCTTAATCAATCACTTAAGCACGACCAATGAAATGAGACATAACCTGAAAATGTTTTGGGCCTGCACTAATTAAAAGAGAGAGGAAACCAACTGACCACTGTGGTCCCATACAAATCAACAATGCCAAGAGCAAAGGAGACCTATGAGGACATGAAGAAGAGGGTAGTGACCAGACCCATCAGTCTGGGAAGAAAGCTATAAGACTCTCCCAAAAGATTCCAGCTCATCCATCAACTGTACGACAGTATAATTTACAAATGGAGGGCCTTCAACATGACAGCACTTTGCCTATAGACAGTGGACGCCATAAAAATATCACCAAAGCACCAGAAAAATAATAAACCAGGTAAAGGCAACCCACACATCACTCTAGAAGTTGCAGCCTCTCTGGCCAGCATCTGGAAAATGTGCATGCGTCTACAACTCGACGCAAAATTGAATAGCCTGAATGGCCATGGGAGGGTTTGCTAGAAGTACAGCCTCTGCTCTCAAAAAGCACCAAACTGCCCAGTTTTCAATTTGCCAAAGAGCACTCTGGACAAACCAGAGGCCTTCTGGAAGTCCATTCTCTGGACAGACAGTCTAAAATAGAATTATTGTGGTCACAATCAACAAAACCGACATGTTTGGAGCAAAAATCACAACACGGCATAGTAAGGAAGAACCTCCCCCACGTCCCCCGGAAGTTCTATGGCGGTGGAACTGTGAAAGTCTGGGGCTGCTTTTCTGCTGCTGGGCCTGGACGACTCCATATTGTCCAGGAATCATGAATTCTTCGGGTTATAACAGATTCTCGACCCGATCTAATCCAGTCAGTCAGGGAGTTTGAGCTGGGACGAAGATGGATATGCAACAAGACAATGACCCAAAGCATTCCAGCAAGAGTACAAAGGAATGGCTTCAGAGAAGAGAGAGGTTCGCACTCGATTGGCCCAGTCAAAGTCCGGGACCTTATTCAAATTGAAATGTGTGAAGAGACCTGAAAAAGTTGGTAACAACTGCCAGATGTCCCTCCAAGTTCTCTCACGGCTGAGTTCTGCAAGAGGATGAGCAGATGTGAGAGACTGGTTAGTGGTTACAGGAGACGTTTTTTAAGTTGGAGTAATGGGCTGCAAAGGGAGCCACAAGCTACTAATACAAGGGTTCACATACTTATGCACATGTAAGATTTTCAGATTTTCATAAACCTCCTTTGTTTACTTAAATAATGAAAATATATCTCTTTTTGTGTGTGTGCCTACTATTTGGAAGGTGTGCTTTACAAATTGGGATTTAGATGTATGTCTAATAAGGTTCTTTAAATGTTTTTTGCACAAACAGTGAGCATGTCTGGAGGGTTCACATACTTTCAAGCAGCACTGTATATATATATATATATATATATATATATGCGTAATCGTAATGTACCGTATGCATATAATGGCTATAACAAAACACTACTATTTTAACCACATCATTTCAGTTTTGGTTTTTGAATATTACATATTGTAGAATACATTACTTTAAATTGATCAAATTTATCATAGAAACCCATTTTCTACAGGGTGGCAAAAATTGATCTTCAAAAAAACAGAAAAATGCAGTAGAAAAACAAGAGCCAGACTTTTGTGTTACTGCAGCTGACAATATACTGCCAAACCTATGCTTTTATCACTTTGGAATATGTAGGGCAGATGGAACATTTAACATGGCATGGTTCATTTCCTAGCAAAAATATAGGACATTTCTGCCTTGTTATTCCTGAAAATAAACAGACAGGGTTTTATCATTTGCTTTTATGGGTTGCATTTTCTGTCATTCTGGCTGTTTGAAAGCTTGCCGTAAACATAAACCACAAAACTCTAGATTGTAATTAGAATATTACATATAAGAAATTATGTTACAGCAGAAGAATCACAAATAAAATACATCATTTAACATAATAAAATAGCCATGAAATTGTATTTGTTAAAGCAGAACTCCAGCCAAAAATAACAGGACAAAAATTAATAGAGCATTAAAAGATACAACAAAACCAGCTTTTATATTTATATTCATCTTCAGTCCAAAGGTAAGAAGACTATATTGACAGCCAACTTTCAACTTCCAGTGATATGCAATGATGTTGGCCATTGTTCTTACATCCCTGGCGTCATGATAATGCTGGGGATGTGAGGGGGAGGGGGGGGGTAGGATAGGTAGTCGAAACAGAGTGTGTGAAATGGGCGTAACAACTAGAGGGTTAAAGTACTGATTTTACCTCTTACCCTTTAAAATCTTAATTCCGGCACCTTTTGCAAAAATAGATATATCTAGAGCTACAAAATAACAACAAAAAAACAAACAAATCCAGTACACAAAAGACAGTGATTGATGTGCATTGCAATGAGTGAAATAATTATTTGATCCCCTATAAGCGAGGTCCAAGGTTTTTTCCCTCATAGCAGGGAATATGGTTTACTGTGCTTGTAACAAAATGAGATTAGGAGCAACTTCTGTAAGGGGGTGACCCTAATCCCAGCTTGTTACAGTGACTTGTCACCATGACACCAATATGTGCAGATATGTCAGGGACAAGAATTTAGACCTACACAAAACTGGACTAGGCTACATGATTATTCCAGTTTGGGGAGGTTGGCGTAATAATTTACAAATGTAAGAAAACTATTACTTTCACAGCCTTCATGCAAGATACTACCTTGTGGAGTGCAATGATCATGAGAATGGTGACAAAGCAGCCTAGAACTACCCGGGGTGGAGGGGTAATTATCTCAGTGCTGATTGGACCATAGTGGTCAAAAAAACAATCTGCAACACACTTCACCATCAAGAAATGAAATCTTGTTGAGCCTGCTCAAGTTGGCACAAGTACAGGCTGTCTGCAGTTTGTCCATGAATTTGAAGGATCCAGGGAAAATTTGTAAAAGTTTTGTAGTTACAAGATACCAATATTGAGATCTTAGGCATCAACTCTACTTGCCATGTTTGGAAAAGGAGCAATACTGACTATGACTGCAACCCACCATACCCACCATCAAACATGGACACATTATGCTTTGGGAGTGATTCTCTGAAAAGGGTTCAGGACAGCTTTACTGCATCAAAGGGTGAGCACCTCCCAGCTATGGCATTAAAATGGGTAATGGGTGGGCATACCTGTATGATATTACCCAAAACACATGGCCAAGGCAAAAACAGTGGCTCAAGAACTTCCTAGAGCTGGGGTGGGCAAACTTTTTGACTGGTGGGCCACATTGGCTTCTTAAATTTAATAAAGGGGCGGACCAAGAGCTTGTAATGGCCGACCCGCCATAGGTGTGGCAATTCCATGGATAGCCGGCATCTCTAATGATGGAGCTGATGTGTAATTGGTGATGCACGACAGAGGTAATTTCTTTGACATAGGGCAAACATACATAATCAGCAGGGGATCAAATACTTTTTTCTTCTAAATTAAACCCTTTTAAAGCAGTGAGGTGACGAACACTAATTTTTATTACTTTGTTTTTTGTTCCCACTGCAGATTGAGTTCTGTTACCCTGGAAGTGGCTGATAAATCTTTATCTGATGGAAGAACTGCATTTGATGTAGAGATATGCCAGTGCCCTCCAGGATACAGCGGTACATCTTGTGAAGTAAGTCTGAATCGTAATGTATAAGGTATAGATTAAGTCTGAATGTTGAACATTTGTACTTTTAAATTCCAGATTCTCCATACCAGCATTTTATATCTCATTTACAGTATTCTGTACTGTTTTTGTATCCTAGTAAGTCAGATTGCAATATTAAACTGTATCACATGGACAGGACAGAGTGGAATGGACAGAGTGTTGTGGCAAGTTGGGGAATTGCTCGTGGGCTGCAGGAATCGTGGTTCAGAAGTAAAAGGCAGAAACACTGTCCTAGAACACAAACTCAGGCATCCGCCTGTGGTTTTATTGTCCGCCAGATAAACAAAGGAAAAACAAAACAAAAACTCCAAACCAAAATGCACAGCCTGGCTGGACGACTAGCTACCTCACTCAGGCAGCTAACTAACTATAGAACACCAGCAATACAGTTTTGTACTCACAGTACCTGGAGTGCTC
>CM070035.1:99905016-99916625 GCA_036250615.1 Ptychadena robeensis | reverse complement strand
TATGTCCATGTCATGTATGTGGGGGATTTTTTTTTGAGTTTACTTCCGCTTTAAGGGAATGAAAGTTAGTGTTTGGCTTAAAAAACTGATTTTCCAGAGTTTTCATTGAAGTTTGATTTGAAGATGGGGAAACTTCACGCTTTTTTTCTGTTCTTTTTTTACTATACCCATGGGTAGTACCCCATCCAGTTTATGTACTATTTGTTTCTCAGTAGAATATTAGCTATTAACTTTTTAAAAAAGAAGACAATTAACAATTAATCTCGTTTTGATTTTAATGTTGTTTGTAGTGACATTTGTAGTGACAAGGGTTTACACCAAATTTGCATATAGCAAATAAAATGTATATACCACCCTGTTCACTATTAATGTATATATTGCATTGTGTATATATGTGGTGTTGTCCGTTTAAGGGCTGCATCTGCTGTCTCACAGTTTACAGGACAAGGTTAACTCCTTTCCCCGCTGTTTGGGCTCTCCAGGTAATTGTAGCAACCAAAATCTGCTTGGAGACTAGCTACTACCCTCCCCCAAGCAAACATATTAAATACAAGTTACAAGTATGAAGCCAACAGCACCCCTGTCCACCATTTCAGCAGCTGGTAGCAGTCTTGGTAACATTCTTACTGCAAGTCTGAACCCCATCTCTGCCCTTGGTGCACATCTGTGCATACTCCTAAATAAAATCCTACAAACCCTACATTTGTTCTTGAGCCGTGTCTGGGGACATCCGTCCCAAAGGACGTGGTAGGGTAAGTTGCACACTACAATGCATCTCCACAACACTACACATCCATTAACTATTTGCCACAGATTGGGAACATCATTAAGGAATAAAAAAAGTTACATGAGTATGTTCACCACTGGGTACTATCAGCATCAGAATGGGCTTACTTAAAATAACTTTATAAGTAATTTGCATTGGAAGTTATTCCTTTTATATTGTTCATTGTAAGTGAGGCCTTCAGTGTTCACATGGTTACTATGTCCCATTGTCCCAATTTACATACTATGTGATCTACTGTGATCTGTCCTCATTAACCACGCAAAGGTGAGAGGAGAATATTAATCCATAGATAAATTAAGATTATGTTTTTCGGGGCCTCTATGTGTCATTCTTTCCCTGTCTTTTTGGTCCTTAATTTAAATATACCCCACCTACATTTTTTCATCTATGGATGTTGTGTACAACAATTGGGTTCAAAGAGTCACTTTGTGCCTTGTCACTTCATGCAGCATATGGCTCCCTGGTGACAAATAAATGGTTAACACATGTATATACAGTATCTCACAAAAGTATCTTACCCTGACATTCTGGTTAATAGTTTATAATATCTTTTAATGGGACAACACTAAAGGTATGACACATTGATCAGAATATAAGGTAGGCAGTGTACAGTTTGTATATCAATGTAAATTTACTGTCTCTGCAAAATAACACAATGCCATTAATACTTTATCAACAAAAGTAAAATACCCTTTTGTGAAAAATGTCCATATTGTGCAAAATTTTAAATTTTCCATCCTTGGTGCCATGCGTCTCCTTATTGTTATAAGGTCTCAGGAATGTGAATGGGGAGCAGGTGTTTTAAATTTGGTTTTTGTTCTCTCACACTCTCTCATAGTGGTCACTGGGAGATAAGTATAGCACCTAATGGCAAAGAATCTCTGAGCATCTGAAAAAAATAATTGATGCTCTACATAAAGAAGGCCTATGTTACAAGAACATTTCTAACACTTAAACTTATGATCAGCACAGTGGCCAAGGCCATATATTGGTTTAATAGACCAGGTTCCACGAAGAACAAGCCTCACCATGGTCCATCAAAGAAGCAGAATGCACTTGCTCAGCATCATATACAGAAGTTGTCTTTTAAAAAATAGATGTATAAGTGCTGCCTAAATTGCTGCAGAGATTATAGGGGTGGAGGTCAACCTGTTAGTGCTCAGACCATATCCTACACACTGCAACAAATTGGTGTGTAAAGAAGTTAGTTCAAACATTCCAAAAAATTTAGATCTCTTGTTTACTTTTTGTGAATATTGGCACATTTACATGTGAATATTGTGATTGCAATGTCACAGTGACATCAAATCGCTCAAAGACAATTTTTTTTTACCGTTGAATACTGATGAATATTTGTGCTCAACGCTACTTGCCTTCAGTCAAGCATGGTGGTGGAAGTGTCATGGTCTGCGGGTGCATGAGTGCTATGAACCCATAAATGGCAACGTACAGTGACAAAACACACCTTCAAGATGACCATTGCCATGCTGAAGAAACAGTGAGTAAAGGTGTTGCACTGGCCAAGCATGCCTTCAAACCTAAACTTTTTTGAGCATCTGCAGGCCAGCCTCAAACAGAAGGTAGAGGAGCGCAAGGTCTCTAAAGGTAGCCATACCCAGGTCGATTTGTCAGAGATCAATTGCCGATCGATTGCCGATCCAATCTTTCTAAGCAATCAGGAATCGGCAATTGATCGGATTGGGAATCGATACAACACCACCTTGGGAGTCCGATTTGTGGCTGATTTGGACAGGAGCCGATCTCCAAAATGGACGATTCCACAAAATCCATTAATCGGAAAGGATGCTGCATAGGGCTATGGGTCCATCAATGTACTCCGATTGCCAAACGATCGACCAAACCCCCCCCCCCCTCCCCAAAAAAAAATAATAATTAGATTCTGATTTTTTGGGGTCGATCGTTCAAGGTGAGCAAAACCCGATTTATTGCTGATCGATTGCCAATCGAACTCGTGAACGCGCACAGTGATCGATCGGTCAAAAATCAATTGGAAAATCGACCTGTGTATGGCTACCTTAACATCCAAACGCTCCATGATTACTTTATGGAGGAATAAAAGAGGATTCCAATGGCAACCTGTAAAGCTTTAGTAAACACCATGCCCCAGAGCGTTAGAGCAGTTGTGGAAAATATTGACACTTTGGTCACAATTAAGACATTTTTCACCTGGGGTTGTGCTCAGTTTTATAGCCAGAGACAGACATTATTGGCTGTGTGCAAAGGTTTTTGAGGTTACAGCAAATTCACACTGTTATACAAGTTGTTCACGGACTACTTTTACAATGCATCAAAGTGGTATATTTTTCAGTGTTGTCCCATAAAAAGATATTATTAACTATTTACAACAATATGAGGTGTGCATTCCCTTTTGTGAGATGCTGTATTTTTATGTTTGCGTATATACCCTCTTTACAGAACATATATCTTTTTAATATGAAAACAATTCTGTACATAATAATATGTAAAAGGTGTTTGAGCTGTTGTTCAGTTTTCAAAGTGCAATAATCTTGTGTTTGGTGGGATTAGTAGGTATGGCCTCTCAGTAGGTATAAAGGTGGCCATACACAGGTCGATTTCACACTCGATTCCTGGCCGATCGATCACCAGGCACGTGCACGCCAATTGGTCGACGAGGAATCGAGTGCAGCCCACCTTGACCGATCAACCCCGACCGATCGACTTGGCCCCCAAATCGGATCGGCCAGGGAACCAACCTGTTGGTGTTTTCTGATCAATCAGGCACACATCAAGGGGCGTTGACATTTATGAATCGATCGACTGGGAACAGAATCGCCCAGGAATCGGTGGCCTAAGGTGGTAGGCACAGACTTGTATGGTAAATCGATCGACACCTGTGGCTTCATCGCAGGACTTGATGCGTGTGATCTGCTGGGAAATCCACAACGCATCTAAACGTGAGTGGGGGGATTTACCCATTATTCCAAACTACTGTATATGTAGAAGCCAACTCTCTGGTGTTTGGGTAATTTTCTGAATTAATTTATTCATACTGTCAGTTACCTTTAATGCAATCTTTTATCAGAGTTTTAAATGTATGCTTATGGGTTTACATTGAAAAAAAAAAACACAAGTTAAATATAACATGAAAAAAAAAGCTAGAAGTGTTCTTACCTCGATAATGATATTTGGGTGACCTGTTAGCTCCTTGTTACCATCATCATCACTAACAGTTGAGTCATAGGAGATTGTGTATGTTAAATGTCCTCCCACGGCTGCAACCTACAGCAGATCAAAAGAAATTGATTATGGTATTTATTACGTCAACCTCTGTCGTTTCAGTGAGTCCTTTTATTTGATTGATGTTAATTGATTCATCTTGCATATTGATCCAAAGTGCAAGTTAAACTTAGACAATATCCAGAAAATCAATTGGGGAAAACATTATAAGCAGCAACATGAAAGTCATTTGAATCATGGCTTTACAAGCTGTTATGTTGACCTCTGAGCATATGTGAATAATAAACAGTTGCTTTTATCTTTCAAATATCTGCAGGTTGAGATGTAATGAAATGAACATGCAAACAAAGCAGTATAAAAGACATTTTATACATGTCATATGGGAACATTTATAGAGCCCCATATAGGGCAA
This sequence comes from Ptychadena robeensis, assembly GCA_036250615.1. Taxonomy (NCBI): domain Eukaryota; kingdom Metazoa; phylum Chordata; class Amphibia; order Anura; family Ptychadenidae; genus Ptychadena; species Ptychadena robeensis. The sequence continues at coordinate 99,912,207 of CM070035.1, read as the reverse complement.
CCAACATAAACAAAGGGTAATGGACATAATGAGTTATATTTTTTAATAATAAACAACATTAAAATGTTTTAACCGGAATATCAAAATCCCAACTGGTATGATAATTCTCCATGGGCGGAAAATATTATTTAGAGCACTGCATGTAGAACAAGTGATTAAATAGGTAACAAATCACAGTAGGTTTCTTTATGATTGAGTAATGAATAGTTTGATCTGTGAGTTGAGAGCTCAGATCTCATCTTTAATACAGGACACATGAAAAATAAATGGCACCAGGCTTCTCTGGGTGCTAGTTATGCAAGATAGGGGAGGTCAAGCTCTGCTCCATGTTTAAAATATCAGAGCCCCTGTTGATATTCTCAAAGCATTTTGAAAACTCCACAATTTACCTTGTAGTATAGTATTATCGCACAATAAAATGATGGGTATATTAACTGCTACATAATCTAAAATATATTGCTTTCAGAGCTTATTATGCTGCATATCAGAACCTTTTTCCTGGTCTTTTTCTGGTAATGCTGTTACAGAAACAACAGGTGTATGGTCCCCCTCGGATGTAAGGTCACCTCTAATGGGCAAAACATGTGCACCTTCATACCCCAGGGAGAGTCCAGGCTCACCTTCTGGCCAGACTACTGCAGATCACTACCGGCGACAGAGCATTTCACCAGGCCCTCCATTACAGCCGACGCCTCCCTGCTAGTCAGAGAGACCACACACAATGGGTACTAACTGTCATCTTACAGCCAGACGGTCTTTCATCACAGCTGCACTCCTTTCCACTGCTGGAGTCAACTAAGAACAGCTTTAACCAGGACAGGCCTGAAACACTTGCCCACATAGTTCATCCATCATCAGCTTTGGTGGGCCCCATGCAGGGTCTTGCACACTCCCATCAAAGCCTATGTACTTACTACCAAGTTGGTGTAAGGACTAGTACTTTATTGATGTTGCAGCAGATACAGTCCATCATTTCTGTGCCAGCCATGTGGAAGATGTGGTTGCCTTTCATAAGTCTCTGGCCTTGCCCGCACTCCTCCCAGTGTCATCTCCTCAGGACTGGGGTACTCTTGCCCTAAGGAGATGGGGACAAGGGAGATGTCTGTAATCACATCTTGTTATTTCAGGGTCTCCCGTCCTGAAGACATGTGATGCCTGCCTCACAGAAACAGCAACCCTCTCTATCTCACTTTCCTACTGGCAAAAGACCACACTAACCTTTGGGCTTAACTCCCACTTGGCCTGGAATATTACATCATAAAGAGAATCCTTGTAAATTCTAGAATCCTCCTGATCTTCACAGAAGAAAAGCAAAACAACCTGTTCTGCACAGCAACAGGATCGGATTACAGCACTGCATATCACTACAGACAGAGCATGCTTAATCCTTGAGGCACAAGTTTCCCACATACATAACACCATCCACTCTCCTACAATGCTACTTGTACATTTGACTTATCAACCACAAACTCTAGACAAATACCGTATCATGTATTATGTACAACAGAGTTTCATCTAAGATTAGACAACAACAATACTGTTATCATCTGAGAACTGAAATAGGTTTACAAGGTGTTTGTTGTGGGTTCAGATGCCATCTACTATATTTTTTACTCTATAAGCCTCACCGGATCATAAAAGTCCAATTTGAAGGAGTTCCGCACTCAGGATAAAATTTCCAATAGTTTTTCTTCCAACAAAAACAAATTAAAAGTACACCACACAACATGCTAGCACCCCTGGGGGGGGGGGGGTTGCCTCCACCTCTCTTACCTCTTGCAAGAGAGGTAGAGGTGACCTCCTAAGTGTGAAACTCCTTAAAATTGGACTTAGGCTGTGGGACACCTGTGAGATGGGGTGATTGGAGTTCTGGTTATGCACCAGGTAATTACTTTGACTGGACTGCTGTATGGTGAGAGCTGAAGGGATTTTGTTTATCAGACAAGGACTGACATGGGAGGAGTGTGGATTCTATCCACTTCTTTGCCCATTTATAAAATGCACCCACGGTTTGTAAAATATGACTCTTCATAAGCGTGCCTGAGTTCTGACCCGTTTCGAGTGGGGGCTCTTTTTCAACCATAGGGGCCCCTATGGTTGAAAAAGAGCCTCCGCTCGAAATGCGTCCCATTGTTCCTGTTGAGCCCCCCAGCATCTGTAAGCAGGAAGTGATCTCATCCCCAACCAGGAAGTGAGGTTTTCCTGGAAAGCACACGGCCCTAAGAGATCCATCCTTGTAAACCTCTTTTAATGTGAGTATCTTGTCTGTTGTTTTGTTTCATTTTGTTTTATTTTGTTTCAGTTTGTTTTATCTTATCCTATTCCACATTATTTAACCATTTGTTGTACTAGGTTGTGCGCCTCTGTCCTTGTTCTTATTTGTCTGTTACAGGGGGCCACACTCCTCCATTTTGAGAGCTGCACACCTTACACAACTTAAACACCCACCCCCCAAACTGATGCCATTTTACTCTGCAATCTTTGCTCAGGCCCCCTACACCCACTGAGAGCCTTTCTGGCCACTGATATCACTGTAGCTGTGTAATCACTGCTGAAGGTTGTGCGCAACTATCTATTATCTTTCTTAGTGTGTCCACCCAGCACCCTAGGGGTTACCTTAAAAGGCACACAGCCCAAAAATGGGTGATATGTAGTGATGAGCGGCATAGGCAATATTCGTATTCACGGCATGCCGCGAATGTTTGGGAAAATAGTCAGAAAATATTTGGAAAAGTTTCGGCAATATTCTTCTTATTGTGAATATAATTTAATTAGCATTGAGGGGCGTGTTGGAAAAACATTGGACACCATCTTAGTGATTTTGCGAATTTTCAAAAGTGCAGATTTTCGCAATATTCCGAATATTTGCATCACATCAGTATTGGATTTAAAAACTGTTGATGGTCACAGGCAGTGTTGCTAAGCTCTTGTTGCAGCCTTCCCATTCATCCACTTGCATTGAGAGGCATGTGTAATGGAAAAAAAATACTGAATATCCGAAATTGCGAATATTCAGCAATTTATTCACCATCTTCGCGAATTTCCGAATTGCCGATATTCGAGATTAATATTCGGAATGCGAATATTCGCGATCATCACTAGTGATATGTACAAACCATTCAGGGACCCATCCCTGGCATCTTGTACAATATATATATATACAGTACTTAATACCCTGTTTCCCCGAAAATAAGACACCGACAGACATAACTGAAGCTTATTTCTGGGTTTAGAAGAGGGACAAAACATCTGCTGTCATGGAAGATGTCTCTGGGACAGGGTAGGTCTTATTTTCGGGGAAGGCTTATATAAGAAGCACAGGGGGAATAGCAACTTGGTCTTACTCTCAGGGAAACAGAGTATTAGAAAACAGAACAATACCATGGTAGCATAGCACTTTAATGATCACTATCAGTCATCAGTAGATAGTCTATATGTGCAAGTTGTGTAAATAATAATGACACCCCCATGCCCTGGAGACTGAGTTCATAAAAGTAATATGAGTTTTTTGGATATGCAACCAAAAAACAAGAGTTCCATAGATTTAAATAGTAGATAGGATGCTATGTTGCTTTTAGAGTTATGTGTTTGATTATGATCAGGTATGCATCGGTAATTATTTGACAGCCCTTCTCATTTTACAAGTTTAAATATGTAGAGGGAGGAGCTGTACAAAGAGGAGGGAAGTAATGTGCATTGTACCATATAATTTGAATCAATAAAGTTTTGTGAGGAATTTAATTTCTTCACTGTTAATGCAGTGGCTGCAGGAAACTGTCACAATCTAATGTCACTACACAGTCATATATAACTAATATAGGATAATCTTTTAACCTATTAGCATGTCTTTGGAGTGTTGGAGGAATCCGAATTACACGGAGGAAACCCACTCAGACACAGGAAGAACATGTAAACTCATTGCAGATAGTGCCCTGACTGAAATTCTAAACCTAGGACATTAGGGCTGTATGGCCTGGGAGTGCTGTCCCTCTGAACCACTGTGCTGCCCCCAACACATGTGATTCTATTAGCACATATATTGGGTGACACCTTCGGTTTCTGGCACCAGTTGACAACAAACCTAGTGAAACCACTTACTGTACTTTTCAGACCAAAAGACCCCCCGTTTTATAGGATGCACTGTATAGATCAGAGCATCTAATGGTCGAAGGAGGTGGGAAAGCTGCCTCTGACAGCTTCCCCACCTGCTGTCAGGGCTACCTTCCTCCAGCCCCGACAGCAGAGGTGTGTGTGAGCTGGGCAACTTGAGCTGTGGGTGGTCATACCTTCGCACCTATTTTTTTTGGGGGGGGGCGGATGCTGTAAAAAAATGGTATGTACACTGATCTTGGGAAAAACTGTCCGCTGATCTTGGGAAAAACAAAAATGCTAAGCTACCTGGGTGTTCTAATGGTAATGAATGCAGTATCTGACCTTAATGCTTGTGGTTTGTATTGCTGTTCCTAACACTCGGGTTACATTTGTGTTACTGATTTCATATTACCAGGCATGTGAATATGTTAAAACCTGCTTAAGATGGAGTCCATTTAAATATATGTTTTCCATTCTCCAAGACAACAGACCTTTACATTTTTACTGCTTTATGATTAAAAAACAGCTCTAAATCAACTGAATCTACATAGGATTCTAGACAGCAAAATAAATTATATCAGGTTCCCTAAAGAGTTGGCTGTAAATTATAGCAGAAAGCTTGAAATACGTATTTTGACGTGAATCTGTGTAAGAAAATAAATTAACATGCCTTGAAAAGAATTCATTCAAGAAGAGCTGTGTAGTAAATAAAACACAGTTGATTGCTAAAGGTTACAGTGTGAAATTTAACCCAAGAACAGAAAATTTACTCTGTTGTAAGAGTAGAAAACTATCCATATCCGGCCAATAGTGATGGGCGAAAGGTTCGCCTTGTGGACAGTTTGCAGCGAACATAGTATGTTCGCAATGCTGGCGAACATTATGGGTGTTCAACTCGCCCCCTATACCTTAACATGGAGACAAAGTGCGACCCCTCACCCTATAGTCAGGTGGGACAGTACAGCCAATAACACATTTTTCGCTCCATGAGGACACCCCCCCCCCTTATAAAAGAAGCAGCCCAGTAGCCATTTTACATTTATCATGTGTCTGCAGTACTAGATAGATAGGGAGAGCTGCTACTGATTGAGGGATAGCTTAGCTACTTTGCTATTATACTCCATCCAGTGATCTGTTGCTATAGCTAAGGTACTCTGTTACATGTAGTTCCTCATTACACAAAAGTCCTTCTCTGGGGGTGGGGTATGCTGTATTATGCATTGCAGAGACATCTGACTAAATGTGATACGCTGCAGAAGGTACTGTCAGGTTAGCAGCCCACTCCAGCTAACTTTTGGCAAAATCTAGATGTGATTTCTGGCCATTAAACCTGAAAAAAACATCATTTTAAAAAATCTGTATTTTTTAGAGGAAGTTTAGCCATTGACCCCCTAGCATGACACTGTCCAGGTGGTCGCACTCTTTTGACTTTTTTTATTTGTATTTTGGCTACAAATATGACCTGAAGGTTTGAGAAGTTCACCCTCTATAAAAGTCAATGGAGGTAACCCGCGAACATGAGAACGGTGGGTATTTGCAGAAGTTCGATACGCCTGTTTGCAAACAGCCACAGCTGATGTTCGGCCATCACTACCAGCCAACATTGTCAGCCGGTGGAGAGAGTAGTAAGTTACTTAAGTAACCGGATCGGCGGGGAATTTATCGGCATTTCGGATCACTGCACGATCCGACATGGGGGAGGTTCCTAGTCTATCTCACCAGGTGGGGCCACCCGATTTTCGGCTGTGCAACCGCCAGGAGATTGGCGGGAGCGTGCATGGCGGTCAATTGGCCACAAAATCGGGTGCCAATCGGACCGTGTACCTTTACTCTGTTGTAAGAGGAAAAAATATATCCACTCTTGAACAACATTGTCAGCTGGTGGACAGAGTGGTGTTAGATGGACCAATAGATTCACCACCTTGCATTGTGGTGCACTTTGCAGGAGAAAGTGCATATCCATTATTAGTTGTGTTGCTGCCCGGTAAGCAGCCTATTCGCTTCACACAGAAAAATAGTATACAGTGCACCTAGAAAGTATTCACAGTGCACCACTTTTTCTTCATTTTGTTATGTTTATTCCAAAACAGATTACATTCATTTTTTCTTTTCTTAGAACTCTACACACAAGTCCCCATAATGACAAATATTAATTTGAGGGTAAATTAAAAAAAAAAAAATCGCATGTACATAAGTATTCACAGCCTTTGCTCAATGGGCCTGGGTTGCTTACAGACATTCACAGAGTTGTCCTGAAGCCACTCCTTTGACATCTTGGCTGTGTGCTTATTAATGCAGTGCAATATCGGGAGTGACCACGGGGAGCGCCATACAACTATTTGCTATGGAGAAGACGTCTGTAGAGTTTTCATTAGACAGCGTGATGAGTGTATTTTCCAGGCATTGATCTCAGATATGTGGGATGTCTTCTGTACCATGGCTCTGAGAAGGAGCTAAATTCTCCTCTAATATCAGATGATCATAACTAGTGAAGATGCAGATTAATCTGCTTTAAGGTAACCGTTAACCAACAGACCCCATGATATATTTTTGGGGCACTAACTGTGTTTATACAACAAAGGCAAAAAAAAAATGTTCTGAATGATTGGATTTTTAATCTTTTGGATCACTATTGCAAATTGAACCATTACTTCTAAAGATTACTTGTATTTTATTTTATTTTCTTTGTAGTTCTACTTGCCATTTTATTATTTTTAGTTATTTTTACCCATGTCTGCGTTAAGCTCAAGGCAATTATTCAATGAAATTGGACCTTGAAGTAGATAGCAATATGAAGTTGTAATGCTACTCTAACTTCTCTAGCTATCTTCTGATACACAGTCTGTACTATATTTGTCTAATTTTTATTCTTTAAGCGTGGGCTGTGTCTGATACTTTATTGCCATACCTTTATGTAGGTGGAATGCAATCAGTGTAACTCAAAGTTCTTGAACTTTCTGACTCTAGAAACTACATCTAATATGTGAAAAATAACAATGACTAAGATATAAATAAAAAATTATTTAAGCCTTGCCTTATTGTAGAAAGAAGAAGTATGGGTGAACTAAACCCAAATTAAGGGGTGGCCAACCCTCCGTG
>CM070035.1:99866989-99880865 GCA_036250615.1 Ptychadena robeensis | reverse complement strand
TAAATAGGATGATGTGGTCAAAATACTCATTTGCCTAATAATTCTGCACTCCCTGTACATTGCTGTTGAAAAACTTTTTTAACCATGTTTGTCCCTTAATTCTAATGTTGAAAAGAACATAGAAAGGAAGAGAAAAACGTCTGGTCCACACATAGCAGTAAAGATAGAGGACTTTTTTGAATTACTTACATTTTATGTTTAATTTATGTTCAGCTCCCAAGCCCCACTCCATAGAGCCATGGTTTTCATGCACTGCACTGATCATGGCCAATGAGCCTAAACCAGCTGTATGTAGTTTGGAATAAATGTCTCTGAACCATAAGGGTATATTTGCGCTGTACACCAGTGGTTCTGGGTGTGCATTTGGCTCATGGGGTGTAAAGAAATAATTTGCATGGCTCCACTCGCTATCCTGAACTGAGAATTTTTCCCTAAATTTTGTGATTTATTATGGATTGGGACATGTAAATATCTTCTGTTTTAAAAAGGCTTGACTGTGCTATGTTTAATTTACAGAACAGAAAAGTGCTGCAGCAATGTACTTTTAATGTTTTGGAAGAGCACATGTCAAAATTCCTCAGAAAGAAGAGGATGTGATGATATTGGTGATATTCTCATTTAACCTCCCTAGCACACTGCTGAGGTCCAGATTTCTGTACCAAAAGTGCACCATAGACTTCAATGGTAAATTTTTCTTTATGTTGATAGCCTGTTACTTCCCAAAATATGTCCGTACAAGGGTCTAATAGACATCCTGAATATAATAATGTTTGAAACAAACAATTATGCAAAATATTTTTTTTTATTAATTTATTGAGAAAACACAAAAATCAGGGCACAAAGCTTTGCTGCTATGTACTAAATCTCGCCCAAATAAAGTCTATGGTGCCCCAGATGTGTCCATTTGCAGTTAACCCTCTCCAACCTGGTGTGATGGATGTGATAAAATCACACCAGGGAAGAGAGTGTTACTGCAAATGGGCACATCTGGGGCACCAGAGACTTTTTATTTTGGGAGATATTTAGTACATAGATGCACTTTGAAATCAGTTTTCTACAAAGAAAACTGATTTCATGCAATGTACTTTAAAATTTCCCGCCACCTCCCCGATGTGACGTCATCACGTCACTCAGAGGGGGGGGGGGGAGAAGATCCTGGAGGATCCAGCCAGCATGTCACATCGGGGACCCGGGACAGAGCAAAACTGTAAGTATGCGCTGCCGGAGCCCCGATGTTCACCGGATGGCACCATCTCGTCTAGTGCCATAGTAGGAGTAGCAGTGCTGGACGAGATGGTGCCGTCCCGACCCCTAGGGCGGTTAAAGAATATTTGTATGTATCAGAAACGTTTAGAACATTCAGAACATTAACAACTTCTACCTAATGCCTTAAACCCCCCATACACGTTCCGATTTTTCGTAAAAATTTTGCCTGATTGACCGAAAAATCGGTCGGGACCGCTTCGGACCTGTCTGTAAATTTTACTCGATCTGCTGTTAATAAAATAATGTCGAGCCTTTCGATCGGTGATAATTCGAATTCCGATTTTTCTTGCCAGCCAACCGATCGACCATAACATTTTAAGTGAAAATCTGGTGACCCGTTTGGACGAAAAATCGTTCGGGGAAAAAATTGGAATGTGTATGGGGGCTTTAGAAATGAATGCTTTCTCTTCTGTCTTGCTCTTTTCTCGTCAGACAGAATTTGTTATCTTTTAAGACATGATATCCTCTGAGATATACCACACCTTGTAAACTGAGCCTTTTTTTTAGCTTTGCCACTAGGATTTGCCATAGCTTTGCTTTTTGTTTTCCCAATTGTTTATCTACTCTTTTTCTCCTTCATGCTTGTACTCTTTGTCTAATTTAGACTGTGTGGAGAGGCAAAAGAAACAAAGAATGGTCAGGGGAAAAAAGTAGTTTAGGGTGTGCACAAAATACTGAATTTTTTTCAGGTGTTCTTTGACCTTCCTCAGTTTTTATGAGTCTTGAGCTTCAAGAAGTTAACCAGTGTATTCTGATATATGTCCATTTCATAGTACTATAGATGGCAGCAGAAGAGTACAAATATTGTCAATACCTTTGACTAATTGAATATATTTTGTCATTTGAGCTATTGAGAAGATAGTTGTCTTCATCAGGCACATTATTATACCTGCACAATTACTGAACAGTCAAAACAACCAAGTCACCAAGTCAAATTCTAAGTAAGCACTGGCGTTGCAAAATGCAAAATGAAGGAAAGCAAAGAGCTGTAAAAGCTGTACAGATTTTGTTTTCTAAATTATTATAACTGTTCAAAGTTATGATTTCTGCAAGACAAGCATAAAATAAGAATCTGTAAAATAGTAAATAAATTCATTTAAATGAAACAATCATGCATGTTTTTTCATCCATGCTGCCTTTTCTCGTTGCTGTCACCTCAAAAGATGTAAACTTGGGAGGTATTAGGTCTTTGATTCAGGGAAACTACTGAAGTGTGTACTTAGACTTCAGACTGAGAGATGGGTTCATCTATCATCATAATAAGCTATTACTACTGATAGGTCACAACTCATTGAAGAGACAGTCAGTCTAATTGGCTCAATTCTGTTCGATTTGGATGTGCCTTGAGGAGCAATGTGGAAATTTGCAGGTAATATCGAATGACTGAACAAACTGCTCTTTAAATAATTCATTACATTTTAAATTGGGAATTGTTGCATGTTATGCTTTCCAAGATGCTAACCTTCAGCATTTAATCAGGTTTTATGCACTCTGTATACCACTGGCAGTTTTAACAAGTTGCCCTCAGCATGTTTTGGATTTATGCCTATATTGTTTTTTTTTATAACACCATAAAGAAAACTGTCTCAGTGATTTATACAAAATGTATTCCTGGAAGGTCCGTAGATTGTACTGAATATACAAATAGATACTTCCGTTGTATATTTCAGTACAAACAACAGTAGAAACAAATTGAATATATTACCAAGTTTTGAAAAACAAATATATGTGCTGATCTTTGTTGATGTTATGGATTAGCCAGAAAATGGCATGGTCAGATGTTTATCGATATATGTCTTAATACTATGATAAATTATATTGCATTTTTCATAGTTCTTTTTCCAACAAATGATGTTACTATACTTAAGATTTTAAAGCAAGCCATACTAGTGACATTGACTAGTTTATTTGGGAGTTCATTGCTAAGCCCCTTAGAAAAATATCATCACTAAAATTACTGAGGTTCCAGAGAAGGGTTGTGGGAACAAAATAAAACAAAAAAGTATTGCTCTAGCAGATGTTATACAAATGAAGATACAATAAAGAATAAAATATTTTTGTTATATTAGTAAAACATCAAAAATTGGTTTTAAAAAGCAATAATTAAAACATAGAATACTATGCGGACGGTACAGATCGAATACAATCTTTGAAGCATACCGATTTTCAATAATAACACAGAGGCATAGTTCCAACACATTTTGCAGATCTCTGTTTTATCAAGGGATTCTTTTGTAGGTGTACAGTAATAACATTGTAAATTAGTAGAAAAATTACCAGATTAACCTCCTGAGTAGTTGGTTTAAGTTTCATGATGGATGAAATTCAACCTGAGTTTACTAAAGTAAACTTACTGGGGGTAGGCAGCGCAATAAACCTCCATGTAATGGGGACATCGCATTTTCGCAGCACAAATCCGGCATCTATGATGACGCTGGAGTCATGCAGGGGACCTCCAGGCAGGCAAAAAATCGCTCCATATGCATAACACCCAGGAGGTTAATATTCTGGTCATCATGGAAAACAAACTGTGGCAAAAGCCATAACTGGGGCATTGGAGGGACGGAGATGTCCATTGGTAGAGATGGTCAATTTTCTTTTTTTTAATCCCACCGGTTTGACTTTGAGAGTTATTTGTATCATCACCAAACTTGCTGGAGATGTATTGAAGAAGAGAAGTATTGCTTTAACACAAATAGTTCTTGCATAAATGAAGTTCAAGGTGGAATTTTGATTTTGAACTTAATAAATGCAAAAACCTTATGTGCTGTAGCAATATTTTTATTTAAATGTTCAGAGGCTTTAAAAGCAACTCACAAAATCAGCTAATCGTATATTACCCATTTTAGTCCAAAATTCAACCATCTCTAGTGGCAAGGATTGTAACCAGGTAAATTTGCAATCTTAAAAATGTTAACTTACCTGTCAATTTCACATCAAGATTTATTAGAATTGCTGTGGCATTTGGTAGTGTTCAGGCAACACGCAAGGTCATTTTTAAATAAAAAAATAAAAAAAATCACAACTGGGTCAGATATATACATGGAAGTTATCTGCAAATATTTTATTATATAGAAACCTAACTTAGATTTTCCTGCTTTTAAAGTCTCTCATTTAGCCCATTAAGCTAAGTTGTGAGTTCATTAAGTAATAGGAGGTGTCAGAGCCAAAGGATTTATTCTAACTTGAATCTATGCAAGTAACTTAAGCTTCTTGTATTTCGCCATCTACTGTTTTGAAATATACTTATCATCATATTTTTTTTTTAGTTGAACACCCTTTATTCATCTAGTTAACTAACTCCCCTGTGTTGTAACACCAGCTTCTTGTATTATATCTAATATGATCATTCACAAGCACTAAGCTGTAGACCCATACCGTGGGTTAATTTTTAAAGTATTCAAAGTTCTTATTTTATACCAATACTCACTATGATAAATTAACAAACACAGCACAAACCAGATAATTAATGAACACTGCATATAGTCTGCTTAATCTAAATGATAGATTTGGAAAAATAACTCACATTGTGGTGTTAAGAGCTGGTTATCAGAATCTTAAGGCTGAAATCAGATGGTTGGTCAAGAATGCATAGACCAAACTGCCCTAACGTGACCTTTAAGCGAAGCTGACATGATCATGGGATGTTATGCGTTGCCATTACATGGGGACAGTTTAATAGCCACCCACCAACTGCATGCAAAAGTACTGAGCATCTCCTTGAGGTAAACTCCCTTGAGGTAAACTTTGACATTTTCTAGAGAAGACCAAGATTGGAAAATTCGTCATTGGTGCCCTGTGCTTTTTCACAGATAAAAGCAGGTTTCCACTGAACACATGCCACAGACAACATCCTGCAGCATGACCAATTTAGCAGTCGGTCAGGATGGTGTAGGGTTGCATTTCTTTTACCTCAAGGAGACCGCACAGCCCTCCCTGTGCTCGCCAGAGGTAACTTGACTGCCATTAGGTACCGAGATGAGATCCTCAGACCCCTTGTTTGCTGGTGTGGTTGGCCCTGGATTCCTCTTAATGCAAGACAATGCTTGACTTCTCAAGACCATGTGGCTTGAGTGTGTCAACACTTCCTGCAAGACGAAGGCATTGATGCTATGGACTGGCCCGACCATTTCCCAGACTTGAATCCAATTGAGTACATCTGGGACATCATGTCTGGCTCCATCCACCAACACCACATTGCACCACAGACTTTCCAGGAGTTGGGGGATGCTTTAGTCCGCGTGTGGGAGGAGATCCCTCAGGGACTATCCGCCACCTCATCAGGAGCATGCATAGACATTGTAGGGAGGTCATACAGGCATGTGGAGGCCACACACACTACTGAGCCTCATTTTAACTTTGTCAGGATGCAGAGAAGAAGGAGCGACCAGACAGGCATCACACACTGACAACCAGCCAGGAATATGTGAACCAAAAGGGGGTTTTGTTCACTTACAAGACCGGAACAACCAAACAGGTTCAAAATAGTCCAGAGTTCAGATTTCCAAGTGTCCAGGGTTCAGGAGAAAAAATGCTCAGCCGGCTCTCTCCCCCTTCAGACATTTGGTGTCCCTGGCTTTCCCTGACCTGTTCACCCTGGTCAAATACCCAAAACTCCATGATTGAGGGTCAGGATCGGTATCACATCACGAACCATCAATAAGAGATAATCATCTGATCAAAAGTATGGAGCATATCTATGACTGTTATAATGTATTTGTGTATATACAGTGGTGTCCAAACAAAATCCCTGCAGAAGCCTTGGATAGGTGAAACGCGTTGGATCCTCTGGGTCATGCTAAAATAATTGTGGATTTGTAAATACTTGTTGTATGTTAGATGTGATTGTATTTTCTAGACCTTTTAACTGTTAACTACAAATGTGAATTTCATTTAGTGCCCTAAAAGCCCACTTGTGGTTGTTCTCTTTATATGGTTATTTTTGCAGTATACAATTATTTGATGCCCCTGCTGTTTCTGAAAGCTGGCAGGGTAAACAAGTGTGTGGTTAAAATGATGTAATCAGGTCATAAGTCATTTTTAATATGTATACATTTTATACATATGTGTATTTATAATCATGATGATATATCATCATATAATTTACTGCTACTCTTGGCTGATTGTAGGTAACTTGAAGCAGTTTCTACTACAACAGAGAGGTAATGAACTCATGGAGCTAGAAAAAGTTTTCTGGGATATTGCAATAAATATAAAAAACTTCTCCAGTAAAAACAAGCAGGACATTTCTCCCATTAAAGCACACCTTTATTCTTAGGTACAGTCAAAGTTTACACTTTAGAGGCCAATGTATGGAAGCAATGGAAAATCAAAGTAAATGCAGTGTGACATTTGCTTGTGAATGCGATTCTCCTCAGACACCTGTGTGCCAAGGAAAGCTTTGGTGATATTGTGCTGATGTAGATTTGCATGTTTAAATTTGGCATGCTATCTACAAGTTTATGCATTAATTTGTTTTAGTTGTTGGGTCAAAGACAATTTTACAGATGTATTTTGTTGAGCTGGTCAATAGAGAATTGGAATGCTGGTGAGATCAGAGGTTTGTTTACCTCTAAAATGGCAAAGTGTATGGATTAAAGGTCTCTCCTACGTTATTGATCTCTGCTTGTTGTGATGATGAAATCAGGTAGTCCCATATACTATACAAACATTTACCAAGCTAAGTTATTTCGAGCAAACTTATTGATGTAAAAGGTATAATACATGACAAAAGACAAGAGGGGGGGGGGGGGGAGAAAAAGCTTGTAGATATTGTCAACGAGAGCATAAAACAGGCAGGGCTTCATTGATTGCTAAGACTTTGTTAATCCTTGTGTTGTAAAGCTTCCATTTAGTTGCAATTACCTAACATGGTGACTGTTTCACATGTCACATTACAGAAGTTTGCAATTTAAGAAACCGAACGTGAAACTAATTACTTTTTTCACAAAAAAAGATTACATTTTACAGCATTAAATCTGCCTCTTAGACGCTAAGTACCAGTGTTACTCTGCTTTTAATATCACATTTCTATGCCACTAATCTTCTTTCCTCAAGGTGCGGTAAAGCAGAGGCAATTGGCAAGTTTCCTTGAATGCAAATAGCAAATACAACCAGAATTTCTGAGAAATTATTTTTAAGTAGACAAACAAGAAAAAGGTGTTTATTTTAATGAATTTATATAGCAAAGGGTTTTAAGGGATCTTATTCACAATTAAGATTGGTTTGCCACATCCCAACGAAATCAAGGAAGGAAAAAAGTATCAATCAAAATGAGGGGGGATTAAAAAAAAAAAAAAAAACAAACTTAAATACAATATCTAGAGGGACATAGCTAATATTCTATTTTCTATACCATCTCTAATGCCCCGGGGGGAGTTGAGGATGAGGCAATGTGCTCTATGATATCTTTATTGTCTCTCTCGCGACAGGCTACCGTCGTATCTTGCACCTCCTGCTTCTGGCGATGGTGTCAAACCACTCCCCCAATAGAGGAGAGTGCTATCAGGAGCTGGTAGAGTGTACGTGAAACGTAATTCACGTTGCACTAGAAAACACAGCAGCAGCTCATAAGCGCCCGTAACGTCGGGCCACGCCACTTTTGGACACTTGTCACGCACGCCGAGATGGCGTGCGGTGTCACTGGCGCCCGCGGGCGGGGGGTCATAAAAGAAAGCTGGGGAAAGGATGCAAGTTGGTATTGCATCGTTCGCAGCTTGCTACTTCTCAAGTTTAAGCAAAGATTTTGGAAACTCAATCGGGACAACACCACTTTCATGGACCCTAACTCCGATGGCAAACTACAGGTACATCAAGGTAGGCAAAGGGGTGAAATTATATACCTATGGCAATTCTGTGACAGATACTACGACACCCCTCCTTTCCTCTCCCCCCCTTCCCTCCTTCCCCCCCCCCATTTTCTGCGTGTGTCAGAACATAACTTTACGCCAGCATATTTATTTTGCTTTTGCTTTGTTTTTGGTTTCATTTTCTGCAACATTTCTTTTATACTTCACCATAATTGATTGACACTAACACACAACAACAAACAACAATATAATACAGACACTGAGACACTTCAACGATAGGATAAATACAGACACATACCACTACACTAACCAACACATTTAATATCCCTCCACATCACTCAATATACACTGCTCCACATAGAGCCACAGACACCACAATTCACCGGTAATCACTCACACCATACAACATACGCACATTTACTTAGTACCCAGTCTCACAATTCCCAAAACAAACGATAAACCAATACTCACCAATTAAATCACTAGATCACATCACCACCATTTTCACACAATGATCACAACATGTCACACTCATAATCTTTAATCCGCACGCATGTACTCGAAATACGCACATGAACATTGAACAACAATAGGTAAATATAAACCCCAGTCCTGGCCATATATATTTTTTACACTTATACTTACCAATGATAAGCTATATAGCTGTTATCTTAATACTTATTTAGTGAACCAGTGGACACCCCACCGTGCCCCAAGCAAGGTGCTCACCCAACCGGAAGTTGGCAACTAGAGATGGGCGAACACCAGCCCGGGAGTGTCCGCGAACAGGCGGGTCGAACTTTTAAAGATGTCCGCCGTCCGCCCTGTTCGGGACACATTCAAATTCCCCGCCTCTAGGCGGGGAATTTGAATCGGAAAACCGGATGTGGACGTCAGTGACGTCACTCCGGTCCATGGAACGCATCCTGGAACGCATCGTCTCCTGGTTGCGGGAGCCGGATGTGACGTCACTGACGTCACTTCCTACTCTGGCCTAATCTTCACTACAAACCGGCTTCATGCCCGGTCTTGTAGTGAGACATTCTTCCTCCGGCAACGATCTCGCAGGTTCTGATCCTGCCGGAGGAAGAATTTAGATCTTCTTCTGGCCGGCGAACAGGACGGGTCGAACACCCGTAACTGTCCGCCGCGAGGCGAACGGCGAACATGCCGAGTTCGCGGCCGAACTGTTTCTCCGGCGAACAGTTCGGTCCATCCCTAGTGGCAACCCAGAAACCTACACACCCAGAGGATTCATCCTACTTCTAGAACCAGCCAAGAAATTTGGCTAAAACCTGTAAGTTAGAGAGAACTAGATAATATAATTGATAGTAGCAACACCATTAGTCCTATACCCACCCCTTTATTGATTTCTCTCACGAGACTATGAAATCTCCTGTACACTCCTGACGAAGCAAAACAGTATATGCGAAACATGTTGAGTTGGAGAAATCCATAGTCATTTGATGAATTGGTGATGTGATAATAACCTTGAATTTCATTTATACCTTATTGTACTGTATTTGAATAAATAACTTTGTATCGCACAAATGGTACTGCCTGACAAGTCCCTTAATCCCCCATCATTTTGATTGGGGAAACATACTTTTTTTCCTTCCTTTAATGAATTTATATTCGCTTGTCCTATACTTAAAACAACTAAATAAACAATCTTCATTCATACAACGTATTTCTATTCAGAAACATACATTTTATCTTTTTAAACTGATTACCTTTATCATAATTAGTAGTTATTTAAAAAAAAAAGAAAAAAAGATAAAGGCCTCTCTTTATTTCATACCACATTATTTCAATTAGCCTAAGGTTTGAACTCTGGCTTGGCTGTAAAGTAATACCAATTTGCTGCTGTTAATGCTATTGTGTTGTTAATTTGCTCTTGTATTCTGGGATAATATTGCAAAACTGTGATTCACCAAATCTTCACTTCAATAATATTCCATGACCTAAATTATTCCCATCCGTCTCTGCACTGCAATTGCTGCATTTTTTGCAGATAACAGCCATGGTAGTGATAATGCAATCATGGCTGCTTACTTAGTCCGTTAGTGGCCAAGAAAATGCATTTTTAGTGCTTGCAAAAATGCGTACTGCAGGGCAATATTAGTAGCACGCGGCATTGCACATTACCAAAAACACAGGTGCTTGCATGTCTCCCATCTACGGCTATGTGGAATGAGTGCAGCTCACACACAGGCAGACATACATGGGAGAGATGTCGACTGGCATCTTTTATCTATATCTCTCTGATTTTTGTTTATATCAGCAGGGCTCTGTTGATATAAACAGTACAGTAGAGATGATACCTCCTCCACCTCCCTGGCTAATCTTCTTGGCGGGAGGGCGAGATGCTGGAAAAGTGGCCATGCATTCGGAACATAAGACGCAGGCACTTTTTCCCCCAATTTTGGGGTTGAAAAGGTTTGTCTTATATATGTGATAGTATTGTTCTACATAATTAAGTATTTGCACAAATCAAGTTCAAATTGAATTTGGAAAGTGATATCCTATACCCTAAACTCTTGCTGGTGGGTGGTGGGGGGGGGGTCTTTGGAAACATGTCCCAAGTAAAAAATGTGCATGTAGATTTTCCATAAATTAAAGTAACATTTTATTTACATATTTTTTAACTTGAAACTTGGGACACCAGTCTCCCCTGACCACCCTCCCCAGCAATTTTAGTGATGATTTAATTCCCCAAGCCAAATTAATTGCTAAATCCCTACAAATGTTATCAACTTGATTTTGAACTTAATTTTTGATCTAGAGCTATACTTTTTTTAAGTGACATACTCCTTTTAACCCTTCCTTACTTCAACCCTTCCTTACTTCTCCAGCATGTTGTGAGGACACCATGTCCATGAGAATTGCTCACAAAGTGGTAGCCACTTACTTTAACCTCTCTGGTGGTTCCATTTTATCCTTTTCTCCCTTCCTAAAGTGGTGCAAGAAGTACAAACAGATTACCTTATATAATCTATTGAGAGCTACTTGCTTTATTGGAGCTTATTATTCTTATTATTCTTCCACCAGCAGGATCAGTAAATCCCACCAGAGGAAGAATCTTTTCACTAGAGACCGGGTAGAGAACCTGGTCTTTTAGTGAAAAATCGGCTCCGAAAACCGGAATTGGTATCAGTGACGTCACATCCGACAACCGGATTCAAATTCCCCCTGAACAGGCGGGAGATTCTCCAGATTTGAATCTCCCCGTGAACAGGCGGTCATTGGACTTTTTTAAAAGTTCGATCTGCCTGTTCACGAACAACAAATATTCCGATTTTTTTACATCAGTTCCCATATCTACCTTACATTACGTTCACAATATGTGCATGTACAAGTGGCAATCTGTGCAATGAAGGTAATAATGACTGGAGATCACAAATTCACCAATTTATGAATTTGTTGTGAATATTAGTGTTTTGTGTATATGAATATTGTCTATGCTGTTCATCACTATTAGCAAAAAGCCCTACCTAACAAAATCAACTAGCCCTATAGCTATCCTCACCAATTTTTACTCTTACTCTCTACTACACAATGCATGAAATGGTAGCCAGTTCTTGAAGTCTGTTTTTTAAGGTGTTTCCATTCACTATTGTGGCTGCTGATAAACTGCTTCTTGGATCATAAAAAGTGCTAGATACAATAAGAAAATGCTCAATTGTTGCACAAAATCACATAGTTGAAAATGGCAAAATCCCAGGTGCATTGATTAGTAATAATGCTGTATATGGATATCCAGTATCCAGTGGTAGTATATGGATGATATCTTCAAACAAGATGTCACTAATACTGCTCATAACAGAGCTCTGTTAAAAAGCAGCATGTTTTTGGAACTCATGAATACAAGCTTTTCTGGCTCAAATACTGAATACTGTTTCCAGGGAAACAACCAAGTGAAAAGGTTTAGTTTTATTTTCAGACAACTACAGTAGTATGTGCATTACAAGTTAGGCAATGGCTGATTCTATGAAAGGCACTGAGTTGCTTGGTTAGACCCTAAAATGTCTAAAGTATGTATATATACATATATAAAATAATGCCAGTTTCTACTATCTCTTACTAAAGGTGGTTGTAAAATTTTGACTAGCTTATTTCTGAGTTTATTGCAAAGCCCCTGGACATGGTATCTTCGCCAATATTGTTGATTTTTGTAGGAACAAAATCAACTACATGAACATTTTGCATGCATCTCCAGCTTTTGCATCTTAACGTATAGAGAAAAGAAGAGGATAACCAGGATGTACTCCACCACTATGGAGAATACAATAGTCATCTGATTTGGCAGATCAAAACACTACCCAGGGTCATATACCCAAGATTTGACCTGAGACATTCATTTGTGATGAATAGTTTTAGAGTGATGTGGAACCATGAAGGTCAGCTATGCATATGCTTGACTTTAACATACTTTATTTTTCATCATAAAAGATGTTCTGATGTATTGGACTCACCCTATACTTTGGATTATCCGATGGCCAAAAAGCCCTGACCAGCAGAGCTGCATGTGAGCTGGGCAGCTTGTGCATGTGATCTCGGCTCTTTGTTTGTGAAAGCTGCAGCTCTCATAAACAAGCAGAGCTGGATGAATTTTTTATATTAGCGGGGTTTTGCTGATATAAACAATGCAGAACAGATGGGAGGTCTGCCCGTGGTTGGATCTCCCATTTGACAGCTCCTCTGACTCCTGGCTAACCTTCTTGTCAGGGGAGCAAAGGTGCTGGCAGGGAATATAAAGATGCAGTGTCTCATAGTCCGAAAAATACGGTAAATGTTTGTAAATAATAAAAGATATATGTCTATGACTATTGACTGTATTACTGTTTTGTCTTTGCTACTTATAATACCATCTTAAATTGTTATTGCAACATTAATGTCCCCTATAACATTTATGTCCTCTATTTGCCATATCGCCTTGTATATGACAAGCTTTTAAAGCATCAGTTTTCAGATAAAACACTCTAATGCAATCTAGACCACCCAACTTTGAGTACTTGCATTTTGAAATTTTAACATCTTTGCTCCAGATCATAGCATAACCTGATGAAGCATACCCAGCACTGATGTGTATACATCTAGAAATAGGATCTTATACAGACACCAAGCTTAGGAAAAAAAAATTCAACCACAGGAAAATACACGTAAAAACATATTTTTGCAATGTATCACACATATTAAAATTTTTGTATCTAAAGATGACTATAGTGCAAAAAGAATTCCAGAGTTTGGAACCGGAGGAAAAGCAAGTAAATTATATTCTTTAAATTTTTTTCTTTTTCTGGGAAGTTGTTTCAATTTGCTAGATTTAAGAATTTTCAATGAAATGTTTAACTTCTCCAAAGACTGCAAAAATGCCTATCGCTCTAATGGCTTATCTCTGCTTTCATGATCTTCTGCATCATAAGATCTGTAACCATTCCAATATTTTGCAATTCCATCTTTCTGTTCTTTTGTTGATATAATGAAATACAAACCAGATGCTAGATAGTGATATAGCACAAAATCTATAGAATATAGAAGTCGCTAAAGTTTCCTTGACTTAATAAAAATTTTAACAGAACACTGGAAAGCTAGCTGAGCATATCACAGCCATCACATTTAATGGCTCTGCAGAGAACATGTCTTTAGCTACAACTTTATCTTCTCAGCAGGCAAAGAGACAGAAACTGAGGAAAAGTAAAGGTTTTTTATTAGATTTTCTTTAAACAGTTTTGAAAATATGTTTTATATATACAGTGGAGGAAATAATTATTTGACCCCTCACTGATTTTGTAAGTTTG
>CM070035.1:99849786-99866889 GCA_036250615.1 Ptychadena robeensis | reverse complement strand
GAAAACATTCGGAAAATATTTGCATTCGGCAATATTCGGGGTTTTTTTTTTATTGCGAATGTCTGCAGTTTTTATTGCGAATTATATAATATATGTTTAACATGGCGCGAATTTTTAAAGTGGCGATTTTCGCAATATTCGCATCACCCCAATATTCATTTAAAAAACTGTTGATGGTGTTGCTAAGCTCTTGTTGCAGCCTTCCCATTTGTCCACTTGCATTGAGAGGCATGTGTAATGGATAAAAAATACCGAATATCCGGAATTGCGAATATTTGGCAATATATTCACCATCTTCGCGAATTTCCGAATTGCCGATATTCGCAATTAATATTCGGAATCCGAATATTCATGATCATCACTAATGATATATTTAAAGATTTGCATCCACCAGTCATGGGACAATTAAATAATGCTGACAGTAAGGCTATATGACCAGCACTAACAAGAGGAAGCAAATCTAAGCATCTCTGCCTAAATGGCCCCCTCCAAACTGGGAGTCACTATGGAACAAGACATGGTAAGTTAATATTGAGAAAAAAAGTTCACCTACAATGAGAACATATTAAACTTTTTGGATACTGCCTATAATGTGCACCTGAACCCAGATTAAAAACATAAAATTTTTTCATATACCATATTTTTCACACTATAAGCTGCACGTCCCCCCCCCCCCCCCCCCCCCCCCCCCCCCTAATCCCAGCTCACAAGCACATACACAGTTCAACTGGTCGGGGCCAGGAGGAGGGATAAGCAGTCAGAGGCAGCTACCCCAACTTCTTTAACTCCCACCCTATTAAAAGAGATGAGGGAGCTGCCTGTGCTATTTGCCTGTTTTGCAATACAGGCATAGGCATCCCAAATCATCAAGTTCGCGGCATCATGTCTGGAGGGGGCTAGAAGCAGATTGGAAATTTTAGCATATTATAATGTAACCTTTTTAAATTTCTCATACTACTTTAAACAAAGAAACACAGAAAGAATTGTACCAACAGTGAGGTTTAACCTCCTGGGCGTTCTGCCCCAGTTATCTCGGGGCGAGTTTTTTAGCTGATAAAACTCACCCCGAGATAACTAAACCAAAATTAACCTGTCTGAATTCCCTCGTGATTCTGAGCATCGGCATGCCAGGGTCCTCTTGGAGGTCGGAAACTCATGGCAGAACTTAATGTGCTCTTAAAAAAGAGGTCCATGTGCGCAATGTCCAGGAGGTTAATAAGCCCTACTGGCTTCTTTAGCTATATGCACTGTAAAATAATATCACACTAAACATCAGAACATGTACAGAAGTTGGGTTTTCATTCAACACTGTGTGTCTTCAGTAGATATCATGGCCTATGAAGTATATCATATTCAATATTCATATGGTAAAAATTCAAATGGTTAATAAGGCATGCACAAATGGTTCACATTAAAGTTTATGCTTAACTTATTTATATAAATTCATTTTCCCTTTTGACTAGTAGACAAAATTATTTCAATGCAACTCCCACTGACCTCATTAAGACTTTTTATCTCTATAATAACCATGGGCCAATATATTTTCAAGTATTCTTGCAGAAAATAATTTGTGCAATAAATATCAATTAACTGACATTTATGTAGTCATTTTACTTCCTGCAGAGTATGTCACTATTAAGGGGTAATAGCTCTAATCTTTCTATAGAATGTTATGTGGCCTTTTCTTCTCAAATACCTCCTACTGTACTTTTTATACCTTGTCAGAAATAAATGCAAAATAAATAAATAACAAGTCAAACCTGAAAGAATTATTGTGATGGTAAGATTCTTAATCATTCGAGTAAAAAAATGTCACTGTGACTATAATTCACATGATATAACATGACAGTTAAGATGTACAGTGGTAATTTGTAAGAGCTTTCAGTATTATTGAAGTATCAAAAATTTATACGGTTCACTTATTAAGTCAAATTGTTTCATTCAAACAGAAAAAAGCTGAGGCAAAATCACAAAGGACCACAGTATTATATTAGAAAAAAACGGTATGGTAAAACAATTTGTACACAGCGGTCCAATTATTCCATTCAGTGAATGAGAACATGGTGATAAAAAAATAATAAATATCTAAAAGAGCGTATAAAATTCTTTTTTTTTTCGTTAAAGTTGGTGAAAACCAAGTCCATGTAAGGTTACAATTGTATTCTTTTTTTGAAAGCAAACAGCAATGATGTAGCATGTAATCGGTTTGTCAAAAGAAAAATATGTTTTTATGTATTAAGTTTAGGACTTTGAAAGAAAAATATCAAGACCAACTTTCTGCTGCTCTGATTGTTATTCATTTTCAAAAAAATGTAACAAATATAGATAATCACTTCTAGTCTGCTTATTGTCCAAAAATAGTCAAGATTTATTACCATTTTAAAAAAATTATCCAGCTCTCAAGTACTCCTGAGATGGCCACTGTTCGCTCCTTAGTTTACACCATTGCTTTGATAATTATCTTGTTAAATTTTGCATAATGCACTTTGGTGCTTCCTGCGCTGCAATTGATTATAAATGGAATGGCAGCTCACCATTCATGCCCATCATGAGGATTTAGTTAAAATATTGAACTGGGCCGTATCACATAGGTTTTTCTGTTATACAAGAATGTAATACTTGCTATCACCCCATTGTTTATAAGGTCAGTGGAGTTTACTTAAGATTATCTATTTAAAATGTTTCACAGTTGTTTTGCAACATCCAACTTTCTTGACAGGGAGAAATTGCATCAATGTCAAAGTTTGGCACTGTAGTTATATTTCTTTGGGATATTACTATGAGAATTAAAAATTCAACAGTATTGCATATAAGTGTGACTTACTTTGTCTTTCAAATATGAAGGTGGTGCAGACCAATATATTACATCAAAAAGCCCCCGAGCCTGTGCATCTTCATTTCTTATACTCAGTTGCTGGGGTCCATCGAAACCATCCCTAGTTGGGGCAACTCTAATGTCACTATTTAACTCTGTGAGGTACCAGCCATTCATATCAGTGATCTAAAAAATAAAACAGTGAATTAGAATGGAATATGGGTGGTGTCTAAATGCTCCCCTCTCTTTCTTGAGGTGGGAAGCCATCTAAGACACTTTCAGAACTCTTTCTTCAGCCAAGGATCCCCCAGTCAGCTACGCCCACACTCCCCCGTGTGGAAAGTTTCAGTGTTCAACAGTTCAGTTGAGCCTGTGCCCAGTCTGAAGGGTGTGAAAGTTGCCCAGAGTCTCTTTAGGCCTCTCGAGAAGATGGTAAATGAGAGGCCTATTAGTTGCCCTTCACCCTTGAGGAAGTGGGTCTGTCCTTGAGGTCCCTCCAGCCTGCAGACAGGCCTGTCTGCTCATACTAGACACCTCCAAGGACCCTCTGTGCATGGAAACACTTCTGTTCCAAAAGACAAAAACAGCCCTTGGAAAATTCGCACCTAGGCTTTTTACCAACTCATGGCACACAACACCTCCCCTCGGCTGGTTCACCTTTTTTTTACTTTTAAAAGTAAAAATGATTTACCAATAGTAAAAAAATTATATTATCAAGGTTTTCATTATATCAGGCCCTAGAGATTTGTGTTATTAAAATAGTTTTAAACATTATTGTTTCCTTTTAAAAAAAATTCTTGTTTATGTGCATTGTTATGGTGTGCCTTTTTGGATTCAGGACTAAAAGTGTCTTTGGTTTAGGTGATGAAATCTGCCTATCTGCCTGTACATGTGGGAAAATAATATATAAATAATGGGAGGAAAACAATGGAATATTTAATAGTGCTCTCACCTTGATATAAGAGAACAGTGAACTAATGCAGTTGCTTGAAACTCCAGAACAGAAACACTGATCGCAACCTTTAGGATTTTGACGCTGAAGGTTAAAAAATCCACGCTTACAAACTTGACAGTTATCACCATCCACATTTTCCTAGAAAGAGAACATAGAGATTTCAGTTTTTGTCTGCAATATTTTTTCGTTTTTTATAAATTTGTGTGATTTACTAAAAGGGCATGATACTGGACCCAACATTTTTCTATGTATTCAGTATGATGCAGAATCACACAACTGTTTACTTTTTTAACCTCCTGAGTGCACCACCCGTTTTTTACAGAGTACACTGCCTGTCGTTTCCGGCATGTCGTCAGAGCTCTACACGCAGCTGTTGTCATTACTGACAACAGCTGCGTGAGAGGGAAAGCCGGCGCTCCTCCATTAACATGGAGGTCTAGGGAGGTTAAATTAAATTTATTCTAAAACTAAAATGTAGTGATCTCCCTGTTGGTCCAAAAGTGAATGGTGTCATCATCTACCTCTGTTCCTCATGGCAAGCACTTGTCTAATTCCTAACTACATAGTATAAATGAATGTAGGTTGGTAGAATAACAGAAAGGTTGAAGGCTTCTGATGTTTCCCTCACTTTAGCTAACCCTCAACCTTTACATCTGCGTCAATGGGTGAAACCTGACATGTGCAGTTACATGATAAGGTCTGCTTTTGTTGTACTGTAGCACACTAAATATGGCAGGACATAAAGATATAGTGACTATAGAATATATAATCTATGCTAATTATATTTTCATAACAAACTATTTAGATTCACATCATCATAATAATAATAATAATAATCTGTATTAGCAATTTAGACAGAACACTTTTTATTTTTTGTTTTTTATTTTTATTTTATTAACTAATCCTTATTTAAGTGTTAAGAGGGGGGAGGGGGCTGTGGGGACTGAATCAGTTTTCTCCCTGAACAGCAGGGACCTGGGGACTTTTAAGGCCAGGGGTATAAAGTAGTCAGTCGGGTCAGGTGTCACACATAAAGTACCTATGATTAAAGTATAAACCCATCACATAGTATAAACATAAAAAAATGGAAAAAAGAAATGTCCATGCAGCATCATTGACCTTAAAAGTATTGGTCCGGTAGGATTTAATGTCCTTTAGAAGCAAAAAATCGACAAAGATGGGTCCCATAGATGGATCAAGGGATGACCCTGACATATGTTTCATATATTGGTTTTCCTCAGGGGTCCCCATGGGTATCACAAGGGCCCCAAATTCGCATAAGCGATGCTCCACAGGAACCCTCGTATACGGATGGTCATAAAAACCCAGAGTGGAGGAACGAGGGGCCACCTTCTGGGGCACAGTGGACAATTTTTATTAGCATATTCTGGTCTGAAGTATCAATGGGTCAGAGGCCAAGAGGATATAACCTATTCTCCTTTTAGTAGGTCACAGGGTCGATATCCAAGGATGTCTCCAGAGAGGCCCTCCCCCCTCTTAACATATCTCTTTTGGGATGTTGGCCAGCTTTTTTATACATCGATGTATTTAAGCTGCAAGACCTAGGATTGCTCTTTGTTTCAATTAATCCTTATTTAAGACAGACTTGTTTTACATTACATGCATATGTGCAGGTTAGACCCCCACAAGCTATTATATTGAGCAGTCATTATATTTTACATCATCTACTAGGTATTTCATCCAGGTGCCAAATCACCATGTGATGAAGGAGTCAGTTAAAAAATAATTGGAAAGAAAAAAAGTCTATAAACATCACAACTACTGCTCATGATCTCTATATAGATGGATGAGAATTAAACAGCACTGCCTGTTTAAAAGTTTTCTATTTTAGAAACATTCGAGTAACTACCATAGTGTTCAGAGAATGTAAAACATATATTCTTAGTATGTATATCTGTGGCCAGGCAAAGACTACAAAAGTATTTTCATATTCAAAAAGCAGTATATTTTTTTTAAACAAAGTAAAATCATGCTCTACCTTTAATTTCTAGGGACTTGTAAGCCATCCATTATATACAATTATAAACCTCGGTATCTTTTCTTATATTTTTTCATTTTTGAGAATAATTACTACACATTGCATGCAGCTGAAGAGGTCGTTGTTTTTACTAAAGCCTAAATGATCATTTGGGATATAGGAGCTGGGAAATAGACATTAACATGGCTTATTGTTTGCTCCTGCAGGAGGTTTTACTCCGCCAAATCACAGGATAAGGGCTTGTTTCCACTTAAGCGGAAACCCGCGGTTGTGCACGGCGCGGATACATTCTGTTCAATAGGCTAGTCCCCGGCAGCCGTCAGGTAGCGGTCCCCGGCAGCGGTCCGCGCTATTCCATGGCCGTCCAGCACTGACCACGGTCATAGAGGTGAATGGCCGCCGCTAAAAACCGCATGAGATGCGCCGCCGGCTTCCACACAAATGGAAACAAGCCCTAACTCTTCCCCAAAGCTGGAATTGGTAGAACATAAAGTAAATACACTGTTATGTGCCTCTAAATTAGAATCTCAGAATAGTTTTTAATAAAAGGTAAACTTTTTTTCTACTTCTTTGATACGAATAGGTACATACAAAAAATAAGTCTAGTAAGTATGGACTTTAACATTTTTTTTACAACAAATACATAGATTAAGTAGATTAAGTACTTACTAACCTTGCAAATACATGGATCCACACAGGGGTCTTCATTCTCACTGCCAGATACACTACAGTTACAAGGTACACACTCTGGATAGCCAATATATCCCAAATCACACTGCTCACATTTGTCCCCTCCAAAGCCAGGTTTACAATGGCAGGAACCAGGTAATAAGTCTAGAGAAAAATAATGAAATATTACAATCTTTAATAAATGACGATATAAGAAATATTTTTCTTAAATTAAATATTTTTATAATATGTTCTGATTTTACAATACTGTCGTTGCTACTTCATACATGCAACTGGAATTAAAAGACTAAATTTGTTAAATGAGAGATTAAAAGATTAAAAAGACAACCTTAAAGGTGTGCTAAACAGGCTTACTTTGAAGATTACAGTGGAGGTCTCCTTTAAAATTTTTGAAACTGCAGATGAGCACAGGGATGCAAGATGCCATTTTAAAGAATGACAGTGAGAGGTATAGAACATTACCTATTATTAATTAAAACTAATTAGAAGAGACTGATGTAGGACAGGAATAAGGAACAGCTGTCATGTTAAAGCTAATTAAATCAGCCTCGATAAGGCTCAGAATATTAGCAGGTTACATCATTAGCACATTACTAAGCCTAAATAATATAATTTTAGCCTTTGATAATAAACTATCTTTGCATGTTCAGTTTATTATCTTTAAAATTAGTCAATTCATGCTACTATAAGAGAACTCTGGAGGGTGGGCACTTACATTTTATTCTTAAATAGGCTAACTTTTCAGCAACTGAAATATAAACAGGTAAGACATTTTGCCTGATCTAATCTGCATCCTTTTTTTGTAGTCAGAGTGTCATAAAGTATTGACCCATTGGATTTCCATAATAAATACCCCACCTTCATATTTCTTTTAAAGAGAACTAGTCAAGAATTTCTACCAGATCTACTTTTTGAGTTATTTGCAAACCCCCAGAGCATGGTATTATCACCAAACATGCTGGAGATATAGAGAAGGGTTGATGGAATACTGCATAAAGAAAGCATTGTTCTAGCATATGTAGTTTTTGCATAAATTACGTTCAAAGTTATGTCAGAAATTTTACTTTAACATTGAACTTGTTTCCACGACCCTTCTCTACATAACCAGAAATGTTAGTATGTTCAGGGGCTTTACAATCAACTCACAAGCAAGTTACAAAAATTCAACCATCTCTATAACCTGATATTTGTTCCTAGCTAACAACAAACTATTGTGTTGATTTTAAAAAATCTGTAATAAATAAAGCCTAGATAGATTATTTAGTCCAGGCAGTAAAAAGGGGGCCGTACATCCTAGCACTAATCACAACATTTTTGGAAGCGGTATAGAACAAGTTATTATTTTTCAAACTTAAATGATAAGTCTACAAAATTATAGATATCACTGATCATTGCAGTTCTTTAACAAGCAAGTTACTGTATATATGTTTATAAGTTTTAACGGATAAATCATCCTAATATTATTTCAGATAAAATGTATGATTTGTGTATGAAATTTTTCATATTTGTTTGCATAAAAGGAAAGCTTGGGCAGCATTTATGGATGCCTTCAAAGATTCAGTCTGGTCCCTTCTTGAGCAAATCCATGTCACTTAAGGCCCATTAAAATACCCAGTTTTAGCAATAAGGGGACATCTAACTGTTTCTTTGAGAACTTTCCTTTCTCATCATCTAAGGTATATATCCTGCACTAGTGTTACTAAGCAGTTTCATTAGATAGTGTGCATTTTGTGGTTTTTTTTGTTTGTTTTTGTTCTGTCCACTTTCATATTTGATGACAGATCATTAGTGCACAATGTAATGTTCTTTACTTTGCATTGCAAACATTTTGAAATAAAAGTAGTTTGAAAAATATAAAAGCTTGGGGATACAATAAAAAAAAGGGGACCTCTAACTGTTTCTTTGAGAACTTTCCTTTCTCATCATCTAAGGTATATATCCTGCACTAGTGTTACTAAGCAGTTTCATTAGATAGTGTGCATTTTGTGTTTTTTTTTGTTTGTTTTTGTTGTTCTGCCCACTTTCATATTTGATGACAGATCATTAGTGCGCAATGTAATGCTCTTTACTTTGCATTGCATTTGAAATAAAAGCAGTTTGAAAAATATAAAAGCTTGGGGATACAATAAAAAAAATGTAGGTTGTAAAAGTACCTGAGTTTATTTAGAGTAATAGAGTATGTTTACCTTAGGAATGGTTCTTTAGGTGAGTATATATTATAAACTAAAATAAACGTGCAAGAATTACATTATCAGTGAGCATTCAATAGCTAAAGCGGTACAGGTTTTTCATTCGATTCCCAAACAATCAATCGCCATGTGCGTTGATCCTGTTTGAAGAAAGGTTGATTGAACAGGGATCCATCATTGGTAAACCCGTGGTCCCCAACCATAGTATTGGCCAGGAATCAATTGGTGTGTATCGATTTGTTTAATGATCGTTGAAAGATTGTTCTTTGCATCAGCACACCATGATCAATCATCAATCTCTCACATATCTACATATGTATGGGTACCTTAAGACACCAAGATGCATGACACGTGGTATCAGCATTGATTGACTAAGCAGTGATGGGGGCATGGACCTGTGACATGCCCTACACCTAACAAATTGTGGGTTGTAATAGTACCTTATGAGTTATTTAGAGTGATATAGTATGCTAACCTTAGCTTAGTATATGAAATAAACTTAAACAAACATGCAGGAATTACATTACTAGTGACCATTCAATAGCTAAAGCAGTAAGACACCTGGATGAATGACACTTGGTAACCGCATTGATTGCCAAAGCGTGTTGGGGGGCAAGGACGTCCTACAGTAAATAGGTGTGATATGTTATTTCATTCAAAGAAAAATAGTACTTTGTTATATTGCCATACATGTCCAAAAAGTTGCAATGGAGACCCAGGGTGGCAATGCTAAACAGTTCAGGAGCAGGTTGGTCTTTTTACAGTAGTAGCCCAAAAGAAAATCACAACAAGGAAAGGAGGGCCGGGAAGGTAGGCACAGTCCCTACTGTTAAATTAGCTTTCTGTTTTGAGTAAAAGTTCCCTTTGAAATATAAGAAAACATATTATTTATTTATTATAAATTTCCTAGGTTTGAAAAGTATGTTTAGTTTAGAGTCAAACTTCTTCTGCTGCTTTTTTATTTCATGCTTTTGTTTTCAAAATCAAGAATCCAGGGCCAGCTATTACTTTTGTGCATACACAGCTTACATCTAACATCCAATTTCCAGTAAATGAACTTTTATCCTCTAGCATGAGTGTAGATAAAGAAGGCATTATCATAATGTGCCAAGTACTGTATATATTGCTTGTGATTCACAACTTTACAGCAAATTACTTTTAAAGTAATCATTTTCTTTCCACATTTGGCTCAACAGCAACATATTTATTGCAGTTACACATTTAAGTAAATGTGCCCATTTTACTTCCATAAAGCGCTTTGTTATGAACTTTTAGCTTTAGACTTCCATACAAAAGTTCAGTTTTAGTGTAAACAGTCAGGTGTCTTTCAGAGCTGTCTGTGTTTTTATCATTCTAGATAATAATGTCACTGGTTAGCAAATGTTTGTTAAAATTTTTAGTAAATATACAAGTTACCTAATACCTCATAGTCTAATGCATCATCTTCCTGTAGTATATATTTCCTAGGAAATATCAGAAACTCTTAAGGTGTCCATACACGATATCCATGCAATTGACCTGCAAAGACGTTACCACGCTGTGCTTGATTGCGGGTCAATCGAACGGGAATCGATGTGTACCATTTTGCACTTTGATTCCCGTTCGATAGGGTCTCTGATTTGGCGTTGTGAGCTAGTTTACTACCATAAATAGCTCACAACACTGGCTGGGCGATGCGGGGAAAGCCTTGCTTGTGTAGTTTACACAGCCATGCTAAGCTCTGCCCCCTTTCCCCTGTGAGGGCCGAACACAGGCTGTGTGGGGGGAAAGAGGAGTTGTGCTCTCCCCGCTGCTTGTCTGATCAACTGGGATTTACGGACATGTCTGTTCCCAGTTTGACCAACCTTTTTCTAGCTAGATGGATTGATCCCGCTCTCAGAAAGGCATACATGGCTCTGTGATGATAGGTCTATCTTATCACCCTGACCTTCTTCTTTACTATATTGTTTTGGGATGTTGGCTTGCTAAGTGTGGGGAAGAGTAGAATAATATGGTTCATACATGGCTCGATCTTGTCATAGATTCAAACAAAATCGAGCAAATGCACTGAGAGAAAGAAAGTGTTACTTTGTATTATACAATTATTTATTGATACAAAGTTTATATTTGTTTCAGGTTTTGTTTGATTATGTGGGGGAAGCAATATTGGAAGCAGTTACAAGCAAGTGTTACCCATCTGAACTTTGATTTGCGATCCATGATATAAAAAGGCCCCAGAAAAGGACACAGAAAAAGAAATTCATGCAATGAGTGAAATTCATTCTGCAAAATGTTGGCGTAAATGTGGTGTCTTTGGAAAAATAGTTATGACAAAAAACAGAAACCTAACAAAGACGGGATTACAATGCTAGTCCTAAAATAGCTATTATTAGATCTTGGTATGTACAAATGTGTTACTTTGAAGTCCACTTGATGCTATTCGAGGCCAAGATTTTGATAATTCACCCTTGCCACTGGGATCTAGGCCCTTTGTTTTCTATATATACACAAGATTGTGTTTTTTGTTTATATTAGCATTTATTTTTCATATTATGCAACAACATAGGAGATGGTTGCGAAATTTCAACTAGATTATCATGTAGTTAATTGCAAAGCCTCTAAACGAGATGAATCATCACCAAAATTGCAAATTGCATACATTGAGTTCAAAGTCAAGGGCAAACTTTGACTCAAACTCAAAACTCCATGTGCTATGGCAATACTTTTTCATTTTCTAATGTTCCCAAAACCCTTGTCAACATCTCCAGCTATTTTGATGAGGATAGCATATTCAATGGCTTTGCAAATAACTAAACTAAAAGACATTGTTTAAAATTATGTCCACTGGATGTAGAGTCAAATCTATGCATTTTAATCACATACATTCCCATTATAATAAGGGAACGCACAGAAAGTGTTTATTGCATGCATACTACTTTAAAACCACAAAAGTGTACATTTTGCAGTAAAGTTAAAATGTATATACTTAGCTATATGAGTAATAATGTCTGCCTATAAAACACAAACCAAGAGAATTTGAGTTTTTAAGAACAGTACAATTCTTGCCCTTGATTTTCTGCAAAATGATTGCCACTGTCTTCATATTTCATAGATCATCTAAACATGCTATGTTATAATATTGTGGAATGTATAATGGCAGTTATGAAGGCATAAGGGGGTCCAACCCACTACTAGCAAGGTGTGCCTAACAAAGTGGCCGGTGAGCGTATGTATATATATATGTGTATATATATATATATATATATATATATATATATATATATATATCCAGCACTAATCACAGATTAACCTGATTGTAGACATTTTCAAAACTATTTATTGAAATAGAAAAAAAAGAGCAGATCTTTTCAATTTGTCATCTAGAAACAAAATACATATTCAGTATTCAGTATTCAAATACATGTTTGTATATTTCAATGCATTTAAAATTACCTTCTGTAGCTTCCTTCATATCTTTGACACAAATATTACGTAAGGATCCAATTGGGTCACAATCACATGGACGACAAGGTTGATGGTGGTTTGGTGACAGCTAACAAAATATATAAATTTAACAAACATTATAATAAGTTACAAATAACACCTATTCAAATATAGTAAGGTTTAAATGTAGTCAACCCAAAGCAAACACCATAAAATATTGTAGCTTTTTCATTTTTTTTTATCTGGTGATTCTACCAGTAATACCTATTCTGTGTAGGGCTTTTAACACTACACATTGTGTTTTGTACTGACATCCCGTTACGTTATGTGCTAGCACATGCATTGAATAGTGATGGCCAAACTGCCCACAAGGCGGACAGTTCGGCCGCGAACAAGCATGTTCGCCCTCCTTCTCGCCGGCGTACAGTACAGGTGTTCGACCCGCCCTGTTCGCCGGCGAGAAGGATCCCTCTATTCTTCCTCCGGTGGGATCATTAGCAGCGAGATCCCGCTGAAGGAAGAATATTTCACTGAAGACCGGGTAGAGAACCCGGTCTTTCAGTGAAAAACCGGCATGTAAACCTGGATGTGACGTCAGTGACATCTGGTTAGCACAACCAGGAACTAGAGGCGGGGAATTTGAATCTGTCCGCGAACGGGCGGACGGCGGACGGCTTCGCCTGTTTGCGGACGGACACGGCCGAAGTTCGGCCATCACTAGCATTGAACATTGAGGATGTGCTGCATTAGCATTTCTAGTACTAATGTATTGGAAATGTCAGTACATCAAAAATGCAGTGGGTTTAGTGATAATATACTACAACGCATAATGCAGCACATATTGAGCATGGATAGTAAAGTCTACATGTGCAGCGCATGATTTATAGTGCCCCCAAAATGCTAACATTATAAAAAAAAAAAAAAGTCTCCATTTGCTCTATTTTTTTACTGTTTTTAACTGGTTCATGGTTATGGAAATCTACCCTCAAATTAGGAATGCAATAACTATATAGAAATTGTATTAATTACCTGGAGAAAGAAATTGGTTTAGAGTTTTTTGCTGCTGATTGATGTAAAATAATGCTGAATAATTAAAACTCAGTTATAGAGTTATAGATAGATAAAGACACATTGCAGAAGAAACCAGACAAAGGGGAAGTGGGATAATTTTAAAACATTAATACATTTCAAGTTAATGAAAGGTAAAGTTAGCACAAGGCTACATTAAACTACTACATTAAACTGCATAAAGCAGACTTAGAAAACAACTTCAAAAGTAGAGATCATTGAATTAAAATGTGACCATTTCGACAATTTCAAGCTTATTGCAAAGCCCCTGAGCATAGTATCATCAAACTTGCTGGAGATGTAGAGATGGGTTGGATGTATACTACAAAAAAGTATGGCTCTAACACAAATAGTTTTGCATAAATTAAAGTCAAATTCAGTCTGCTTAAAATAATACTACACAAACATTATATATAACATTATTATATATAAAAATTCATGTTTTTCTCAACATAACATGTATACATTCGTAGTGCTTATTGAAGCCAGGGGTGAGCCAACCCTGAGCCCAATCAGTGTGATGATATTGGATTTGTTGCTAATAGCTGTCCTGCCCTTTAAAACACACATCAGTTTTGGGTTAACTGGTTTTAATAAGCACTGTCTGATGTGAACCATGCCTTGCAAAAAGAGCTCTCAGAAGACCTACGGTCAAGAATTATTGACTTGCATGAAGCTGGAAAGGGTTACAAAAGTATCTCCAAAAGCCTTAATGTTCATGTGTCCATGGTAAGACAGACTGTACAAATGGAGAAAGTTTGTATATAGATCACTGCAAGAGCGCTGAATAAGGTAAAGAAGAATCCGGGAGTGTCAACTAAAGACTTACAGAAATCTCTGGCACATGCTAACATTTTTGTTGACACATCTACAATAAAGAAAACATTAAACAAGAAAAGAAGTACATGGGAGGACACCATGGAGGAAGCCATTGCTGTCCAAAAAAAACATTGCAGCATGTTTGATGTTTGAAAAAGAGCACCTGGGTGTTCCACAGCACTACTGGCAAAATATTTTGTGGACAGATTATACCAAAATTGAGTTGTTTAGGAAAAACAGGGAGCATCATGGTTTGGGGCTTCTTTACAGCCTAAGTGGCTTGCACAAATTGTTGTCATTGATGGAAAAATGAATTCCATAGTTTATTAAGACATTTTGCAGGAAAACATAAGACCATCTGTCCACCAACTATAGCTCCGCAGCGGATGAGTGATGCAACAGGACAATGACCCAAAGCATTCAAGTTATTTAACAAAATATTGGCTTCAATAGAACAAAATACTCCTTCTGGAGTGGCCAAGTCAGAGTCATTAACCTCAACCCAATTGAAATGCTGTGGCATGACCTTAAAAGAGCGATTCACATCCGAAGAATATTGCTACACCGAAACAGTTTTGTAAAGAGGAGTGTTCCAAAATGACTACAGATCGTTGTGCGAGCCTAATCTGCAACTAAAGGAAATGTTTGGTTGAAGTTATTGCTGCCGAAGGAGGGTCAACCAGTTATTAAGTCCACATAAGTTCACATGCTTTTTCCACCCTGCTCTGTGAATGTTTACATGTTATGTTCAATAAAAACATGAAAACATATAATGTTTGTGTAGAATTATTTAAGCAGACTGTGTTTTTCTATTGGTGTGACTTAGATGAAGATCAGGGCACATTTTATGACCAATTCAAGGAAAAAGTCATGTGATCCGAAAGGGTTCACATACTTTTTCTTATATATTTTTCTCTATATGTATATATATATATAAACCGCCAAACATATTGACCTAAAGATTGAAAAAACTAGAAAGCCAATGTATGTTTTATGGGCACACAACTGGTTTTCTTATAGTTATAATAGTAATATAGTTATAACTAGTTAAAATGAGAATTAAATTCATTTGTTTTACCATTGAAGGATTGTGATGTTGTGCTATGTTTCAGACCTAAAGCAATGCAATGACAAGGGTAGACCTAAACTCACAATTTGTGTTCATGTGTCTCGTATGGCAAAAATATAACAAGCTGGTTGTGCCTCTCAGGATAGAACATGTTTTATTACCTTATTTGCTAAAAAAAAAAAAAATTGGGCTTACCACCTTAATCTTCTACTGCTGAGGCGGTGACACAGAGATTACTAGTGCTCATGAGAGAGCATCTCATTATTGGATGTGTTAATGCATCTATGACATCCAGAAATACCACATGACTGGGGGAGGACTGAAAGGTCAGTAGCTTGATCTTGTGAGTGCCATACACAAGATCATTTAGCCAGTAAAGTTGATTTAAGTGACATTTCAATCAAAATGTTTACATTAATAAATTAATAAAGATAAATATATTAACAGTTT
Organism: Ptychadena robeensis; assembly: GCA_036250615.1. Taxonomy (NCBI): domain Eukaryota; kingdom Metazoa; phylum Chordata; class Amphibia; order Anura; family Ptychadenidae; genus Ptychadena; species Ptychadena robeensis. The sequence goes on along the minus strand of CM070035.1, from coordinate 99,851,412 downwards.
CACTTTCAAATCTGTAAGCTTTGCACCATTTTCTCAATTTTTTTCTAAACCATATTTTTTTTTCACATCTGACATATCTTTGACTATTTTGTAGAGTTTATAAAATAGGCTCTCAAACTCACATGAGTCCCCTTGTTGATAATACTGTTAAGTAGAAGTTTATTTGTAAAACAATAATGTACAAAATAAATAGCATGAGGGTTCATTAAAATAGTATTAAAAATTGTTCTTATAAACTGTAAATACCATACCCATTGAGGTCGATAGTAACCATCTATACAGGTCTCGCAGTTAATCCCAGCTGTGTTTTCAGAGCAATTGACACAAACTCCACCTCCAATGAATTCACCACGAATATTCAGACTTAGCTTTTTTCTAGCTACGTTTTCATCATAAAAGCATTCTGCGGTTTTCCCATGACAGTTGCAAGCTATGGAAGTAAAATTAATTTGGTCAGAAAACAAACTATACTTTAATGATAAAAAAAAAACAAACTATAAACTTACCTTCCAATGCACAGGTCTATTAATTAAAAGTGTTGCATAAACTTTTGACAAGGTGCAAAGCAATTTGGCCATAATCTGATGTCAATGTTTTATTTACAAGCCCATGTATAGTTTGTGCAAATTGTAATTTGCACATATTTCATATCAAATTACAGAAGCCCTTTTATTATTTTATAATGTAAAGCTTGGTGCTGTTAGCAAAAGTTCCATCATGACGAAGTTTCAAGCCAACAACAGGTTTTTGTTTAAGCCCAATTGTTGACTTGAAACTAAATAAAATCATTTTTTAGTACTTTTATGATTTAAATATGGATAAGTGACCTGTTTAATTTTTTTCATTGATTGTGATTTTCTGAACTATCTGTGATTACAAGACAAAGGTAATATAAGGTAGGGTTTGCAACACATTTGAAGAAAAACACGTGATTTATGTATGGTGTTTGTATGGTATTTTAATAGGTTCATTAAATTCTAGAGAGCAGTTATCTCTTTCCAAGACTCCTACTTCTAAAATAAAAACAGTGAAAATATTTTCAGTAGGATGCTAGCACACCAGCCCTTCTTTGGTGAAACTCTGCCTTAGTGTTACAAATGACAAGTATTCTACTATAGCAAAAGAGGAAAAAAGTTACAACAGTGAGTATAGTCTGCAAGCTAAAAATAGGAGTTGGATGATGTTTGCGTCCCTGACCTAGAACAACTCCTGGCAGCTTTTTAGTATATTGCAGACTTGGTGTGTGAGTTTGTGTGACGATAATTTGTTACAGATATGTTTAAGTCTGGCATGGGCAGTGATCCCCTGTGTATTAAGTATTATTCTACTTTTACAGATTTAGGCTAGCTTTGATTAGCTTAATTAAACCTTTTCCCATTCATAAATAACACCTATCTAACCTTTCTGTATACTACATGGATTTAAATACATTCCTCCATCAAAACATTATATTTTAGAGATTTGCTATGTATATATTGGAAAAACATTGCCACCTAGATAGATTTCAGAGATTTTTTGCACTTTCTTGTCTATGTGCTAATAGTTTCCAGCAACCAACAGTTGGTTGTAATGCTGTTGTCTATATATATATATATATATATATATATATATATATATATATATATA
>CM070035.1:99825895-99847974 GCA_036250615.1 Ptychadena robeensis | reverse complement strand
TAGTAGGCTTTCGAGCCTATACAGCTTGGAGTAAGACAACATGCTTAAAGAGGATGATGTATATATGTTGAGCCATTTGCAGCATGGTATTCCTCTGTTCCCAACCTGGATGGAAGTAAAAATTTATTGTCGAGGGTCATATCCATATGTAGGTACACTCTGTACATTGGGTGATATGTGACATACCACTACGGGGCCTGTGGCTGCAAACGGGCCGGCTGCTCCAGGCTGCCTGATCGGCTTTTCCGCATATGTCGCCCATTGAAAAAAATGGCACTGACTGTTCTTTGTACTTCACTTGCCTTTATCTACATAGGTTACAAAACCCATGTTGGCATAATGGTAGTATCTTTTTCTAATAAATAATCTGTGAGATGTCAATAGACCATCGCATCAGACAGCAGCCAGCCCTGCATCGGACAGACGACAGTAAAGACCACTCTATTGACATCTCACGGATTATTCCAGGAACAGCTACTGACAGATCACAGACAGACTGCAAGAGAAATCACCACTGAGCGTGGTGGAAAGAATGTGACTTTAACCCATAGGAGCCCCCTTTATAGGAGAGCTCATATGGTGACTCCAACTATCGGGTCCCGAACCTGTGGAGACAATAAACTCATCTCCCCTCAAAGTACAAGTATCATCATACACTCTGAGGTGAGATCCATTCATGTTCTGAGGTACACAGCCTGATGAAGCCCAAGGGGTAAAACATGTAGGTATGACGTACCTCTATATGGTACCTATGGACATATATAACAAATGATGCAATTGTATTTTAGTATGGAATTTGGTGTTAATATTATTTACTCTGTAATGTACATTGTACAACAAGTGCTGTGATTGAGACTCTATTGCCCATTACTCAAAGTAAAGTACCATTGACAGAAAAACTATTCTGGTTGGCAATAGGTCCAGCCATGAAATTACCCTGCAACTAAATATATTCCCTGCACATGCAGACGCTGAGATTGCCTGACCTGTCCAAGTAGGTACCACTTAATCTCAGAACTTACTTACTTTTGGACCATAAGACGCACCCAGTTTTTAGAGCAAAAAAAAATTATTTAAAGTGTTCGAGCATTATTCTTAATGGGGGGTGGGGGGTCCTCAATGCAATATTAATTTCAGCCACAAGATGTCACAAGTGAAGACTTGCCTCCAGTATAGAGACACATCAGGGAAGAGTGGGGGGGGGGAGGAAGCTGCATGCATGTCTCCCTTCTACGGGTGCCAGCAAGACTCTGCTGATGTGCAATCTAACGAAAATTTAAGTATGTTCTGCTCTGACTATGTGTGTCTCTCCTGTCATGATGGGCTCCTTGCCAGTCACAGCCAGATAATCAAGAGGCTGGCTGGACAATGGACCGGACCAACGGACTGGGCCCATGAGACAGCAATAAATATTCTTTTACCACACTTTTGAGCCATAAGACGCACCCTCATTTCCCCCCCACTTTATATAAACGAAAACTTAGGACTTAATCTAAAGCCAACATCTCAGACAAGCATTACAGATTACAAATGAATGAAATTGGTGTTTCCTTGTTTCTTGGCCAGCCAGGCCTTGGGCTAGGTCCATTGGGGGAAAAGAGAACTATACTTTGAGAACTTCAATATGCAGTAATTACAACTTATAACCTTTAACAGCACAGAGAATGGAACCCCTAAGGATGCGGTGACCCGCGAAATGGGAAGTTACATTTGCCAATTTAGTTGGGCAATTAGGCTAGATGTAAAAAATTTGGAATTACCATAAAATTTGTAGATTAAAGTTCCCTTATTTTCTAACTACATAAAGTGTAGAAAAGAGGAAACTTACTTGTGTAAGTTATATACCATGATTTACTTTTTCACCAAAATTTAGCATAGTTGAATTATTCGACAAAGTTGAAAATAGACCTAAAAATATGTTATAGTGTTGATTGTGAAAATCTGCATTTTTATTGTGAATTTTTATTGCGAATATTATATAATTTAAGATCATTTACAAAGTTGCAAAAGTCAATGAGAACTAGAGATGAACATTTCGACCATTCCAGGGAGAAACTATCCAAGGCTTTCATATCCAACATCTGTGCCTTACCTCACAAATGGTATTCTGGAAGAATAGTTAGCAAATTTCTATGTGCGCACTCCTAAATCATTGCATAAAAAAGTTTTTAAAGATGAATTATGGAAAATGATTTGCTGTGTTTGGGCATTGTGTTTTTGGACTTCATTTCTTTAAATACTCATTTGATACGTTGATCTAATAACTTAATATCTCACTTACCTTCACATTCATGCTTTGTGAGAAATGTTCCTGCTCTCCAAGGCTTTTGGTGAAAACCAGGGCAACACTGATCACAGCTAGGTCCACAGGTATTATGTTCACATTCACAAGAGGATTTCTAGAACAGGGGACAAAAAAAGACAGCACCTTTTACTGACAGGCATATAAAAAAAACAAGCAACTATAAAAAAAATTTGAAAAATGAATTTACAGTTTAGAACAAATACAAATATATAAAATCAAATATGAGATGTTTACAATATGATAGAAATGACCCAACAGATGGCAGAAACAGCCCCAACAGATGTACTTTTAAATACCACTTACTATATGTTTATCGTTGATCTAGGTAGTAAAGGTTTAAAGTGAGGTATTTCACAGCATATAGTGCTCTAGATTAGATGTCCATCAATACTTGAACTTTTATGTCTATTTGGATTGCTTTATTACCAGACCTCAAAGATCTTTTTTCCCCAAGGAGAGAGCATACATGGTGTATATTTACTGATGGATGTAAAAAGCTCCTCGAGAAACACAGCATACATGTGTAAAAGAGTTAAATGATAATGTACTTTCCTTTTCATCGATGAATAATGGTTATACAAGGTTATACAATGTGTACAATGTGGACTTAAGCAGCAGGTTTTAATGAAATTTAAAGTAGTTTTTTTTAGGCATTGAATTTAGATTATACGTAATTTTACTATTGCCCACTTAACCCCCTTTATTACTTTTAACTTTCTTTTAAATCTAAGCCAGGATCATTCAGAAATTCCACTCAGTTTGATAAGCCAGTGAGTTAGTTTGCTAATGCAAGAAGACCTTTGTATACCCCCCCCCCCCCCCCCCCCCCCCGGACTAGTCTTGTTCTGGTTGATATATCTAACTGAAAAAAAAGAACCTCTAAGTCAGGGAGTGATAAATTGCCTGTGGTGAAATTATATTTGGCCTGTAAGATTTATTTTTAAAAATGTATTTCAGAAATGAATACCACATGTGTTACAATATCACACTTTGCTTGTTCTAGATTCAACGTTTAAGCAAAGCGTAAGTTGGTTTCCATGTCAAAAGGTTTATTTTCTCTCAATTACTGTTGTTTCTCCAAAAAGTGAAGGCCATCTCCCTAGCACCCCACATTAAAGTGAACCCCAAAGGGGTTTTAATCCTGGCTAACCTATAACCGAAAAATGCTAGCCTTCACATACATGGCTGTTAAAGCAACAGATCCTTAAAATTGCTGTGTTACATATTTAGAATATTGCAAAACCCCAAGTAAGTTGTAAGGTTTCGTGATAGCAGAAAATATTAAATGAAAATTGTTAAATGCAAAGTGATGTTATTTTTAATATTAATTAACATTTCAGTTGGTGGTATACACTTTTGTTAACTGTATGCCACCAACTGAAATGTTAATTAATATTAAAAATAACATCACAAAACACATACAATTGAAAGCTACTAATTAACATTTTGACAACATATTAAATCTGTCAAATAAAACATCACCAAAAGTGCTCAGGTGACTATAGAAGCTTACCATGCTTACATAATTACATTCTCATTGCTATCTTCAAAGGTGTATCCAAGATTGCATTGTGAACATTCTGTGCACAGTGTGCCATATGCAAAAAGAAATACACACACACAATAGAATGAAAGAAGCAAGAGGTGGAGCACAAAAGTAAGATAATTTCTATGCAAATGTTAAGCGGTTATGTAAATTCTACCTTCATAATTTAAATGTTATTAGATTATTAATTATGTAATTTATGTCTACTGCATGTACAGTGATGTCTACCATTTTTGCATTAGCAAGTTTTCCTTTACTATTGCAGCAGAAATGTTGAATTTTGACATTCTTTTGAACATTTGTCATAGTGACTGGGCTATTTATGACTTTCGCAGGGACATCAGGGTGAACTATTGTAGATACCCTGTAAATACAGAATGGTTATAAGACTGTTATTTAGTTAGGTCTTCCCCATTTAGTCACTGCCATGCAGTGGACAGAGGTATTGAAGAGTTCATTGTGTGTTACCTTGAAGTATGTTGAAAAAAATTCCATTGTAAATTGTACTTCTGTTTACTTGCCTTGCAAACTATAGGTCAACATACCTTAGCATGCAGGAATTTATTTCAAGGACATGCAATCCTTCATATTGTTGAGAAGAGACTTTACTGACTCTCTGACAATGGTGTTTTGTTTTTTATTGTTGGAAAGGAAAACAAATCATTAGGAAAGGGATACATTATAAGCACCTTTGTGGTATTGAATAATAAAGGGCTAAATTTGGTTACTATAAAGATGTCTATAACATCAATTTAACCTCTAAAATCAATAAACTTTATTTAGTATTATTTAGTATTGCACACTCATATGTTATTCGTATTTACTATTTAAGAAAAAAAGTACTCACGTTAGTTCTTGGATTCCATGGACAAGCTCTTGCATGACCATAGCAGATGCACATTCCACCCACAGAAATATCTTTTATGGAATAGAAATACTGGGAAGCAAAAACAAGATACCGGGTTAGTAAACATCATATGTTGCAGTATTTGAAAAATGAACACTGAGCTTTTAGTTTTACTTTGGCAATTTGCAGAAATACATATTGAAATACAGTCTGTAGGACATACAGCTAGAGGCTACCCAGGCCTACAGGCATAGCATGTGTATACATTCAGTAAAACAAAACATCTACAAACTAAAAGATTCATTTACTCAAATGGAATATAGAGCTGTGGGAGATGTTCCTGTTGATACTGGCATGGTCAATGATTTTATTTTTCCACCACCTACCCATAACATCTTTCTCTAGCAGCCTGTTCGCAATGTACTAGTGTGGGCAGAAAAGCTGCATGTTACGATGAAACAAAAAAGAGACACAAGATGTAGAAAATATATTTTTAGTTTATAAAATTCTCTTCTTCTAAAATCTTCTAAAATAAGTTAATATTAGCAAAGACTGCAGTATGGTTATTAAAACATGATTAAGAATAACCTCTGGACACCTCTAAAATGTATTACATTTTACAGTAATAAAAATTGCTATACATTTTTAGAAGTATTGTAGAAATATTGCAATTTGTGGTAAAAGTCTGATTGCAATCTTTGTCTGTCTTTATATTTCCATACATAGTTTTTACATGTTTTAAATACAGGTTAATTAATGTGCACAAGGGTATAATTTTACTTTTGTACCCAAAGCTTTCTCTAGCTAGATATAGGAAAATATTCTTAGTGATTAATAAAATCTCTCATTCCACTATGTTTATAGGCTCCGTTGCTTTAAATGCAGAATGAGTATGCTAGCTCAGTCCATTAGTGACAGCTTCACACATTGTATGCATGAAAAATATTGCTAATGCTCAAAAGGAAACTATAAATTATATATGCTGTGAACTTAGGGATCTGGGGGTTCACAGTCTCCACAACGGAGTTCAATGTCTTTCAAAACAACAAGGCTTTATATATGCCCAACTGAACAGTATGGCTTACCCACGGCCAAAAATAACAGTCCTTCAGGAACAATAAATCAAATAAATATTTCTTACAGTTCACAGGTTTCTCCCCAGAACCAAAGTTCATCCACTTTCAGAGGGAAGCAGTCCAGCCTTTCTTTCTCCTCCAGGGAGTGTGTCCGCAAGACACCAGTACCAAAAACCCTTTCTCTTCCCATCTAATAAGATCACCTGACCTCAAAGGTACTGGGTGGGGTAAATAGGAGGCCCTCCCAATCATTCTCTCTTTTCACAGTCCAGGCCCGTTCAGCAGCAGCATACCTAGGGGTTACCTTAAAGGGGACACAGCAGCCCAAAAATGGGTGATATGAACACACCATTCAGGACCCATCCCTGGTGTCCTGTACATTTCTAAAAGACAAAATTTGCCCACTTTCTAAATACCCAGCCTTGCCCAACTGTCAATAAGCCCAGTAATACTCAATAAGCAAGGATGTGGGTGACATATGCTCAAAGACAACAAAAATACCTTGTACCTTGATAGAGGATAGACAAATGTATTATCACAAATAACACAGAAGTAAAATGCATAAATACAATGACATCTTTTCATTTATATATTTGAGACCATCTTGCCTTGTATAGAGCAGAAGCAAGTATTTAGGATTACTATTGCGAAATATTAAATCAAATCAGGGAAGCATCAGAACATATTCAGGAGATCAACAATAACAGTCCAATTTGACTTTTCATTCCATTCATTCAAACTCTTGCAGAAATTGGTTATTGGTGTATACAAACATTTGATGTTCTAAGTTCTAAAGAGGAGCTTAGTGGGTTTTTTTCTTGCAGGATATTTAAAAACCTAGGTAGACAAGCAATTTAGTGTTAGTGTGTAGAGCTGTGTTTTAAAGCAGAATCTTTATCATTATCTTTTAAGGGCAGCATATATTACTGCAAGCATTGATGAAATCTGCTGCAGTCTGTACATTATATTGCCCACTACTGCTGTCAGAGGAATTTTTATTTCTTGTTTGTGAAACATTTTATATCATTAGTATTGAAACAAATACATAAAATAAATTAAAGAATAAAATAAACAAATCACACAAGTTGGTTTTAGTTTTTGTATTTGAAGGTAGGCTGTTTGCATGGCTCTGAAAAAAAAGGAATATTTTTGTGTGTATGACTTGCGTTCATTTCCTCAATTATTATGTGATAAAATTAAGCTAATAACTGAACCTGTAACTCGAAAAATTTAAACTTTCCTTCCAAGCTTCCAAAAATACCCCCTGCACCACTATACACATTTACCTTTTTTTCTTAATTAGCTTAATGTTCTCCAGACATTAGGTAATGCACCCATGTACTACATTTACAAACATATAATAATGATAATGTTTTCACCCAAACTCAGCAATTTAGTAAGTCCACTTTACTTAACCCTCTGAGCGTTTGCCACGTGGCGCGGTTTTTTCATAACCGTGCCACGGGCAATCGCGGCGGAGCACAATATGCTCCACCGTGATTGCCTGCTCAGCTGGAGGTCATTAACATAAGCCCGGCGTCCCTGGAGACGCCGGACTCATGCTGATGAAAAGCGACGCCCCTCCAGTTTGACGGAGGTCTATGGCGCCGCCTACCCCCGCCCCCTTCGCGTCACTGGTGACGCGATCGGGGACGGACCCGGAAGCATCGGCATACATGCCGGTGCTCCAGACCGCCGTAAGCAGACGGCGATACCTAGAGCGCGGCTCTAGTTAACTGGGGCTGAGTTTCATGATGCATTAAACTCAGCCCGAGTTAACTCGGGTTAGACACTCAGAAGGTTAATCCCAGATTAATTGATAAAAATTTGTTTAGAGGTTCCCTCCATGGGACTTTGAGTGGCAAGTGGGCTAAGAGGATATTGTGAGGAGAATTATTTTTGAAATATTTATTTTGAAAAAGCAAACAATATACATATACACAGCCTTTGTTCAAGATGTTACATTTCTTTATAGGCTCACTGTACTTTTGCGCAACATGTTTCACCCCCAACGGGGCTTCCTCAGGCTTGTACAGGTTTAAGTCAGTCAGAGATAATAATTAGTGGAAGGAACATTCACAGACACAGAAACGCCAACACCTTATGGTGTACTGTAATTGCATAAACAAAGAGTTTCCAAGTGGGTAGTTCGCTGTGGGTCCGTGGGGTGTTCCTTGGGGGTCCCAGATGGAAGGAGGGCAGTGACGAACCAGGGGGTCACGGAAAAATGCGCCTGCAGCCGGGCGTTAGAATTCACCGGAGTCTGGCACCTCAAAGTATCCGCAGCACCTCTAGTTGGTCTGTGTCACATACAGGACCTACATGGGCGGGGAGTCTCTGTCGGGAAGCAGGCTGTCAGTACTGTCAGTATCTCTGACTGACTTAAACCTGTACAAGCCTGAGGAAGCCCCGTTGGGGGTGAAACATGTTGCGCAAAAGTACAGTGAGCCTATAAAGAAATGTAACATCTTGAACAAAGGCTGTGTATATGTATATTGTTTGCTTTTTCAAAATAAAGATTTCAAAAATAATTCTCCTCACAATATCCTCTTAGCCCACTTGCCACTCAAAGTCCCATGGAGAGAACCTCTAAACAAATTTTGATACATTTACAAACATGTAATGCACTAATGTTTTTGTTTTGTTTTTGTCAATTTGACTCCTGTAGTAATTCTCCAAGTCAACTAGTCAACAGCAGTTAAAGTTCTTCAGTTCACATTCAAAAGTTTTAAAATGTTCTAATGAATTTCTCTACAATGGAACAAATATCAACCTAGAAATCACGACTCATAACGGGTGTACATATTGTGTGTTTGCGATCCCGGACCTCTGTCTTGCTAAGCCTTTTACATAGCTGACGCACACAAAAAAATATATGAGATTCTCGCAATCACATCATGTAGAAGAAGATAAATTGAGATGACCCTCTTTATGTTGGGGCTTTGGAAGGTTGGATGCAGTATCAATAAATTCCATCAGTAATGTGGATCACTGATTCAGTTCCTGGAGACTGATTTATTACCATTTATTCTGCCTGCCCTTTATTTGCTCCTCATTCACATTAAATAGAACAGTGATAAATACTCAATCCTTCCACAAAGACAGAAGTGTAATCTCTAAGCTTAAAGCCAATGCAACGTCAAACAAATCAACAGGAACTAGTAGTAGATTGATGAATGATGAATTTTCATTCAGAAAGGTTTTGTTTTCTGATATTATTTCATGGTCAGTGTGTTGCACTAGTACACTTAGCAATGTGTCTACAGTTATGTCAAATAAAAAATATTCTAAAACCTCCACAATACTAAATCTATGTATAGATTTTTTATTTACAATATTAGAATTACAGTTAAATATGTAAAATTTTCTATTATTTCTTAAATTAAAAAAGAAAACTAAATATTTTTATTATTTGTGCAATGTTTAAGACTTTATTAACATCCCTAGCACACTGCTGAGGTCCAGATTTCTGTACCAAAAGCGCACAATAGCCTTAAATTGCAATTTTTTATGTTGTAGGCCTGTAAGTTCCCAAAATATGTCCATACAAGGGTCTAGTAGACATCCTGAATATAATAATATTGGGAACAAACCATTATAAATGGTATCATTTGAATGATAAAATGTCTAAAATACTTATTTTGTATGATAGATTTCAAAACAGTATATATTTATATTTTGTTCATAATAAAATTTGTATTTAATTTGAAATGTGTTTTTTTTATTTGAATTGTATTGGATACAGTTATCACTGTATCCAGTACATACAATTCCCTTTGGCACCCTCTCTGCTCTGGTGTGATGAACACACCAGGGGAGAAAGGATTAACTGCAAATAGCACATCTGGGGAATCACACTCAAAACAGTTTTCTCCATAGAAAACTGTTCTGATGTGATTAACATTTAAATCTCCCTCAGCCCCCCCCCCCCATGTTACGTCATCACGTCACTTGTGCAGGGGGGAGGGGACCGTTCTCCTCCTGCGCTGCCTGGGCTTGCATTCATCTTAATCAGGGACATGTTTTTCAAATTTGGAATCCATAGCCATGTGTCAGTGTGGTTAAGATGCTTGTTACAGGAACATAAATGCAAAGGGTAGAGCTTGTACTGAGGGGCATGTACATTCAAGTACCATCTGGAAAATTAGATACTCTTAAAGAAGATGCACCTGAATTGCAACTTACAAAAAGTACCAATGCAAGTAAAAAAACAAAGACCAAATGCATTGTTGATAAATGTGGTTTTCTAAGTATATAAATTAATACAATTGCACTCCAAATTTCCCGCGTGCTTGTCTATCAAGATTGTCCTTAAACTCCCTGGCGGTTCACTGAGGTGCAGATTTCTGTACCAAAAGTGATACAGTGTTTTGCCTTTCCGCCCCCATCGGCGTCACCGATGACGCCAATGGGGGCGGAAAGGCTCTGTGTGCCTGCAGCTTTAGAAATTTAGAAATGCTGCAGGCACACAGAGAGCCAGCGGTTGAGCCTGATTCCGGCACTGGCACAGTTTGATTCATGATCAGACTGTGCCAGTACTTGCTCCAGGTGGGCGCGTTCATTTTGCAATTGATCACCAAGCAATCACCCCAAATGCGCATGGTGATCATTCGCAAAATCGGCCACAGAATAAAGCGCTATGGGCGGCTTTAGAGGTACAGAAAAAAAAAAATTTTGTAAAAAAAATATTTTTTTTTATACGTTTACACTTGTTTTCTTTTCTTTTTATTTGGATTGGATAAAACAGTAATAAAACATTTATCCAATCCAATGAAAATAAAAACAAATGTAAAAAAATCTAAGAAAAAAAAAAATATTCTGCAGCCGAAGATGATCCCACTAGCAGAAACGCTCAGCGGGAGCATTTCTGCTAGCGGGATCCACTTTGAGCTGGATTATAGAGAGGCCTTTCTATAATCCAGTTCAAAAGATTTAAAAAAAAGTTTTTCTTTTCTTTAAGACCGGGTCCCGCCTCCGTGACGTCACACGTCACTCCGGGACCCGGAAGAAGACGGACATGGCGCGGGATCGCGATGGCGGCGGACCAGGTGAGCTCCCACAATGTGCCCAAACCCAGTTCGGGCGTATCGATAGTTGCAGTGTCCCTTTGCCCGAACTGGGTTCGGGCATATCGCTAGGGAGGTTAAGAAGTGTTTTTGCTCTTTCCACAGCAGCCTAGAAGTTGCCTATACCAGAGCATCCTCTCAAGACTAGGCCAACACCACTTGTTGCTCTGATGAGATGGCTCATGCTTTTTTTTGATACCAGTCTTTGTGATGTCAAGTAAGACATTCAATTGGCTGAGAAGTTGAAACTTAATAATACGCTGGAATTGTCTCAGTTGCATGTGCAAAAGAATTGGATTTTATTATATGACTTATATGTTAGCTAAGCAGGCCAAAAAATATGATTGATGCGAGTAATTTATTTTGTAATTATGCTATTGATTTTGTGTTTCAGAAAACATTTCCTTCAAGCCTAGTGGGGACATTTGTGCCTTCTGCTACTTTTTTATGATGGTGTTCCAAAATCAGTAGGTCCATCAAAACGGTATGTTTTTTAAAGCATGTTCAGGTAGCTAAAGATTCAGTATGTCTTCTGAGGAAGCAGTTTGATAGGTATATAGGCACAATCAAGCATACACAACAGTGACATTGGGCTTATTTAACCTTTTTAGCCTCCATACTTTCCCTCAGTGATTCCAGGAGTATACTAAATTATTGTCAAATTAAGTTCTATTTGTGTTCTTTTATTTTTGTAGTCTTTTCATTGCCTTTGGGTTTTATATACTTGCACTCCAACTCTTTGTTCAAGTGCACAGCATTTCATGGAAGTGATTTTTCTCTTTAGGGAAATAGTTCTGTTTTTAACAAACACACTTTGCCTTTTACTTTTGGCATCATCGCAGTAATTGGATCCGCATAGGTTTTTCGTTCTTAGGGTTTCCAATTGTGTGCGAGTACAATGTGCTGTTTCCATTGATAACAAATAGGCAGTTTCTATGCCTATCACATGTCATGTACACAGCTTGTTTTGTTATATTATTATTTTTTCATGAAAAAAATACACATCTACTATCTTGCAGACCTGTGAGGAATGATTATTCTCTAACAAGAGTAGCCATTCATTCAGACTAGTTTTAATGATTTATTGGGTGAAATCATATGTATTGATTATACAATGTTTCCATATCTAGTTTTTATGTACTGTGTTTGCTTACTTATTAGTGTTGTCCTCTCTCACTTTAAGGAGATGTTTAGTTAGTCTAGAAAATGGGTCAACCTATAGTTGGATAGCCTCCTATCTCCTTGCCACCAGCGCATACATGCTGGAAGGATGATAGAGCAGTTCACTTACAGTGGATATAAAATGTCTACACACCAAAATGTCAGGTTCCTGTGCTGTGCAAAAATAAGATAAAGATAAAAACATAAATAATTTCAGAACTTTTTCCACCTGCAATGTGATCAACTGTACCATGGTTGCATACATGTGCACACCCTTAAACTAATACTTTGTTAAAGCAGATTTTGATTGCCCACTCTTCTTTGCAGCAACACTCCAAATCTTGTCAGATTGTGAGGGCATCTCTTGTGTACAGCCCTCTTCAGATCACCCCACAGATTTTCAATCTGATTCAGGTCTGGGCTCTGGCTGGGCCATTCCAAAGTTTTAATCTTCTTCTGTTAAAGCCATTCCTTTGTGGATTTGGGTGTATGCTTTGGGTTGTTGTCATAAGTAATAAGCAGCATAGGCAATACGATACGAAATGTGCGATTAGCTTAAAAATGAATATACACATTATATTTTGGACATTATATTAAGATTGCTACTGCATAATATCTTAACTATTTGAAATTTGCAAATACTCAACACTAGTTGTCAAGTTCAGCTTTCTAGCAGAAGTCTAAAGATTTTGTGCTCATATTGACAATCTTGGTATTTGAAACTGTTCTTAATTCTCTCTATCTTAACTAAGGCCCCAGTTCCAGTTGAAGAAAAACAGTCCCAAAGCATGATGCTGCCACCAGGCTTCACTGTTGGTATGGTATTTTATTGGTGATGTGCAGTATTGTGTTTGCACCAAACATATCTTTTGGAATTATGGCCAAAAAGTTCAACCTTGGTTTCAGCAGATCATAACACCTTTCCCACAAGCTTTTTGGACACTTCATATGTGTTTTTATAAAATTTAGCCTGACTTGGATGTTTTTTTTTTTTAAAGAAAAGGTTTCCGTCTTGCCCCATAGCCCAGACATAGAATACAAAGAGACCACAATACGGGAGATTGTTGTCACATGTACCACACATCCGGTACCTGCCAGATATTCCTGCAGCTCCTCTAATGTTGCTGTAGTCCTCTTAGTAGCCTCCCAGTTTTCTTCTCATCCAGTTCTTGGTAATGTCACTGTTGTGACTGTCTTTACTATGTTCCTTGGTATATCTAATGCCTTGGAAATTCTTTTGTACCCTTCTTCTGACTGATATCTTTTAACAATGAGATCCCTCTGATGTTTTGGAAGCTCTCTGTGGACCATGGCTTTTGCTGTGGGATGCGACTACAAAAATTTCAGGACCAACTAGAGCAGCTGAACTTCAGGTTGATGTTGACTCCTATTTAACATGATTTTGAATGTGATTGCTTGATTCTGAACACAGCTACATCCCCAGTTAAAAGAGGGTGTGCACACTTATGCACGACATTATTTTAGATTTTTTTTGTTTTCTTTCCTTCCCTTCTAAAATATTTCAGTTTGTTTTCAAATTAAGTGGTAAAGTTTATAGGTCACATTAAAGGTTCTGAAATTATTTGTTGTCTCATGACAATCTCATGCAGAAGCAGCTGTGAGTTATCTGGACTGCACTCCACCATTCCCGCATGTGGATTGGTGGGTTTGGGTTTGTTTGTTTGTTTGTTTGTTTGTTTGTTTGTTTGTTTGTTTGTTTGTTTGTTTGTTTGTTTGTTTGTTTGTTTGTGGAATGACAGCATTCAAGATAGTGTGGGGGATGAGGGTGATTAGGAGAGCAAGTGACTACAAGAGTTCTCCGTCATTGCTCTGATAAAAGGGATGAGACCTGCAAAGATTTCTGGTATGACTACTTGGTATCAAAATGAAAACCAATATACAAATTTTAATGTTGTTAATGATTAAAAGGATCCT
Organism: Ptychadena robeensis; assembly: GCA_036250615.1. NCBI lineage: Eukaryota > Metazoa > Chordata > Amphibia > Anura > Ptychadenidae > Ptychadena > Ptychadena robeensis. Next base: position 99,834,038 of record CM070035.1, on the reverse strand, counting down.
TTTTGCATTCCCAATGGCCAATGACCACTTTACAGTATAAGTATAAAGTTCTTCAGGAGGTTGGTGAGTAGCTGTCAATTACCCGCTTACCACCCCCACGTTGTTCCTATGGTCAATCACTTGGCAAATGTGATATGCAGGACTGTTCAATGCGCTAAATCGCGATAAGAAAGCACCAAAGTGTTTGGGTATTCAGGTTTTCAGTCCAAACACATTGCAATGTTTTTGTGCTCTACCGAGTACCCAAATCTAACGTAAGTCAATGGGAGACAACCAGGCACCTCTTGCTCTGAAGTGGGGAAGGTGGCAAGTTCAGAAAGTGAAAGAAACACCGCCCAAATGGACTGGGAACAGCATGGGGACAATGCCTGGAAGCATCTTGGACTCCCAATATTGTCTGAGTTGTACGCCACTTTTACAGACTGACAAAAACATGCCCAAAACCCCCCAAAGGAATACATTTTACAGAAAAAATGCTCTAAAACATTATATGCCAGTGCCTGCAGGTGAGCTGGCACTCTAAAACATTAGATGCTTGTGCATGCTGTTCAGCGGACCCTATAAAAAAATTTGAGTTGAGGGCCTGCAGTTGAGCAGACCATCATTTCAGAACTTTTTCCGCCTTTAATGTGACCTATAAACTGTATCACTCAAATGAAAAACAAATGGAAATCTTTTGGGTAGAGGGAAGAAAACATATATAACTAAAATAGTATGGTTGCATAAGTGTGCGTATACGTATACTTTGTAGAAGCATCTTTGATTTTATTACAGCACTCAGTCTTTTTGGGGTATGGGTATGGCTCATTTTGACTTTGCAAGATTTACCCACTCTGTCAAATCTGTCAGATTGCGAGGACATCTCCTGTGCACAGCCCTCTTCAGATCACCCACAGATTTTCAATCTTGGGATGATGGACACTATACAGTTGTGCCCATAATTATTCATACCCCTGGCAAATTTTGACTTAAAGTCACTTTTATTCAACCAGCAAGTTATTTTTGTTCGGGAAATGGCATAGGTAGCTCCAAAAAGATAATATGACAATGTACACGAGTCATTTTTGTGGGAAAAAAACTGCTTTTATTTACATTTGAGCAAAAAGTGTCATGTCCAAAATTATTAATACCCTTCTCCATAATTACAGCAATTTAATGGTTCCTATAATTGCAGACCAGCTTTTTGCATGTCTCCACGGGTATTTTTGTCCATTCATCTTTAGCAATGAGCTCCAAATATTTCAGGTTGGAGGGTCTTCTTGCCATCACCCTGATCTGCAGCTCCCTCCACAGATTCTCAATTGGATTCAAGTCAGGACTCTGGGTTAGCCACTCCAAAACGTTAATGTTGTTGCCTGCTAACTATTTCTTCGACACTTTTGCTGTGTGTTTTTGGTGATTGTCATGCTGAAATGTCCACTGGTGCCCAAGGCCATGTTTCTCTGCAGACTGCCTGATGTTGTCGTTGAGAATCCTCATGTATTGCTCTTTTTTCATGGTGCCGTTTACTGTGATTAGGTTCCCTGATCCATTACATTTATGTTTCATCTGACCATAACACAGAAGAGCAGACATCTTCTTCTTTGTCCAGATGAGCATTTGCAAAGGCTAAGCAAGCTTTTGTGTGCCTTATTTAGAGAAGTGGGGTCCTCCTTGGTCAGTATCTGTGGAACCCAGCAGTGTGCAGTGTCCATTGGATTGTTTGCCTTGAAACATTGCCACCAGCAGTGCCCAGATTGACCAGGATAGCCTTGGTGGTGATCCTTGGATTCTTTGTCACCTCTCTTACTTTCCACCTGGCCAGCACAGGTGTCACTTTTGGCTGCCTACCATGTCCTCTGAGATTGTCCATAGTGCGGAACATCTTGTATTTCTTAATACACTTGAAAACATTTAGATATGGCCTTGTAGCCCTTTTCTAAGCAGCCACAATGCGCAGCCGCAGGTCCTGACTGAGCTCCTTTGTTTTAGCCATGACTTAAGCTGCTGTTTTCACCTGTTGAATTGATTAAAACAGCAGTTCCCAATTAATCAGGATAATTAGGATGCTTTAGAACAGCTTGGACTATTTGGAATGGTATAGAACTTTGGATTTTCCCAGAGACTGTGACAGTTTGTGGGTATGAATAATTTTGGACATGACACTTTTAACACATAAAATGCTCATTATCTTTTGGGAGACACCTATGTAATTAACCTCCCTAGTGATATGCCCGAACCCAGTTCGGGCAAAGGGACACTGCAATTATCGATACGCCCGAACCGGGTTCGGGCACATTGTGGGAGCTCACCTGGTCCGCCGCCATCACGATCCCGCTCCGTCTTCTTCCGGGTCCCGGAGTGACATGTGACTTTTTTTTAAATCTTTTTTTTTTACTTTTGAACTGGATTATAGAAATGTCTTTCTATAATCCAGCTCAAAGTGGATCCCGCTAGCAGAAACGCTCCCGCTGAGCGTTTCTGCTAGTGGGATCATCTCCGGTTGCACCCGAGCCGATCCGGAAATAGCCGAGGTCTTCGGCTATTTCAGTGATCTGCACTCATATGCCGATGACGTCATCCGCCGGGCGGGAGATTTAAAGGTACAGAATTTTTTTTATTTTTTTACATTTGTTTTTATTTTGATTGGATTGGATAAATGTTTTATCCAATCAAAATCAAAAGAAAAGAAAACAAGTGTAAACTTATAAAAAAAGAAAATAATTATGGGCTTGACTGTATATCACAGAAACAGTATATTTGCCCCAGATTAAATTCGATTTAAAATGTTTTCAGATGCCCGACTGTATATGCCACAAAAAACACCAGAATATGGACAGTATATTAGGCCCAGATGAATGTAGTCTAAAATACAGACTGTCAAACACACACTTTAGTTCTTAAAAAGGGCCTTTTTTCCTGACTGTCTGAGCTGAACACGCCCCATCACGTCCTATATAAAACACGATGATGTGTTTCAGCCAGCCAATCACTGTAATACCAGCACCTGACATGGCTACTGGCATTAAAGTAAGGGCAGTACTTAAGTACTTACCTACCCCTTGATTGGCTATCTTCAACCCACAAAACGCGCAGAGACTTGAGCATGACGCACAAGCACATATGATGTGCTACACTCGTTCGAGTAGCGCCATGCTCTGAGCATAGCAATGCTCAAGCCGAAAACATGTAAGGCCGAGCATGCTCGTTCATCACTGGTGCTAAACAACCACATGTGTGAACTGACGCTTAATATATACAATACAACAAAAACACCCATGGGTAGAATATGTATATGTACTCTGATATGTTTGATATATATGTGTGTATATATATATATATATATATATATATATATATATATATATATATATGTGTGTGTGTATGTAGATGTAAAAATTTTAATGTACTCTTTTCAGTATGTTTCTGGATAACAATAAATATTAGGTAAATTTATGCAAAGTAGACAAGCCCAATGACCTTTCTTATGCTTGAAGTCAGGTTTAAAAATTTGAATTAAATAGAAACACTGACCCTATTCAGCAAGCACATGAATAACAGTGTTTTGTTAAACCCAGTACAAAATAACAAATCATTACTGAAGTCAGTAGGTATTTCTATGTGATATTTTTTTAGACCAAAGCAATGAATTACCACAATAGGTTGTTACAATTTAAGGATCAGCAGCATACAAAAATATGGTCACCCTAGGCATCCCAGTAATGAGCAAAAGGGTGCTGAGCATAACATAGTTTTAACAAATTGCTTAATGTGCAACTATTTAATTCAAGTGTTCTTAAAGTCCAAGTCACCCCTAGTTGAACACCACCGCATCAACATTTGCAAGCAGTTTGATACATTCAAGAGTTTTGTTCTAATATTTTATTTTCAGTGAATATTCTGGTTCTCCACTTCACTTATGTGTATCTCTTGTGCAGTAATTGGCAAAGTCCTAGTTAACAAAACATTTCTTGTTACCCTGGCTGTTCTCCAAACCATGAATTCCTACATTGTGTGCATTTTCAATAAAGGAATAAATGTCTTAAACTGGCCATAAGCAATCAATTTTCATATGATCTCTGACCAATCGATCGCCATGATGTCTGAATGTCTGAAAATGTTAGTTGATTCATAGTGAATCGAAGGACGTTGTTAGAGACTTGCGGTTCTTCCTATTCATCGACCCATGGAGGCCTATCCTACTTCCATCAATTCTGATCAAATTTTTTTGTTAAGCCGATATTTAGTTATGTCACTGATTAATCAGTGATAAATTGGTGATTAATTGGATCGTAAAAAATGTGCACCTTTTGATCAATGTATGACTTATGATCGAAGATTCAATAACATGCCAATTGTTTAAAAAATCGATCTCTGGGAAATCGAGACGTCTATGGCCAGCTTTACAGATGCCCAATACTAACTTAATGTATTCCATCTCCCTCACAGTCAAATCCCACATTATAGGGATGATCTGTCCATGTATGATGTCTACAAAGAATAACCACCCAAATAATCTCATTGCAGTAACCAAAAATAAAATTGAAAATGTATGACTGGATGTCCATTGTTTCCAAATATATATATTAAATATAGGGAAAGAACATTCAAAGTATAAAATGTTTTTCATATCTAAGAACACAATTATGTTACCACATTGCCTGCAGGAACCATTCACATCAAATCTTTACCCGAACTTGTTACACATAATCAGTATACAATTTCATCAATACATACCCTTCTTGTAACTATAGGATCTATATCTTGTATGTCACTGTGAGCCAACATCATTAAATCTGCATTTAGAGTCCGGATCCGTTGTAAGCTCAGACGGATGTAGCGAGCTGATGTAAATTCCAAAAGAGTTGGTGTAGGATCCTCAGCACTTGGTCTTCCATTAATTAGGGAAGTGTGTATCTATAGAAATGATATATATTTTTATACTAATAACATTAGTTACAACTGATACATATTATGTAACATTTAGTCATTAAAGTAAATAAAAAAAACAGTACCCCTATTTCTTTTAGAAACAATAAATCACAGGTTTAATTGTTGTGAGTTTACTATATATATATATATATATATATATATATATATGTGTATATATATATATATATATATGTTCTTTCATTAAATTGGGTCCTGTACATGTGTTAAATGTTCAAGATCCAACTACTGACACAGTGAACTTCATTGTTTTTCAAGGTTTCTCTTATGTGCTTTCATAAAATGAATCCGAGTTGCCTTAGGCATCCACCAAATATAAGCTATTGCATTTTGGGTGCACATATCTGGCCTGCCGATTAATAATTTTTCACTTTTTGGAATGGTGACTTCTACTGGATGTTTCAAAAGTATGCTTTAAATGGGTCAAAATTACATGAATATCTAGATATTATCTACAAATCTTTTTTAAATTATACAATTGACTTTTATCTTACTGTGTTCAATAGTATCTTCATGAAGTATAAGCTAATTTCCACATTTTCCAAAAAAGTTAACATCCTACATTCTTTTTCGCATGATACAAACAACACAGCTAATAGCTGCCTGATGTAATGTAAACTAAAGCAAAAGAATAAACCTGTTTCTAGAGTATCGTTAATGAGAAGAGATTTGCTTCAAATGCCATGTTTTAAATTTTCTGGTAAAATGTCATGGACTGCTCTTGTCACACTTTTCCCAACTCTTCCATTCCCCAAAGAGTTTTTGGGAAATGTCAGCCTAATGAACTGTTTAGCAAATATTGTTGTGTCATTGACAACTATAGCCTTCAGCTCACTTCTTAATGGGACTTTAGTTCAACATTATCCCTTTACTTGCTTGTGCCAACTTTGTGTTACATATTCTTGTTGGAATGATAAATTGCAACAGTTCTTAGTATGATAATACTTTTTTAAAGGTAAGCTGTTTACTTTAAATCTATGTATTATGATTAAAGTAAAATGGACAGCATGAGTATGGGTCAAATACATTTCCAGCTAAGCAAACCAACCATCTATGCTAATTAACAAATTGTTGCTTGATGCCAAAGTTATTTTAAGGAATAACATTTATTAAAGATTTCTGGGATTATTAAAGAGGATATAATGGATGTGTTTGTGATTTTATAATGCCAGAGAATATGATGATTGTGAAAACTCATTTGTGCATGAAAGCCTTCAGAACAAGTCAACTAACTATTGATGAGCTGCATAGGCAATATTCCTATTTCCAAAATATTGTGAATTCTGTCATCTAATATTCACAAAAATTTGGGAATTTGTGATCTCCAGTCACTATTACTTTCATTGTAAAAAAGATGTTTGCAATATAAAGTGCAGATATTCACATATTTTCATGCTCAACATTACTGATGCAAAAATCTTGAATATTCGTGATTATGAACGCGATTAAGTTTACCCTAAACTTAGTAGCCAAGGGTTTAGTACATGCACATGTCTGACCAATAGTGTTGAGTGAGAATATTCAAAATTCGAATATATTCAAAGAATATCTGTCATTCGAGAATTTGCAATATTTTGCGAATGTGCACGCGGATATTCGCAATGGTGGATATTCGTCATATTATGCTTCAACGGTGTTAACCAGCATATATCGCGCATATGTGTGCACATTGCGAATGGATATGTGCAATATGCACAGTGCTCGTACTGGCTAAGGTCACAGAATGAAGAAGAGAAGCTATAAAGCTGCATTGCGAATCTTTGCCGAATCAAATTTTATGAATTTAGAATGTTTCTTTGTATATTCGCGAAATTACGCGAATAAGAATATACCATATGCTGCTCAACACTACTGACCAAATCTATGAATTACATTTATAAAACAAATGTGCCGATTATATATAGAACAATAAGGATTGTTTTATCATGAATGGATACAAGTGATCATTACATTTCTGCAATAATGCCTACTATCTGACATTTGATTAGTGATTGATCAGAGATTAGATGTTAAAATAAGGTGTCATAGGTTTAGGCATCTAACCTTTTTAAACTCTTAAGGTAGCCGTACACGAGGCGATTCTCCCTCGATTAATCAGCCAGGCCCCTCAGCTGATTGGTGGGCACCCTTTGTGTGCAGGCCATTACTTTAAATAGAGACTGCTGTCCCCATTCAAAGTTATGGGATCAGACAGGAATTTACCTGCATGCGGGAGGTGCCCGGTCGAACTCACCAGGTGGGTCCACCCGACTTTTGGTCATGCGACCGCCAGACGATTGGGGGGAGCGCGTACTGCAATTAATCGACTGGAAAATCGGGTGAAAATCAGCCCATGTATGGCTACTTTTAGTTTTTGGGCAGTTCAATCTATAAATGTGCACTGTAAATTGGAGCTTTACTATATAAATTTGAGTTAGTTCCTATTTTATCATTGCTTACCCATTATAAGTCCATGTGCCACATCCCAAATTGTATAATAGCAAAAATAAAAAACTAGAATAGGTGTTCCAAAATTGTCTCCCACTATACTAATCTTTTCTTATTTCTGTCTCAAAGACAGCAATGTTTTCTTAGACATTATTTGACATTGTCTGCCTGATAAATCATTGTCAGCAGAAAAAATAGGGTAAATATCTCAAATAGAGCCTCAGATAGGAGTAACTTGATATCATCACTTGATTTAAGTTTTTAATTTATACCTATAGTGGAGGAAATATTTTGTAAGTTTGTCCAATGACAAAGAAATGAAAAGTCTCAGAACAGTATCATTTCAATGATAGGTTTATTGTAACAGTGGCAGATAGCACATCAAAAGGAAAATCGAAAAAATAACTTTAAATAAAAGATAGCAACTGATTTGCATTTCATTGAGTGAAATAAGTTTTTGAACCCTCTAACAAAAAAAGACTTAATACTTGGTGGAAAAACTATTGTTTGCAAGCACAGAGGTCAAACGTTTCTTGTAATTGATGACCAAGTTTGAGCACATTTTAGGAGGAATGTTGGTCCACTCCTCTTTGCAGATCATTTCTAAATCCCTAAGGTTTCGAGGCTGGCTCCGTTCATTTTCCCGTTAATGCGATTAAGTTGTCCTGTGCCCTTAGCAGAAAAACACCCCCAAAGCAAAATGTTTCCACCCCTATGGTTGATAGGCAGCATAGGCAGCATTTTTCTTCCTCCAAACACAGCGAGTTGAGTTAATGCCAAAGAGCTC
>CM070035.1:99802253-99812384 GCA_036250615.1 Ptychadena robeensis | reverse complement strand
TTAAAAAATCACATTGCGATTATATAATCGCGATCCCATTCTTTGCAATGGATCGCGATTTTAAAAGCGCAATAAATCACGAAAAATCGCGATCGCGGCTGATATCCGATGATATATTCGCGAAATGGCGAAATAGCGATATTCAAGCTAAATATTCGAAAATCGAATATTCGAGCTCAACACTAATTTCCACTGGCCAGATCTTGTTGCTCCTGATCCGGCCAGCGGAAGAAAAATTATCTTCTTCTTGGCAGAGAACATGGCGTGTCGAACACCTGTACTGTTCACCGGGATGAAAAAAGCAAACATTGCATGTTCGCTGCCGAACTGTTAAGTGTTGACTTAAGTATTGTTGGAGCGCTCTACTCAGTTTTATGTTCATAGACACTGAATAATTGCCCTTTTCTTATAAATATAATTAAACTGAATTTGCAACTCTAATAAAGTGCATGGAGCTTACTTAAGAGTCAAAAGTATTTGTTTTTCCTCTTAGAAATGGTCTAGCCTTTAGTCTCCGTTTCTAGAATAGCTTCCTGCATGATTTTTATACCTGTGTCCAATGTTGTCAATTCCCAAAAATAACACATCTGTCAAAATTTTGGTAGAGGCCTACTTTGCCAACCAATAGTTTGCCCATAGTATCCTATGTTAAACAACCACAGAAGCTGTAATGACCTTTGCATCAAAGGATGACTTACCAAAGTACAAATTCCAGCATTAAATACCACAATACCCACAACCAAGATTTGCAGTATTGTGCTACAATTTAAAATCACACATGCAAGCAATATATATATAATTTTGTGCATCTATGTTTGAAACCATGGTTATTTGAAATGTTTGAAACCACGGTTATTTATACAAACCTGTCACTAGTCATCCTAGAGTCCAGTTTTCTTTTGTTAAAGCTACATTTTTAAACTGCTAAATCTCCAGCAGTTTTTCCTTTACCCACATACATATATTGCCAACAATATTTGGACACCCTTGAATCCTTAAATTCAGGTATTTCAATCATGTCCATAGCCACATGTGTATAACATTTACAGACTGCTTCTAGAAACATTTGTAAAATAAGGGTACAGACCTCCAAACATCAAATCACCTTAAGAAGCTTAATCTGTAGTGAGCTTCATGAAATGTGGTTTTCTTTCTGTGCAGATGAATTCAAACCTTGCATTGAATGCAATGGTGTAGAGCATGCTGCCACTGTACACTACAGCAATGGAGACATGTTTTTGGGAGCAATACATTTTTGGCAATTCAATACATGTGTCTGGGTTTGGCAGATGCCAGAAGAACAGTACTGTCCTTGCATTGTGCCACATGTAAAGTTCAGAGGAGATGGGAATATGGTGTGCGGTTGTTTTTCAGAAGTTGAGATTGGCCCCTAGGTTCCAGTGAACCCTAAACCCTAAAGGCCCTAAACAAATTTGGGATAAATAAGTAAATAATGTGAGTGTCCTATCACACTGTATGTATTGCGTTGCTTTTATATAAATGCACATATTTCTGACCGCATGCGTTTTTACAGTACTGCCAATGTTACAACCAATGTTACCATTCACACTGCCTGCGTTGCGTTTTTTAAAAACGCAGTGTTTCCACATGCATTTTTTAAACACGCCCTACTGCATGCATTTTTTATGTTTTTTGCTAAAATAAGTATTTTGTTTTCTAATTTGCATTATTGTCTAAGCTTGTGTCGACAAAACATCATGGACGTATTTGCATGACACATTCATGACTGAAAAAACATGGTGACGTATACACGACCTTCTGTTTAAAATGTGGCAAAACATAGTGGCTGGTTTATAGGCTAGTGACGAGCGACTAGACAATATTTGAATTTGCGTAATTTCGCGAATATCCGCCATAATATTCGATTCCATATTCGTAATCTTGAATATCCGCACTCGTGGACATGAGTTGCGATCTAAGTATCGCTATTGCGATCAAATATGCGCAATGCATGCAAGTCAATGGAGCTCAGATATTTGACTGGGAGAATATCCGTCATTTCCGCTTAAAAAATCGCATCGCGATTATATAATCGCGATCCATTGCAATGAATGGGATCGCGAAAAGCGCAAAAGGCGCAAAAAATCTCGATTGCTTTGGATATCCGATTATATATTCGTGAATGTTCGCGAAATGGCAAAATGGTGGTATTCATTGCTAAATATTCGAAAATTGAATATTTGAGCTCAACACTATAATAGGCATCCAATTTATTATGATGTGTGCACGTCTCTTTGCGTAAGGTAGGGCCCTCAGATGGGATTTGGCAGAACGAAGTGGAACCGCGGCTACTTATTATTTCATCCACATTCAACTGTTGACCACCGCCAAAGCACCCGAACACTGCATGCCAAAGAGCAAACACAACATACTGAGACCAAATTTTTCACCTTGAGTGCAATGCCTCACACTGTGAGGTAATTCTGCACACTGAGGGCACACTGTGAGCTAATTCTACACACTGGTTTCAGTCAGTTTGTACAGCTTTTTCTTGTGAAAACGAGCTGTAATATGTGTATGTGCAAAACGCATGCATTTTTGCATGTGCGGAAATGCATGTGTTTAAAAAAAAAATCATGGTGTGAAAGGGCCCATTTTTGTCCACATCACAAATTGAATGGTAAGAAATTGCCATAAACACACACCTTGAGCAAAGTTTGGGCTTATTTTTGGACTTATTTACTTTTATGTATATGTAAAGGTGGGGAACAAAATACTATTGGCAATATAATATTAACATTCTAGGCATAGTGGCATCATCATTAATTTTGTGTTCCCTTCACTGAATGCTACTGCGACTGAATGATGTGCAGGGTGGGAAGTTAGAATGGAGATTAATGGCTTGTTTCCCCCCCTGCTTGCGGCTTGTGGGTACCAGCACTTCTGCTTGCAAGCTTTCAGAGAGGAGGCACACTAAAGCTAGCCATACATGTTCCGATTCCATGGCCGATCGATCACCCATCTGATCGATTCCGCAATGCCAGAGGGAATCGGATGTCCGATCGATCGCCCAATTAAGCCTGTCCCTACCACCTTGGGCCACTGATTCCTGGACGATTCCGTGCCCGATCGATCACTTCACACATGGCAACTCCCTCTGATGTGTGCTGAATCAGATCAGAAAGACCAACATGTTGGTTCTCTGGCAGATCCGATTCTGGGCCCCTGATCAATCGGACGTGATCGATCGGGCAAGGTGGGCTTCACATGATCCCGGGACGATCGATTAGCGTACACGCGCCCGGAATCGATCGTCCCGGAATCCCTTGGAAATCGGACCCGTGTATGGGGACCTTAACACTCGGGGGCCAGTCCCGTCCATAGCTCCACCGCTGCATAGCAACTTCATTTCAGCAAGTTGTAGTAACACACACATATGATGATTAACCTCCATGCATAAAAATATTAAATCCAAAGAATAAAAAGGAATGAGCCAGGGATAACAAAACTTCTGAGGAGATAGACAGGGGACTCTAATTGTACTTTAGCTATGAAATGAGTTACACTAATTCTGACTTGCTGTGGCTTCTAACTAACATTGTGAGAATAATATTGTGTACAGTGAAAGTACAGTGACAGTTTTAGTACAAGAGCATGCACAACTCTACAAGACTAAATATAAAACTCAAGTTCAGCTAAAAAATACAATATAAAATGGGGGCTACTGCAGTGTAAATACAAACAACATTATTAACAAAATAATACCAGCAAAACTCCAGTCACTGCTGCTGAAATGCATCCATCAACAAAATGACAATGCATTGAATAGTAATCACAACAGCTATTAGACAGTGAACGCTATTCTAAATTTCAGGCAAAATGCCATGGCATTTCAGTAATTGCTTACATTCTTTTGGTAATTTCATCAACTTTTGAAAATTGAAGTCTTACAATGTATATGTTTTGGAACATACTGCAGCTAAGTTACAGCAATATATATATATATATATATATATAGTTTTGCATTGCTCAGTACAAGCTGTGAGCTGAGTGGATTTCTCTTTCTTTGTTTTCTTTCACGGTCCGAATGAAAACCTGACAATACAACTCTCCGACATAAACAACTGTGAGGATTTAATTGCATCTGAATTGCCTTTAGCTGAGAGCAGGCAATTGAAATGATATAACCATACCCTAATGTTCAGTGAGTAAGATGAGAAGAGCAGCATCCTTTAATGAAAACGTTCCTCTTTGGGATTAGTCCTGTTTTCCTGATAAGCTGAGTAGAGTAGTTAACAAAATAGCCGCATAGTACCAAAAACAGCAGCAATATAAGTAGCTTTAGGATGTTTATAGTGGATTAATCTTATTGGAGATAGCTGTTTATAGTTTCAAAAACATACATTTTATCCATATTTTGAATTATTTTTCATGTGTTTGTTTTTTTCAAAAGTCAATTATTTTCTTTGGCTTTGTCTCAGCCACAGTGGTGCATGCATTAAAAGTGGAAAATGTCTATTCATTCAGACTTGACTGCTGCGATTTGGAAATTACGGCTATGTGTGTCAAATTTTGTAATACGGTATTTGCTTTTGTTGCTTGATGTGGAAAGCTTTTAACTGAAATTATTCAACAAATATTAAACATAGTATAATTTGTTTTGCAAAGCAAAGTACTTCTATTGACCTCAATTTATAATGCTCCTGCCAAGTAGGGAGTGCAGCTCTAAACAGGTCATAGAAAGCAATGTTTTGCCTCAAACCGAGCTGCATATTTGACATAGCACATAAGGGAATGTACTTATATGGGCTTTAAGGAAAAACTTATTGGTGTGGATGTATCTGTCAGACCTATAATATTTAGCAAGTGAAAAAACTTGTGATGTAATACATGTCTTGCTCCATACATACTTTTCTCAAAAGTGAAAAGGTGCCCTCAGAATGCATTGTTCGTTATGAGTGTGTTCCTGATGTTTTGCATTTTGCTACAATGATCAAAGATTGCAAAAACGATGGATTTTTTTTTTTTATTAACTTTCTCTGTGTTTAGTAGGAAGAACCTTCTTAAGATTCACCAGAGTAGAATGTAGTGATTACTGATCAATTTTAACAAATTAAAATGCAATAATTGGAACAAACACTAATTATATTTTCATTGAACTAATTATACCAATCATCCCAGAATATAATTAACAGAGAGCAACTTATAGGGCATAGTATAATACTTCATTATTAGTTGTTGCCTCAATACTACCTCAAATAAGAAAATTTTCTTACATTTTTTACATTATACTATCAGTAGAGAATGCAATGCAATTAATTCATTTGGGTTCATTTGCTGGGGGTTTGCTTTCTCCACTCTAAGGAGGATTCTTTTACATATGATTACCATATTTTGTGATCCATAAGACTCTCCACTGTATAGGGTCCTATACAGAGGAGCATCTCATCCCAGTAAAAATACCAGGAACTGTGGTTCTGAGGGTTGGAACTCTGCCCCAACTAGCGTTGAGCACAAATATTCGAATAGCAAATTTTAATTACGAATATCCTGACTACCAGAATTTGTGACTATCTTGAATATACTGCTATATAATCGTAATCTCAAATATTCGAGATTCTGGGGAAAGTAGCATGCATTGCACACAAAGTATTAACAATTGCTTATATTCGCAAAGAATTAACAATCTTCTTAGTGTTGTCTTACATGCTTTCACATTTTAAGCTGCAATTTTGCATTCTGCCACTAGATGTTGCCATGACAACACACATTGAAATAAATTGTACTACATTACATTGGTTGCTTCCAAACTATAATGAAAGATCTTGAATTTGTGAGTTTGCCAATTTACTTTGAATATTTGTAAAATACTACTTGCCCCAATCAGCAGAGTGGGAGTTAAAGACGCGGGAAGCTGTCAGAGGCTTTCCTGTCTCCTGGTCCCGCTGTGCAGATCTGTATGTGAGTGGACAGTTCAGAAAGCTCACGTTCAGAGGCAGGGATGATCCACTGGTGGAAGATCTATCTATTTATCTATCTATATTTCTATCTATCTATCTGAAAGTGTACATTGCTTCTTATTATTAGCAGTTTTATTTGTAGTTTTTTGGCATTTTCTTTACATTTTCCAAGGAATATTTGAGTCAGGCCAAAAATCAATATACCACATTGCAATCACCTGAGATCTCACAGTTAATTCAATTGTTGCAGCAAAGGGGCCATCGCTGTGTTTCATTGAGAATTTGTTAAATTAATATTAGTTTCTTTACATCCTAAAATTAAAGTATTGGACTTGATTAATCATCCTGCTCATGGGACTGCGCTGTCAGAAGTAGTTTAGAAGAATCAAAGGGAGGAATGTGTAAATGCTTATGGTATATCACAATTTCAGTCAATATTTGTATCTCCTCTGAGCACTATAAAATGCTTAAGAACCTTTACTTTGTGGTCGAAAGGATTTTACTGTAACAGGAACTATAATTCTCTCAAGCAGATGCTCTACGTGGACCATCTTCTAATTTGTGAGCAATCAACACAAATAAAAAGTGGATAATCGATGAAATATATACAGTACCAAGCAAGAAAAAAATTACATTAAGTAATGTCTTGAGATACTAGTTACTAGAAACAAACATACGTTTCCTTATTTTACCTAGCTTCATCGTTTTTAGTTTTATCTCATTTAAAAACTGTAAAAAATGAAATTATCATCCACAGCCAGAGTACCCTCGGTGCACGGGTGTCTGACCAGGGGTGGTGCACAGAATCTGCATCCTGAAAGTGACGTCATTGGGGACAAAGCGAAGGAGCGGAAGTGACGTTGTCCCTTTCGTATTCAGGATATCCCCATCTGCCTGATTTTGTAGCTTTATGGGATGGCTTTGGGGTAAGGGTGGTTTAGGTTGGACGGGTTTTGTGGGGCTTTAACTATTGTCATGTCATTTCTTTGTTACTTGTTTGCATTTCCGTTTGTCACCTGAAAATGTTACACTCTGGTGCAGGGTCAATGACCCAAGGTGGTGAGGTCAAGTGTGGTGAGTGGAGGCAACGTTGATAGATTACCCATCAAGCTGGTGGAGGTGTGGCTGGTGGTACTGGAGGCTTTGGATAGATTACCCATCGAGCTAGTGGTACTGGTGGTTTTGGTGATGTTTTGTTGTATTTATGTTGATGTTTATTTAAATCTTTGGGGGGGGGGGCAATGTCAGAGAACAAATGGTTTTTGCACTATTGTTAAAGCTGTGGCCCTTCAATATATTTTCACATTTTGCCAAGAACTGTGTCATGCCGTGATTTATTTAGTGTTAAGTGGGGTTCTAAAGGGTAGCTGGGTCTCTTACTCAAAATGCATTGTTGATCATGAAGTTGTTGATGAAACTTGAAGTTTTGTATTTTGCTACAAAGATTGCAAACATTATGGATTTGGACAAATTTATTAAGGTAAAACATAATAAAGAGATAATGATAGGCTGTTCCCATTGTCTTGAGAATCAAATTCAGAGTTATCTGCCTTGCTTTAAAATCCTCCAGTGACATACTAATGACATCCCCTCATAACATCATCATAACATTGCGGTTTCATGACTTTGTTGGGCCTGTTCCTACTCTTTGGAACTCTCTCCCTCGTCTCATTAGACTTTTAATTAGGCTCTTACCTTTAAAATTTTTTAAAAAGCCCTGAAAACCCCCCTCTGCAGTCTGACCTACCAATCTTCTCATTCCTAACAGTCCCACCATGACACCACCAGCCCCCCTACCTATTGTAAACTCTGTTCCCCAATCTATTAGATTGTAAGCCATAACAACACACTTGAGTGTTATTTTTTGTTGCATCTCAGCTCTAATTCACATACAGCATTGCGTAATATGTAAGAATAATATAAATAGAAGTAACAAATAATATAAATAAAAGTTAATAAGAATCTAAATAAAAGTTAATATGAATAAAGAAAGTTTATAAAGTTTAAGAAAGATAAAACAAAAAAGTCATCAATTTTGAAATTGGTCTTGGAAGTTAAAAAAGGCCGAAAATACAAAATGAAGGATAATGTGTAGTAGTCAGCTGATGCAGCACTGCAAAAAGACAAGATGACGGATAACGTGTATAATCAGCTGATGCAGCACTGAGCAGGATGTGTGTGCCAAGTGCTACTATTTATCATAAGCACCTGTTATCCCTTCGTTTCGCTTATTTCTGTAGTTGGGATTATGTCTCCTCCCAGACAAGAACTGGATTCTCTTTTTAAACTGTTTGAATACTGTCAATTTTACATGGACCCTCAAGTCCAGTCCTTTCATGGATGCTAAGCACCCAGTGCAAGCTTCAGGGTACAATTTAAAGGTGCTACCAATCTAGACAAACTTCAGGTGGGGTAAGCCAATATGGGAAGGACAGCTCAAAACCCTACAAGAGATGTAGGGAAGGGTTTTTGAGATTTTTTTTATTCTGTAGCACATGTAGTTTGTGACATACAGTAGCTTGCAAAAGTATTTGACCCCTTTGAACTTTTCCACATGTTGTCACATTACAGCCACAAACATGAATCAATTTTATTAGAATTCCACTTGAAAGACCATTACAAAGTGGTGTACATGTGAAAAGTGGAATGAAAATCATACATGATTACAATTTTTTTTACAAATAAATAACTGCAAAGTGGGGTGTGCGTAATTATTTAGCCCCCTTTGGCCTTTATGGAAGAGTGGCAAGAAGAAAGCCATTGTTACCAGAAAAGCATAAGAAGTCCTGTTTGCAGTTTGCCACTGTCACGGAGCAGCAGGTGTGGATCCACTGTGCCACGTGTCCTACCTCCTCTAAGGGCGTTGTCTAAGTGAACCCACTCGTTCTTCACAATACTCCTGATGGTGGAGATAGACTTTGCTGAGGGGATCACCAGGTCGCTACCTCTTGAGGGAATGTAGGAACAGAAGGCAGCTGGTCCAGGGGACAGCAGGGAAGACTCCAGGGACGCAGGTGTCGTCAGCCAGACAGTGTGACAGGGCGGGGCAGCGCAGGTAGCAGAAGAGTACAGCAGGCAGGTAAGGGTTAACAGGTATCAGTCTCAGAACACATGCAGTCTCTATCTCACAGGAACAGCAATGGCAGGCAGTGCTTAGCATAACACAGAGACCTTAATGAGGCAAAGCTGAGAGGGCAGGGTTGCTTATATAGCTGCAGGAGGTCCACTATTGGTCAGCCAGGTCACATGACGAATACTTTAAATCCCAGGAAATGACACGCGCTGATGTTTAGGAAGTGTGTAGGAATATCAGAATCACTGCTGAACAGGGCGCCTAGATCTGCAACGGTAAGTAAGGAGGCGACGGCAGCGTACAGCAGCTGCTGTTACAGTACCTCCCCCCTTACGCCCCCTTCTCCGAAGGCCCTGACGATCCAGAAAACATCTTAAGAGCACCGGAGCGTGAATGTTCTCCTCTGGTTCCCAAGACCTCTCCTCAGGACCAAAGCCCTTCCAGTCCACAAGATAGTACGTCCTCTTGCCATGCTTCTTGATGTCTAGGATGTCTTTGACTTCGAATGACCCATCAGAACCCTCAGAGACCGGAACAGTAGCAGAAGGTGTCTTCGAAAAGCGGTTGAGGACCAACAGTTTCCATAAGGACACATGGAAGGCATTAGGAACATGCAGAGAGGGAGGCAGCCACAACTTGTATGTCACCTTGTTGATGCTTCTCAGAACTACAAAGGGTCCCAGGAACCTAGGAGCAAACTTGAGGCTGGAAACCCGCAAGCGAATGTGCCTAGAGGAGAGCCAAACCTTGTCACCAGGCAAGAATTGAGGTGGTCTCCTTCTTCTGTTGTCTGCATTGGACTTCATACAGGTTACTGCTCTGGTGATGCAGTCCTTGGTGCCACGCCAAATGCTGAGGAAATCCCTGAAAGTAGAATCTGCAGCCAGGACCCCAGTAGAAGTAGGGACAGGAAGAGGAGTACGAGGATGCTGCCCATACACAATGAAGAAGGGAGAAGATCCAGTGGATTTGCTGGAGTGGTTGTTGTAGGAGAACTCAGCCCACGCTAGCAGTTGCACCCAGTTGTCGTATTGGGCTGAAACAAAATGTCGGAGATAATTCTCCAGAATTTGATTAACCCGCTCCACTTGTCCATTGGTCTGGGGATGGTAACCGGAAGAAAGGTCCAGCTCGATC
>CM070035.1:99737686-99799656 GCA_036250615.1 Ptychadena robeensis | reverse complement strand
GCCTAGATCTGCAACGGTAAGTAAGGAGGCGACGGCGGCGTACAGCAGCTGCCGTTACAGCCACAAGCCATGTGGGGGACACAGAAAACATGTGAAAGAAGGTGCTCTGGTCAGATGAGACCAAAATTTAACTTTTTGGCCAAAATGCAAAATGCTATGTGTGGCAGAAAACTAACATGGGGGGTGCTTCTCTTCAGCAGGGACAGGGAAGCTGGTCAGAGTTGATGGGTAGATGGATGGAGCCAAATACAGGGCAATCTTGGAAGAAAACATCTTGGAGTCTGCAAAAGACTTGAGACTGGGGCGGAGGTTCACCTTCCAGCAGGACAACGACCCTAAACATAAAGCCCGGGCAACAATGGAATGGTTTTACCACCCTAGTAGTCGGGACGGCACCTTCTCGTCCAGTGCTGCTACTCCTACATCGAACATCGGGGCACTGGCAGCGCATACTTACTGTTTTGCGCTGTTCCGGTGTCCCCGATGCGACATGCTGGCAGGATCCGCCGGCATCTTCTCCCCCCCCCCCCTCCGAGTAACGTGATGATGTCACATTGGGAAGGCGGCGGGAAATTTGAAAGTACATTGCATGAAATCAGTTTTCTTTCGTAGAAAACTGATTTCAATGTGCTTCTATGTACTAAATATCGCCAAGATAAAAAGTCTCTGGTGCCCCAGATGTGTCCATATGCAGTAACCCTCTATTCCCTAGTGTGATTTTACCACATCCATCACACCAGGTTAGAGAGGATTAACTACAAATGGGCACATCTGGGGCACCAGAGACTTTATTTGGGCGATGTTTAGTACATAGCAGCATAGCTTTGTGCCCTGATTTTTGTGTTTTCTCATTAATTTTATTAAAAGTTTTATTTTATTTTACATAATTGTTTGTTTTTAAACATTATTATATTCAGGATGTCTATTAGACCCTTGTGCGGACATATTTTGGTTACATGCCTACAACATAAAGAAAAATTTACCATTGAAATCTATGGTGCATCTTTGGTACAGAAATCTGGACCGCAGCAGTGCGCTAGTGAGGTTAAAACAAAACATATCCATGTGTTAGAATGGCCCAGTCAAAGTCCAGATCTAAATCCAATCGAGAATCTGTGGCAAGATCTGTAAACTGCTGTTCACAAACGCTGTCCATCTAATCTGACTGAGCTGGAGCTGTTTTGCAAAGAAAAATGGGCAAGGATTTCAGTCTCTAGATGTGCAAAGCTGGTAGAGACATACCCTAAAAGACTGGCAGCTGTAATTGCAGCAAAAGGTGGTACTACAAAGTATTGACTCATGGGGCTGAATATTTACGCACACACCACTTTGCAGTTATTTATTTGTAAAAAAAAATTGGAATCATGTATGATTTTCGTTCCACTTCTCATGTGTACACCATTTTGAAATGGTCTTTCACAAAGAATTCCAATAAAAGTGATTCATGTTTGTGGCTGTTATGTGACAAAATGTGTAAAAGTTCAAGGGGCCGAATACTTTTGCAAGCCACAGTACATTATGTTCAATATCCAATAAAAATTTAGATTTTTTAAATGTTCCCTATATCTTTATTGTAGGTGATGGTTGCATGTTCTGGGGCTTTGCCATTAACTCACAAGATCAGCTATTCTGAATTTTGCAAAAGTATGCTTACATACATATATATGTCACCTGAAAACAGTGTAAAATTAATTAAAAGGGAAGTGAAAAGTGCCTCATTGAGGTATGGCATGGAGCCTTGTGGGACCGGGGATGACCCTTTCCTATCCTTCTAGGCTTGCCAAAAGGGATATGGCTTGCCAATTTATTTATGGCCCCCTTTTATCAGAGCTTAACAGACCCTATGCTAACAGGGGGTCTGCTATACTCTATGGGGGGACCCCCCATTGTTTAGAGTCCCCCTTTTCCAGAGCATACGCGATAAAAAGGGGTCTGGTATGCTCTGAGGGAACCTTGCTTTTTTTAAAATATTATTTTTGCAATAAAAATGAAAAAAAACTTAAAATTTTTTTTTTAACTTAATCATTGATACTTCTGTGGTATGACACTGTCTTTCAAATTTATTGCTTGCAATGCAGAATGTTAATGTAAATACACAACTCATGCTATCTTTTCTACATAAGTCAGTGTGTTCAGAGAATGGATACTAATGCAGATAAGACCTTCTTCTTGACAGTGTTTTTTTTGGCTTGGCTGGAGGGAAAGGAACACATTTCTGCCTCCTGGGATGCATAATTATTTCTCCCAGGATGGTTGTGACAAAAAAAAATATTTTCTTTTTACATATTCGGACCATAAGACAAAGGGACACTTGCACATTGATTTAAATGGTAAAAAGTGCATATTATAGTCCGAAAAATACGATATGTGTAGAGAATTAACGAAAACGTAATCAATTCTGGTTGCTTTGACTAACTAATGCAGAGAAACAGCCAAACAATGCCAGTTGCTGATTTGCTTGCATCCTCATAACCCAACCTTTATCCACTCATTGCTTCCATTGGAATATCTCTGGAAAATCTTTTTAAAGCATTTCTTATCTCTACTCTGCCATGTTTCCTTTTCTCTATTTTAAGATGTAAATTCTAATTTTTTTCTCTAATCTCCTTTATCCCTTTTCTCGATGGTGCAGTTTGCAGACCACTTCACTCTAAATCAGCGCATACAACCATATGCAAATATTACACTCCAAACAAAAGATTTAAGTTTGTGAATTAACTTGAAAAGGATAACATTAAAATATCTTATTTACAAGAAACCCATATACAAAAATAACTTAACTTACATCCACTCTCAATAAGGATTGTCCCAATAGGTTTCCATGCTATAGCCCAATAACATTTCATCAAATTGGTTTCCATTCTTTATCTTTTTAATACTAATAACAACTTTAAAGACTTTTAAGAAATAAACATGGCTTGCTAAGTGTGTCAATTGGGTGTTTTCCTGAGTACTGAAAACCTTTTTCTGACATTGTCTTATAGTTGTCCATATATTAGCAATAAAATAAGGCCCACTGCTTGTCCTTTTCCCCTGACATTCATATAGTTTAGTACTGCTGTTTAAATCTCAAGAAGGATGTTTGGTCAAATCAATATGAACACTTTCATTTCCATGCTCTAGTAATACCAAATAACTAGATAAACATACAGCAGACTACAGTTATAGAAGTAGTTTAGCAAAATATCCACTAAGGGACAAATTCAGCAGAAATGAAAGCTGAGGTGGGCTCAGTGGGTAGATTTGTACAGCAAAGTAATGGGCAATACGTCAATATTTGTTCATCTAGCAACACTCATTGCAAGAAGGCAATGGGCTATATCCTGCCTGGTTGTTTAAATCAGGTACACAGAAAACACAAATATACAATTTGTGAACTATGAAATGTATTTTGCTATGTAGAAATATATGAAATATATGAATATGATAATAAAATATTATTAAACCACAGCATACACTGACAATATTAAATTGTATAAATGAATGTAGACTGATATGTTGATAACGTACATAATTTGTCTAGTCAATGTTTTCACATTTTTGACATACCTCCATACCAGGGCTGGCATACAGCCTAATTACAGAGCTGCCACTGTGTAAGTGACTGGAGACTAGTGTTGCCACTATTCCTATTGGCTAGTGGTAAAATTGTAGTAGAAGAAGGTTTAGATTTAAATATAGTACAATATGTATTTCAATTTACATGACAAAAAAAATTATTTTTGTAGAAAGTGGATAACTTATACCAAAAAAAGAGGTGCGAACAACTAAGGAAAAAAGTGAGAGAGACAGCATTGAGTAATCATGATCAGTTCTATCTTTTGGAGTTCACTGTCTTATTATTTTTTACAACTTTGTTGCTCTTTTGAGGTTAACTGTTAAAGATGCATAATGTAATGCACAGTAAGTCAGGCTGCCAGAGGGATCTGGGTTTTGTCATCTTAAAGAAATCTTATAAATTAGGCTCTGTTCTGAAAGGGAAAAGCTTTGAGAGGACTGACCCAATGAGACAGGAGTTGCAGGGCTTGAGACCTATAGCCATCCTGGGTACATACCGGTGTTTGGGCAGCCAGTGAGTCTTATTTTGTGCAGCTCTATGAAAAGAGCCAGTTACAGCACATTGTTGATTCAGAGTTGTTACCCAAATAATAGTGGGCTGAGCCTTTCCTCCAATTTCGTGGATCCCACTAGACCACATGTGTGGACCCTGGCTTTATCCAAGGTTCAGAGATTGCATCTTCCCTGATGCTGCACAGGCAAGTAGCGTTTCTGTGTTACCATATTGCCCCTATAACTAGAGGTGGTAGTTTATTCATTTATTTCAGTATGAAATTGCACCTATACAGAACTCTCCTGGAATGCAATAACATAATTTGCAAAGTGTCTAGAACTCTAGAAGTATAAATGACTGAAAAATAGGCAGTACGTGGCCAAAGATAAACTGCACCTAACAAGAGGACGAGAAAGCTTACAGTTCAAAACCTGAGTAACGTCAGGATTTAACAGTGAATACTATATATATATATATGCCATACTGTATGTACTGCAATATAAACCGACCCGGACGTAAGCCGAGGTACGAATGAGAGTAAAAGCCTAGGGGGAGATATGCAGCAGCTAAGGCTCAGAAACACACAGCAAATGTGCTTTTATTATGTTTATGCAAAAACTACATATGATAGAGCAAAAATTCTCATGTTCCCACAACCCTTCTCTACATCTCCAGCAAATTCGGTGATGATAGCTTTTTTTGGAGCTTTGCAATTCATTCATAAAGTCCACCTACAAAATGTAAATTTTTTGATCCGAATATAAGCCGAATCTAATTTTTTTAAGCACATTTTAGGTGCTGAAAAATTCGGCTTATATTTGAGTATATACGGTATATACATTGCCTGGCCAAAAAATTCACCACCTAGATTTAACTTAGGGAATAGATACTAGCCTCCTATTGGGTAAATCTGGTGTTGCTGCAGTTGGTCAGGCCTAGGTTCAGCAACAGTATGTGCTCCAACAATGAGGTCAGCTGACTACCTGAATATCCTGAATGACCAGGCTATTCCATCAATGGATTTTTCTTCCCTGATGGTACATCATGCTTAAAATGTGAAAGAGTGCTTCAGGGAGCATGAGACATAATTTTCACACATGAATTGGCCACCACAGTCTAGACCCTAACCCCATTGAGAATCTTTGGGATGTGCTGGAGAAGACTTTGCATAGTGGTCAGACTTTACCAACATCAATGCAAGATCTTGGTGAAAAATTGCATAGAAATAAATCTTGTGACATTGCAGAAGCTTATCTAAACAATGCCACAGCAAATGCGTGCCGTAATAAAAGCTTAAGTCGGTCCAATTAAATATTAGAGTGTGTTACCTTTTTTTGGTGGTGACTTTTATTTATTGGACAGGCAGTATATAAAGGTAATGATAGATATGGGAATACCAAGCTGATTTGTAAATGTAATAATTTACCTAAAAAAAATTGTACTTAAAATGCTGGTTGGGTTTAGAAAGAGTACAGGATAAAGTATTTTTGATTCCAATGAGTCAAGAAGCCTATATGATTATGTGTTTGACTATATTTAATATGCAGAAGACACTATGTATAATGCACATGTGGAAAGGTTTAATAAACCAATACATTCAGTGGGTCTCCTTAGTATGATTTAGCTCTTTACTTAACAAAGATCCTTCTCTGCTCTAACTTATATACATGCTCAATATAAAAATGTAATATATATGGTATGATGGCTACTGTATTTAAATAAATAATGTAAGGAAAATTAAGTAACAACCTGGATATATGCAAATTGTTTGCACTAAGTAAGAAATTATAATACAATTGCCTAATGTAAAAAAATATATTCATTTTACATTTAAATGAATATGTATTAAAATGTCCTGCATTTTCTTACATTTTACTTTAGAAAGTAGAAACCAAAGTGAAAACAAAGGAAAGTATTGTTAGCTTTAATGCGTTCTTCAAGCTCCAAACATTCTGAGGACAAATGCCAAGAATCTTCAATAATGAATAGTTGAATATTTACAACAATGCCTTGCAAGACACAAATCGTTTCTATCTCCTGTGTTTCCCTAAAATGTGTGTCTTTGTACATGTTAAAAATTTTTTAATGTAGTTGTTAGGTATTTTGCATAATATGTGTATATAAAGGAATAATGGAGAGTTTTGTTATTAAATACTTGTCAATATAAGTGTTTTTGATTAGGAGAGAAAAAGTTAAAGGCAAGATATAGTTAATTGATAAGTGAGTTGTATTGCATTGTTCAAATGAAAGTAATATGTTCTCAACATTTTAATGTAAACTTTTTGCCTGCGTATTTAGGGCAATGCCCAGGCAAGCCAACTCCAGTAGCAACAACCTACATCACACTCTTTCTCCTTGGCTCTGTTGAGCACTAAGAGACAATCCCCTCCCCCCCAAAAAATAACCTCTTTTTTCTGGGCATGGAGGAGCTTGTGGCAGTGCTGAGCTATTCAATACTATCACATTTTGAATCAGTATTTCTGTGTACGTAACAATTATTGTAACTTTTAGTATTACCTCCTCAGTGCTTACTCAGTTAAGCTCTCTGTAAATTTGCCTACTTTGAACTACACTCAGAGATACTCACCTATCAAGTCGTGACAATTCTAAATATCGTCGGACTCCCCAATAGATTCCGGGGAGGAAGGGCATGATGGCAGTATTGAATTCCATGTTAAGGAGGCAATGTCTGTTTTTTCTGTGCATTACATGTCATCGATGACACCATGGCTGTGAAGGGGGAAGGCAGGGGGGGTATATAAACAGATTACAATGTAATTTACAATGTAAGTTTTTGTAAGTGCGTAACAGGCAGGACAACAGGCAGGACAACCAAGGGGGTTAAGCATGCCTTTCCATTTTCACTTTAAGGGCTTGTTTCCATTTCCGTCAGGATACGCTTAGCGGGGGTCCCGACGTAGCAGATAGACTTACCTGCTCGGCGGAGGATCTGTCTTCACGGCGCTGAGCCGCTCCGTCGATGTAAGGCTCAATGTAGTCAAATACGTCATAGATCATCCGCCCGCATGCAATGTCAATGTGCTACGTCAGGACCCCAGCTAAGAGTAAACGCTTAGCACAGGGGTCCCGACGTATAATGGAAACAAAGCCTAAAGCCCTTGACAGGTTGTCTGTGTACATACCAATTTCAAGACTTATACCTTTCTAGACTTCAGAATAATAATTGTGAAGTCTAACACAATAACAGTTTTTCCTCTATATTTCAGACCACTGGCAGAACAGAATTATCATCGTTTTCAAACAATTGTAACACATAATGACAATATGGTTTTCCCTGAGTTTCACTTTTATAGAAAGGGCCTGGGTAACCGATTCCTTCATTGCATTGTATCTTGCAATTCAGACCAATCGGAGTTTAGGCTGTCTACCACATTATAGGTTGTTCCACCCCAATTTCAACATGCAATTTCAGGGACTTCACAGATACCAATGGTAACAGTGAACACAAACTTCATCCCTGTTTTTAGTAGTACAGTAATTACAGTATTATTAGAAAACATATTACTAAACTAATCAATCATTTATCCATGTGATTCTAAAAGCTTTTAATCTGTCTCCACATAGTAGAGATTTTGGTAAAATTCAGGCCAAGTGGGCTTCACTTTGGGTAGAAACTTTACAAGTCCACTGTTACACTGGAGGGGGGGGGGGGTTGATGTGTTGCTGGGGGGGGACGAACAGGAAAAAAAAAGAACACGCAGCCAGGTGCGGCAGGCCCCCTTCTGGTTAAAAGCCCCATGCCTGCTATGGTGAATTCTACACCACTGCTACCAGCCCCCCCCCCCCCTAGATGGTCTGGCCAGGGACGGGAATGCCCATTGTCCCCACTTGATGGAGGCCCTGAATCAGAGACAGACTGCAGACATGCTGATACACAGTCTGTGTAGAAACAGAGATGGCTCTGTGTGTTGCCTTGATGCATGCCATAGGTTCGCCATCACAGGACTAGACCATCATATTCAAAACATATTTAAGACTCACTGTGTAATTTTAAAAAAAACAGCTTCGTTGATCTAACTTCTAATGTCAGCTCCTAATACCCTTCCCTAAAGACTCAACCTTACCATTTCTTTCTAAAACTAAACAAGTATTGTTCTTCAAGCTGTTATAATGAATCCTCATTGCAACAAGCTACCAGTCACCATAAATACTGACCCACATTTTATGTAAGCCATGTAATCATTTTATGCTGGCCTTGTAATCAAATGCCTTCTATATATTTTACAGCTTACATTAGTACAGAAGAATATCACCCTGAAGGATTTCTGAACTGTTGTATGGGTAAGCTAGCAAATGGGACTTAAACAAAGTTTGCAAAAGAGTAGACATTTTCCATTAAAGAATACAAATCTTTTATTTATATAAACAAAGGTTGCTTACCTGTTGAAGATCCAATGTTATTGTCACATAATGGTATTGCATCCCATTTTTAATGCTTGGGCTTTGCCACCATGATCTTTTACCATTGATAGCATGAGCAATTGGATAGTGCACTATAAAAGATGAGAAAAATAGATTGAAACTTGCCATGTGCAGATTGCATCAGATGGGAAATGAAATATTCAGTTCTTTTTGTTCATCTGCATAATTAAGATTCCTGATTCAGCTATTTTCTGAAGATTTGTTTTATTAGAATTGGCTCATTTACTGTTGAAACACTGCTAAAAAGTGACTAAATTAATATTTTTTTACTGTTCTTTTAGCCTACCAGTAATTGATTCTCATTACTAGATTAACTAATAAGTAGCCTTATAAATAGTGACTGAACTGAAGTAAATAAAAATTCCCTTTTCTGTAATGTAATATAATGGTGATTCTACTTGAATGTGATGGCTTTGAAAAAGACCCCAACTGGTACTAAACCCATTGAAAAAGTTAACCCTGTGTTGTCATGCCTCTGGTTACATTAGGCACAATAGGTAACAAAGAGGCTAGTGTAAACTATCTGTATAGATCCCCTTCAGATAAGCAGAGGAACTGGCCCCCTGACTTCTGTATAATTTTTTTTAGCAATAAAAACATGGCTTAATAACCCTTATTTTTCTCTAGGCTTCTGTTTACAATAATATCAATAGTGGATAAACATGACAGTGCCTTCATTGGAAACTTTTAATTGAATGACATTTTACCTTTCCAAAGAACTATCAAGAACTTAACATTAGACCTTACTACTAGATGTGTTTTGGAGAAAAGATGTGTACATATCTCTGAACAAAAGAGTATCTCATTACCCTTCCTTTGTTACTACTAATTATGGCCCTACAGGAGAACATTGATGGATTTAGATCCTTTATATTGTCACTTGGAGACACTTGGAGTACTAGAATATTTGAAAACATTTTAAATGCTACCCTAGAATAGAAGCCATAAGAGCTACCCTAGAATAGAAGCCAATTACAAGGTCCTTTCACATTAGTACCATATCCTCTTTGGAATAGCTTAAATGTACCATTCTGCCCTCTCTACCTGCGTAAGGTTATGTGGTCAGATAAAAAATATTTTCCACATTCTGGACATGTCCTAAACAAAAGAGTAGTGATGAGCGAGCACTTAAGTGTTAGTGTGTTCGGTGCAAACACATCGAACTGTTCGTGTGTTCTACCGAGTACCCCAGAACATTGTAAGTCAATGGGAGACTACCAACTTCCATCCAATCAGCCAGTAAAAAAAAGCCATTAAAAAAATTATAATAATCCATGCTGTGACGGCCCCAAAAAATCTTCTGAGCTCCCCTGGAGAGATCCGCCCTCCTCGACATCCCACGAAGAAAGAAGCTTTTTTCTTTGTGGGACTTCGAGGAGTATGGATCTCTCTAGCCGAGCTCACAAGATTTTTTATTTTTTTTAAAACATCATAGGCAAGAATGGATTTATTTGGGGCTTTGGATTTTTTTATGGACTTTTTTTTACTGGCTGATCAGATGGAAGTTGGACATTTTTTCTATTTTGATTTAAGTTTTTTAATGTTTTTTTTTTATTAAAGATTCGCTTTTTTGGATTTTATCATGATTGGATTACAGCGCTGAAGTAGGCATATTAACTGCAAGTAAATGTTCATTTATTTACTGTTATTTTCGGAGGGTTGGAAATTTGTTTTATGTTTTGCAAAATACTTCTGCAATACATATATGTCATATATGTCAAGTAATCGTCTACATGTAATAATTAATGTTGTTATTACACACAGCCAGTATGTAAATGTATGTATATTGGTTAATGGTTGTGGGATGTCTTGTAAGTTCTGTTATATGTTCTATGTATTATATTGTGCATGTATGTATATTTGTTAGTAAATTTACAGTTGGCTTGGGTTGTATGTTATATGTCATAATGTAATTAATTATGACATATAACATTGATTTGTTGAATTTATTGAAGCTTTGTGTGTTTGTAGTGCCACACATTATCAGTTAGTGTAGGATAGGGGGTAATGTTTTGGACTGGCTTATTTAATGTTAATTTGAAGATTTTTATTGCTCTATTTTTTGAGTTATGTAGTTAATGTATTTATTTAATTATAACTTTAGGATTTCATGTTGTGTTTTGGTCGTCTTCTGTTATGATTTTTATAGTGTATTGGTTTGCTGTTACTGGGTTAAGCAAATTGTTTATGATTGACATTGACAATAGGTGCTATTTCTTCTTTTATAATTGTCGGATTTAATAAATGTTTCAGTTTTAAGAGGAGAAATGTTTTGGGGGGGTTGGCAAATCTTTGATTACAGTTATTATCTGTAATCGTTTATTTCATGATTACAGATGATATTGGGGGGGGTTATGTATATAATATTCATTTATTATATGTATTATATATGTGTAATACATGTTTGTAAATAGGGCAGACTATATGGGTAAATGTATACTTATTTTGACAAGTAATCATTCGTTTGGAATGATTACATTGCAAAATAAATATGTTCTTGCCTCTCCCTGACTCTGTCTGACTCTATATAGCACATAATGACCTGTTCCTGACAGCCAATTAATGTCAACACCTTACATGGCCAGTGGCATTACAGTAAGAGTAGTACACACCTGACCCTTGATTACTGGTCTACAACCCGCGAGATGTGCGGGATGCAGACCTGAGCATAGACACAAACATAGCAAGGTGCTCGTCCAAACACGTATTCAGCCGAGCATGCTTGCTTATCACTACTTACACAAGAGATCTTCAATCTCAGTTCACATATACAGTGAGGAACATAAGTATAAGTGTGCTGCCTCCAGCAGCTATATAGAAATGTCATTACAGTTCTATGCGTGTGTTAGTAATGGTAATTGTAATGTTATGCTGCCATCTATTGGGGATTGTCTGCTATAACACCTATTCTCTGTAATTTACCTCATGAAATGTGATGTAATTTCCTCCTTCCTCACTGTAAGCTTCCTGCCACCATTAAGAGCAGACACACATCTGGGCTAGGAAGGAATATTCTTTTTGACCTCTTAAAGTAACTGCATTCATCACTGAAAGTTACCCCATCTGTTGTACCTATGGATGTTTTACTGCTTTCAAACTGAATAAAACTACTAAGGGTGAGTTCAGCTATCTGACAAAGATTGTCTACAGTGATTGTCTCTGCTATACAGGCCAGGCATAGAGGTCTCAGAAGGGAAAATCATTATACAGCTATTGGAGACAGAATAGGCAAAAAGAATATGATTCCATCAGTCTTCTACATGTGTATGTGTTTTATCTGCTATCAAGCTTAGTGCCAGCGGCCATCTTGTGAAAGCGCACTGTCACACAAGCTTCATACATTCTACCTGCTTATCTGTAGAAGTGTTACTCTGGATTGAACTGTATTATCCTGTCTTCACTGGATTGCTTGTTCTACCTGTCTGCATTGGACTGTGTCACCCTGTTTAAGCTGCTGTGCCTTCTAAAAGAGACAGTACACACTTTCTGCAATTAGTTCAAGATGTCCAGACAAAGTTCTGTGCACTCTTCTGCTGCTGAACCACAGCACACACATCATGTTTCTCAGCTCACTGATGTCCAGCGAGATGATGTCACAGATGTTACAGAGGGAAGTGTAAAATCCAAACGCATAATTAAACCTACACTTAAGTTCATTGAAAACTATGAAACAACTAGAGACAGGGCCGGGCCGACACAGAGGCTGAAGAGGCTCCAGCCTCTGGGCGCTGGTCAGGTCTGGGCGCTGCTCAGGGGGTTAAACTTCTGACGACTCCATCTCGTCCTGCACTTTCTTCTCAGTATTGCAGTTGACAAGATGGAGCCGTCCAGCTAAGCTCAGATCAGCTGGCCGATGTCACCCGTGGGGGGGGGGGGGGGCGCGGCACATTGATATGCAATTGGGCTTGGAGAGGCTCAGCACTTGGGCAGCTCAGCCTCTGTTGTTGGTGGACCTTGTCCCGGCCCTGAATAGAGATGAGTTATCCAGCAATCAGTCAGCCTTATGGGACAGAACTACTCATTGCATGTCAGCTTTTCCATGCTTTAATGATCAAGTGGCGGAATTAAAGGACTGTATAGATCGCTTATCTGTCACCTATGAACGTTACCAGCGTCTGTCTGCTAAATATACTGCTTTCCTAAGAGACACTAATATAGATGATTCCCTAGCAGAACTGTCAAAGTCTGAAGCTCTAAACAAGGAGAGAGATATATTGGTGCAAGATGTGAAAGTTAAGGCAGAACTCCGCATTGCTCATTTGCAAGAGACTAGATCTCATTTATCTGCATCAACCAAGCTCACATCACGGTCTTCTAGATCATCTCGTTCCAGAAGATCTACATTAAGCGACAAACTTATAGAAGCTCGTGCTAATGCTGAAGCAAGTAAAGTATTGAAGACCTTTACCATAAAAGAGGCGGAGCTACAAGTTAGTCAAGCAGAGCTACAAGCAAGGGAAGCAGAGCTAGAGACTCAAAGAAAAGTAAGGCAAGCACAGCTAGAAGCAAAGGAGACAGAGCTTCACACTCAAAGAAAGATGAAGGAGGCAGAGATTAAGGCCCAATTAAAAATCCTTCAAATGGAAAAGGAGGAAGCAGCTGCAATGGCTAGGTTGAAGGTTCTTGAACAAGCCATGGGTGAAAGTAACGCTTCAGAATGTTTCATCCCTACAGATCTGAAAGATCCAGCTGATCGTACAAGTGACTATATCCTAAAGAACAATGTTCACAGTGACAATGCTTACTCTACCCTTGAACCACCTGTTGTTCTGACTCTCAACCACGAGACCTCTAATCAATACATGCCTGTGCCCCTCCAAACTCACCATACAGATGTCCCTATACAACAAGATATATTTTCTACAGTTAGCAAGGTGACTTCCAGTGACAAGCCACAGTTCAAATTACAGCCACCAGATGCCACAGAGACTAAACCACAGCTCAACGTTAACATCAGTCTCTCAAGGTTTGATGACTGTCCAGAGAACTACAGGGCCTGAAGATCGACCTTCAAAACTGCAATTGCTGATCTCAACCTCACTGCCAAGGAGGAACTTGATCTGCTTATAAAGTGGCTAGGACCAGAATCCACTGAATGTGTTAAGAGACTGAGAGCAGTACATGTAGACTATCCAGATGCAGGACTTACAGCTGCATGGGCAAGACTTGAACAAACCTATGGCAGCTCTGAAGCCATAAAAAGTGCCTTATTCAAAAGACTGCAAAACTTTCTTAAAATAGGTAACAAGGATCATCGCAAGCTCCGAGAACTCAGTGACCTGCTGATGGAGCTAGAGTTGGCAAAGGCAGACCTTCGCCTGACAGGGCTGAGTTATTTGGACACTGCTCATGGTGTGAACCCAGTGGTCTTGAAACTGCCAACCAACCTTGAAGAGAGATGGGCAATACAGGGATCAAACTACAAAAGAAAATGCAATGTTTCCTTCCCTCCATTCTCTTACTTTTGCAGGTTCATCAGTGATCAAGCCTGGATACGGAATGATCCCAGCTTCAGCCTGAGTGAACCCATCCTGCCAGTCTCGTCATCAACAAGGTATGACAACACTGTAACAAAGCATAGAGACTTAAGGGGAACAATATCTGTTAAAAAGACAGACATTCCACCTGCAAAACTCTCACATACTGATGAGACAGCTTCTGCTGGCAGAGATAAAGATCTCAAACGTCAGTGCCCAATTAACAAAAAAGCTCATGCTCTTAGCATGTGCCGTGGGCTCAGAATAAGGTCCTTGCAGCAGCGCAAGGAATACCTTCAGAAAATAGGCATATGCTACAGGTGCTGTGCTTCCTTTAACAACTTTGCCAAAGACTGTAAAGTTGCCATTAAGTGTATAGACTGCAGTAGTGATAAACACGTTACGTCTATGCACCCTACTGAGAGTACACAGCATCCAGCAACTTCCACCCCTGCACTAGGCCATGGCGGGGAGCAACCAAGCCATGGCGGGGAGCAACAAGGTCATGCTTCAGCCGCAACTACTGTGTCATCTTCTTGTACTGAAGTATGTGGGGAGGGCTTCAGTCCCAAATGCTGTGCCAATGTATGTCTTGTCAAGATCTACCCAGAGGGCCAACCAGAGAAAGCTACCAGGATGTGTGCTATAATAGATGAGCAAAGCAATAGATCTCTGGCCAAACCTAAATTCTTCGAGATCTTTGATATACAGGGGCAAGCTACACCATACACCCTCAACACCTGCTCTGGTCGTGTAGAGACTTTCGGCAGAAGGGCTAACGGATATGTGGACTCACCTATTAAAGGAAACACACCTATACCCTTGCCAACGCTGATTAAATGTGACCGGTTACCTGACAACAGGGAAGAGATCCCTAACTCCAGAAGCTGCATACTACCCTCCCCACCTAAGACACCTAGCTGATCAGATTCCTCCAATGGACATGAATGCTGATATCCTAGTCTTGCTTGGGAGAGACATTCTCAGGGTACATAAAGTGCGCAAACAATGCAACGGTCCTGATGATGCTCCATACGCCCAAAAGCTTGATCTAGGCTGGGTAATTGTGGGTGATGTTTGCTTGGACAAGATGTGTAAACCATCTGACGTCAACTCCTTTAAAACTCATGTACTGAGGAATGGGCGAACATCATACTTCAGACCATGCCCTCATCACTATGAAGTAAAGGAGAATCCTACTGACATCATCAAGGAACCTGATGTCACTACTATCCTCTGTGATGACAACTTAGGAAGCTCAGTGTTTTGTACGACAACAAAATTGCTTTGTCAGTTGAGGACACAGAATTAGTCAAAATAATGGATACTGAACTCTTCAAAAATGACTCTAACAGCTGGGTTGCACCTTTACCCTTCCGCGCTACCAGAGTCAAGCTTCCTAATAACCGTGACCAGGCCTTATCCAGATTCATCTCATTGCAGAGAACACTAAAGAGCAAGCCTGAGATGAAAAATCATTTTGTTGCCTTTATGAAAAGGATATTCGACAATGATCATGCTGAGCCAGCTCCACCTTTGCAAGGACATGAGGAGTGCTGGTACCTGCCTTTCTTTGGAGTTTATCATCCACTTAAGCCCAAGCAAATCAGGGTAGTGTTTGACTCCAGTGCCAAGTATGAAGGGGTTTCTCTGAATGACGTTCTCCTTACTGGTCCAAATCTAGCCAACAACCTAGTAGGAGTACTTCTGAGGTTCAGAAAAGAGCCAGTCGCCATCACAGCTGACATTGAAAAAATGTTCCAATGTTCCATGACCATAGGAACTTTCTAAGGTTTCTGTGGCACCGTGACAATGACATCAATAATGAAGTTCTTGAATATCGCATGAAAGTGCATGTCTTTCACCTGCTGTTGCACAGCAGATGCTCGTTTCGAGCAGATGCTCTTTTTCAACCAATTTCAAATCAATGGTTGAAAAAGAGGATCTGCTCGAAACGCATCCCATTGTTCCTATTGAGCCCCCCAGTATCTGTAAGCAGGAAGTGATATCATCCCCAACCAGAAAGTGAGGTCCTCCTGGAAAACACAAGGCCCTAAGAGATCCACCCTTGTAAACCTCTCTCAATGTGAGTATCTTGTCTGTTGTTTTGTTTCAATTTGTTTTATCTTATCCTATTCCACATTATTTAACCATTTGTTGTACTAGGTTGTGCGCCTCTGTCCTTGTTCTTATTTGTCTGTTACAGGGGGCCTCACTCCTCTATTTTGAGAGCTGCACACCTACACACAACTTTTATTTTACTTTGCAATCTTTGCTCAGGCCCCATACACCCACTGAGGGCCCTTCTGGCCACTGCTAT
The DNA here is from genome assembly GCA_036250615.1 of Ptychadena robeensis. NCBI lineage: Eukaryota > Metazoa > Chordata > Amphibia > Anura > Ptychadenidae > Ptychadena > Ptychadena robeensis. Next base: position 99,783,365 of record CM070035.1, on the reverse strand, counting down.
CACTATAGCTGTATAATCACTGCTGAAGGTTGTGCACAACTACCCATTATCTTGCAAACTTCAGAAGGGCCTGGACATGTGATGACGTAAGCAAGGGAACCTTCCTTTTAATGCATGTTTTCAAACCACGATGGCACAGTGACCTACGAAACTATGATCCCAGCTCTCATGTCATTGACCAGCTCCTCCCGTGTAGTTCTGGGCTGATTCCTCAACTTCCTTATCATCAGTGATGCCCTACAGGAAAAGATCTTGCATGGAGCCCGAGAGTGAGGGAAACTGAGGTCTTTAGCCTCCTTCATTTTCTAACAACTGTTCAGTTCATCTATTTTCACCAAGCTACTTGGCAATTGCACTGCAGCCCTTTCCAGGCTTGTGGAGGTCCACAATTTTCTCTCTGGTGTCTATTGACAGCTCTTTGGTCTTGCCCATGGTAGAAGTTGGAGTCTAACTGGGGGGTTGGCAGGTGTCTTTAAAGACAGGTGCTACTAATTTAGATTAATGAGTGGAGTATAAGTAGCCTTTGAGAGTTACAGGTCTTTGAGAGCCAGCATTCTTGCCAATTGCCAGGTGTTCAAAAACTTATGTTCAGCAGTGTAATACTGTACAAATAAATTCTTTAAAAATCATACAATGCGATTTCCTTATTATTTTTTTTTTTAATGATGTCTCTCACTAATGCACATACAATGTGAATTTCACACCCCTACATGATTTCTAAGTGGTACAACTTGCAAAATCAAAAGGTGTTCAAAAACTTATGTTCCTCACTGTATATTTACTTGATGCTTGCAGATCCTCTCATTCGACAATCTTTTACAAAAAATGTAATGCCACAACTACCATTCTAAAAGTATTGAATCATCTACTATCATATATTGCAGTAGTCAACAATAAAGTTTATGGAATAATGATGCATAAATAACTAGCTTGCATGATAAACAAGAGAATTATTCGAGCACTAGCCAGCACTTTCCTTTATGTACAACTATTTTGAATATAGTATGCTTGTGGCCTAATTGTGTTATCCCTTTTACCCTGTTATCTCATTCTCTCTGAGAATGACCAGATTCCTCTCTTCCTATACCTATTGCATTATTTGGTTCACAGACTATTATGGTTGTTATGTTCTGTTTAATTCTTATGCATATACCATGCCTCTTGTTTTTATTAAATGTGATTTAGTTAGCTCTTCTACTACAATGTTTTCAGCTGTTTGCTTTGTTTTATGTAACCTATTTTTACCTGATCTTTCTGTTTCTGTACTGTTGTTCCCCATTTTCTTCCCTCTAATCTTTCTCTGCTGTTTACTTGATGTTTTCACTTTGATAAATTCCAATAAAAAATATTGAACATCAAAAGGTGTAATACTTAAAATGGGTGTGTAATTAGGACTGCTTTCTTGAGTGACAGTGGGACAGATAACACCTCCTGTATATCTGTAAGCATGGCCTTACTCTTGGCATAACTGTCTTTCATTGTCATTAAAGTGGCCCTTCATGTTGATCAAGTGTTTTGGTTGCAGCTTCTATGACCAAAGTCAATGTTTGCTAAATGCTTGCTAAATTACTATTCCTTGTAATATTTTGTTTTAATAAATATGTTGATACTCCATGTGAAATATACCTACGGTTGGTGGAAAGTGTAGCCTGATGTACATTTTCCTGTTTTTTGGCATGTTAAAAAGAAAACTGGCTTTGGATAGATGCCACCACTATGAATATCTAAAATAAACACATTACATTTTTATTAGAATGACAATAAAATGCATCCAAAGTTGGCTTGTTTGAAAACAAAACAAAGCAGCCAAAAGCAACAAGCATGATAAATCCAATCTCGTTCCAATATTCACTGCAACCTTCTCAGGTCAAATGGATGGTAGATTTAGTAATGAAAAATAGTAGATGAATGAACAATTAATTGTAATCCTCAAAATGAAGGCTTAATCCTAATTAATTTGAGGCTCTGATAGATTGCTGGCATTTGAAGTGAAGTAGAAATTTTATCTTCCATAAGGACAATGCTGAGACGTTAATGTGGTTAATGTGGTTTGAAATGTATCCTTCATTAACTCTTGGCATGGCTGCGCCATTTGCACAACAGCTTCACAGTTTCTATTTATTTGAAACTGCACAGCTTTTCCAACTTCAATAGAATCTACAATTTTACATAAACAATAACTTTACCAGTATAGCATACTGTATATTGAGATGCTAGCATTCTGGCTAGAGTTTAAAAAGTTATAATTTTGATCATTTATAGGGAAGATCATAAAAATGTTGATTGTGTCTACATTGAGTTTGTGCATGAAAAATAATAGTACACATTCTGGTATGAGAGAATATTTGTAATAAGATCCTTTATCCATATTAGTTATATAGCTAGAGTGTGAGATCATCTAAGGAACTGTGGCTTGGGATTTTTTAGTTATTTAAGTGCTGCTTCCTGGACACAAATCTATATCCCAGAGGTGACAAAGGTGGCACTTGGAGCCCTATCTGTGGGCATGCAAGCTGTCAGCCAGCACAGAGGAAAAAAATGCAGCCTATTGGCTGTCAATGCTGTCAGTTCTCTTCCCCTCTCTTCTGATTGCGCACAGTGCCCTATACCCTCTCCCATTCTATCTTATAAGAAAGTAGAGTCTGTGTGCTTACATGTTTTGTGTGTGTATATGAGTTGTGTAATTCAGGTTAAATTGCCATGCCGGCATTTTCAGTTTGGGCACTTGGTCTCTTAAAGGTTCACCATCACGGCTATATCCGATACATATTTTTTCTGCAGATATGTGTCACCCTTTGTTACACCCTTTTTACTACTTTCTGTACATGGTATTGGATCACCAGCTGTTAAAAGGTAGCTCCACCATGGGAAAGCAAGAGGAAAAGAAGAAAAATATAGGCAGTATTAGTGACTAGTAAAAATGATCAATGAAATGTTGAAATTATGGCAAATTATGTATGCAAACTGTATGCGATCTGAAACTGAGCCAATCAAATGCAACATCAACATCAACTGTGCTTGACTGGCTGATTCTGCATACAATTTGCCTGTATTTGCATTCTAGTTTTGAATTTTGGCCTCCCTTTGATCATCTCTGGCCTTAGCTTGCTTTTTTGCACAGTACAAGTCCTCTTTAAGTGTTGCACTGTAGAAGGAACTGCAACAGCTCCTATATCATCTAATCCTACTGTTAAATTGCTATTCATTAATGAATAAAATATATTGCATTATGCTTTCTTGTAGCTTCAACACACAACAGTAACTTAATTATCTTCAGTGATAGATTTAAGATTGGAGTGACAATTTGAACAAATATAGGGCATGACATAATATTTAATTTTACTTATAAGAATCTAGATGCAAAAAGCTTATCTGATGTGATTGTGTATACCAAAGTCAATGAAATAGATGGTTTGTTGGAAATTAATTTGCAAATATGTTCCCAAAGGATGACAAACACACAGGGAATTGTCATTTTGCAGGAACACTACAGATTTTACAGTTTGTCATGGCGCCACTTAATAGTGAGCTCTGCTTTGGAAGTTTAAGACTTGCTGACCATCATAATAAATAGCTGATTGGTGTCGGTTAGCACTTAGAAAATATGCCTCTTCACAGGAAGTGTGTTGACTTACTAATGCCCTGTATAATAATAAACACTGCTGTTCTCAATCTGGACTTTGATTTCATTGTATATTCATGTAATGTTGTTTGTGTACTGTGGCTCAATGCAATAATATGTTGACAACTGTCAATAATACTGTTTATTCACTTAATATTTGGCTGCCCTTCGTGTGCTTGATTTACCATGTGTTACCCATCCCTGCTTCAACAAACACTTATAAAACAGACCTCTATTTGGGACTTTAGTTGATACTCACATGCCACCCCATGGCATTTTGGTTTCTTTAGTTGGTAGCCACTGGCTGATAAGCGTTTGCTGAAAAACTGCATATCAGTCTCACAAGAACGGTACGGAACAAGAGCAATATACCGTGGATAACTTCAAGACATTGCAGAAGCTTAGTTAAGGAGCAGTTATGTAAAAATGTTATACATCCTAGCGTTACCTGATTAACTTTATCACCATATCGGCAATTTTCTTTTTAAAAGATAAGTGTAATCCATGTTAAAAACTTGTAAACAATGATATGCTATATTCTAATTTTGTTTTGTATATATTATGTTTGACATACAGTTTTTGTCGAGGGATGTTTGGTCACAGGTTCGGCACTGTTGGTGTCTCGTAGGTTGTCCATGAACATGTTCTACCAACTTGCAAAACATCTCAGGTCCATTTTCACCACATGTGGCATTTGCTGTGATTATTGCATTAGAGGCAAGATTGAGAACTGCTGGAAACAATCCTGGGAAAAAGAAAGAAAAAAGGATGATTAATATAATAAAAATGTCCTCTATAAAGTTACTAGCAAGATTAAAAAATGATGTTGGAAGTGCTGCTGGTCTGTTTAATTCTATTTCATATTTTGAAGATTTGAGATTAGTTGGTATTGTTGTCAATGCTCATTAGTCCCTTTAGAAGAATCCAAAATCTAACATTTAATTCATTTTAACTTATTATATACACAAGCTATTTTTTTTCCCTTGTAATGATATACAGTTGTACTGATTCTTCTCGCAAAAAGTCAAGAAGAAGATGAGGGATTTCGTGATAGACATTGCTCAGTATATAATGAGAGGAGCAGGAGCAAGCTTTTCAAAATAAAAAAGCCATATCACAAATAACTTGAAGGTGAGCCCTGATTTTAGAAGTCAAAATAAATGTTCCTCGTTCAAACTTACTTGTTCAGTATACATGCACAAACAGAAGCTTGAAAAGTACGGTACATGATTTTTGTAAAAATCAATAAATGTTTCAACATAAGGTGATACCAATCACACATTGGCATACAAAGCTTACATAGAGAGGTGCAATTAAAGATAAGTATTCAGTTGGTTCTGCGAATAATTTAATGAATAGGAAATTTTTGTAGAATATCACTTAATGTTAACGTTAATGTTAAATTTAATCATCTTAAATCTAAAGTGATGGAAAGGGATCTTACAAACACACTAGGTTTCTGTTTACCTGCAACAGACACCAAAAAAAAAAGAAGAGAATATTAATAATAAACAGTTTTCTAACTACAGGGAAATTTGCTCCGATGTTACACGCTGCTGACTCTGTGTTCTTCTGTGTGCTGTACATGGCCTCAATTGTAACAGTTATTGTCATTTCCGGAATATTCATCATTGCTACCTGGCAAACATCCCCTAAAAGTAAGGCACCAGTTGACCCCTATGTATTTAAAAACAAGAATGACACACCCGACACAAATGTATTGTACTAGTTCTTCTAAATCTTAAAGCCAAATTAAAAAAAAGATTTTTGTTAAACTTCAACATTTGTGTTTCAAAAATCAAAGAATTTTTTAAATCTGAAGCTTAGATATTGTTGTCTGCATTACTTAGAATTTTTGCTCTTTTAAATGTAACAAACCATTATCTGTATCAATGTATATATGGAGGAACCACATTGCAACACTTGGAAAGTAGCATTGCCAACTTGCAGAGAGGGTTGTAACACCGGCTTGTAACACCACGCTGTGAAGAGTCGGCTACAAAACTGACGGGAATCCTGTGTGCTTCACTAACACAGCAGATTTCAGTCAGATTGTAGCCAATTAACTTGGAGGGGGAGGAGACGTGTGATCCGACCAGCCTGCTTTTTGGGTCAAAACCTCAAGGTGGGCACTCCTGTAGTTGCGGGGGCGACCGACCACCATTATTCGTTTGGTAATTCGGTAATTGGCCCGGCTTTAGATGAACTAACAAATTTTTTAACTCAGCACATACCATTCAATCTGTATGTAAAATTTTCTTTAGAACTACCAACAACTATATTGTGCATGGCCTCTGTGATTAGACACAGATTGGTTAGCACTGTATTTTGAGAAAATGCACTCAAACTCAGACATAAGTGTGCTTCTTTAGGTCTTTTAAGACTTTCATGGGCTCTTACATTTTTTAAATACCAAAATCCATGACAATGTGAATTCATAGACATATTTTAACTGAACAAGTGACATTCAAAAACCATGAAATAGTAATTAATAATGTTCACACTACATTCATATTTTAATAATACAGGACAAAGCTTGGTCAGCAAATAACTTTCTACAGTTTTTGTACAGTCAGTCATGTTATGTAAAGCAGAAAGAAACAGTTCTAGGCCATTATGTTTGCGGCATGCTGTGACAATAAATGGTATTATCTACATAAAGCGCTATAGAAATTCCATAACGCTCTGCATGTTGTGTATTTTTTCTTGATGTTCTATGACACTTTTCTGCTCACATTTAGGCCCAGTGTGACTGCGCACACCACAGGAGGTGTAAGGTAATACAGAATGTAATGCCATGAAAGATATACAATGCAAGGATCATATAGTTCATTTAATTAAAGAACTCATACAAAATTGTTATTGTAATTTAATAAACGCCACGTAGGGACCTGATCATTGTACCATACAATGTAAGAATGCCAGAATTTGAAAATGTAATTTGAAGTAGCAAATGAAAATTAATAACATGAAACATAAATGGACATAATACACGGTAACTCAGCTGGGTACCTCAACAGCCAACAAAAAGAGCAATATATTATCTAAATTATACCATAAAAGCCTAAGCGCTTTGGGAAGATATCAATTAAACATCTCCAAAAGGGAAATGGTTACTTTTTTTTTACTAAACATTATAAAAAATATTTAAGGCTCCATTACACGGGTAAATTTTTCACTTGATTTTTGCCCGATTGATCACTGCCTTCACGGACATCACGGACATTGATCGGACATGTCGTTTTTTTGGGGTCAATCGTTTGGCGTTCGTATCGAAGTACGTTGGTGGACCCATAGCTCCCTATGCAGCAGCCTTTCTGATAGATGGATTTTGAGAAATCGTCCATTTTGGAGATTGGATTCCAAAGGGGGTGTTCAGTTGATTCCAAAACAATCAATAGGCGATTCCACGATCGTCAGGAATGATCGGATCAGAAGTCGATCGATGACAACTCGAGGTGTCTATGGCTACCCTAAAATTAATATACTACAATAATACCACAGTTTGTGAACTGATATCTAAAAACATAAAAAGCTTCAAGCTGTTTCAGTAAAATGTAGCTTAATTGGGTTCAGAGTGACTTGCACCTTGCAGTGCACCCTCAGTATGTACTCTAGACTTCCACGGCTAGGTTTCTACGGTGTTGAGGGCCGAGTCACTACCCCCTGTTTCAATCACATACCTTGTTTCACCTGCATGGTATCTCATTTAAATGCATGTTATCTGTTTACAGCAAAATTTTTCACATGCATGCACCCCCTATAAATGACTGCAGGCCTTTTATCTACTTAATTGATAATGTCAATTATGCAGGAATTGCCCACACCCATGAAATAGCTTTGAGTAAATTTTCCAATTACTTTTGAGCACCTGTAATTAAGTGACTGTTTACAATAAAAGGCTTCAGTTCCTCACATTTGTCTGCAATCTTTTTGTTCAACCCTCGGAATTAAACCTGAAAGTGTGTAGCTCAACGGCATCTAAGTTGTTTAATTTAAAGTTAATTGTGTTTATTTACAGAACCAAAACTAGAAAACAGTTGTATCTATTTATGAACCTAACTGTAAGTTTACATTGGCTTAACATGCAGTAAAAGACATTTACAAAACAAATCACTGACTTATGTAGCTAAAGAATATCATTTTATCAAAGCTTTCAGAACATACTGGTTGTTTACATTAGATATTTTGGTGGGCAGGAGTAATCATTTAGGGTCTATACACATAGCCAAGTGTCAGTCTTCCTGAAAGTGTTATTGTACTGATGTTATGCCTATAGGCCACCAGCAGGTAATGACTAGTGATGGCCAACACTTCTGATGTTCTGTCTGCCTCCCATACATGGCCATTTGCTGCAGCACAATCAAATGTGTATTTTTCCCACCGGGCCATGCCCCCCCCCCTCCCCATTTAATAAAAACAAATAAGTGGGAATTAATTTTTATGTAAAAATTTACAGGGCTGCCCAGAGCATACCAGACCCCCTTTTAGTATAGGTATTGGTATGCTTTGGAAAAGGGGGACCACTAACAGCATTTGTTTTAGGTTTAACCATTGACCCCTTTCTGGCATGACTTTTTTTTAATGGTATTTTTTTTTAAAAACTTACATTTTTTCCATAATTTTTTGCCATGTATGTGGAGGGTGAATCACCAAAGCACAGAACACATCAAAATCATGACATGGGCTTTAACCACTCATCACATAAAAAAAAATTTAAAAAGTTTTGCATTTGATTTACTTTCAAGATTCTAATATGACTTTCCATCTCTAAATATTGCATTCAAAGTTTTCTTTCAATATTATTTTAGTACATTACCCTTAAGTCCAGAGGTTTGACCTCTGAAAGCAACAAGCACAACTCGCTCTTATATGTGTATTCCTGGCACAGAGTGCGAATCCAGTAAATAACACTACCACTTCACACATCTTTACAAGTGGTACTTGCTTTGACTTCACAAGCTGTGCAGCCTAGTTAGATGCTCTGCCTCCCTGAAGTGGATTGGAGGAGTTGTTTGAAACATTCACACCAGTAATGAAAGCTGTTTGGCATGATTGTATTCAGAGAACATTGGTGAATGTGCCAAGTTTAACTCTTCACAAAAGTTATCTAACCGGGAACAAGATATTGGTGTCAGACTGAACTGAACTAAGCAAGCATATGGGAACAGAGAAAAAAAAATACTTAAAAAAATAACATAATAAAAAGAAAATTCATCCCAACTGTACACAGCAGTGGCTGCGATCTGACATACAACATTTGTCCAAATGCAAGGACATCAACAGAGTTGAAAATAAGAACTATTTAAAGTAAGTGTTTCAATCACAATGTAAACAGGCTGTGCAGAATGACTTAATGTACAGAATACAATAAATGTGGTTTATGATTCACATCACAAAATGTGGTAAAAACATGTTATTTTCTTTCACAATGAGTGCTGTACTATATAATAGTATTTTAACATAAAATTACACGCTGGCTCTAACAATACTGAACCTCACTATAACATCCTGTGTCAAGAACATCTAAATATGAAGTGTCAAGCATTTTTCTGCTATTTTATTTATGGCTTCCTAACCACAGAAGCCTTTTCCTTGCTTTTTTTAATTACTACACAATCTAATTTTAATTTGTGATATTTATCAGTTGAAGTATTTAAATAGCATATATATACCAAAAATAAAGAATACATTTAGACAGACCTAAGTCCTCACCCATGGGGAAGGCACCTTATATACTTTAAAAGAAAGGTAAATATATTAAAAAGGGTCTTCATTACAAAGCGACCAAACAAGTTAAAACTATGTACAAATTGGTTGTAAATGGACAGTTATTGTAGTAATACAATTGTGTGTAAAATGTGTAAAATATCAATCATATTTACTGCCTTGGCACGAGTATGCTACCCATGACAAGATTGATTATTGGAAATGACACTCTTTCTTAATTGTATACAATGCATTTCATGCATACCAAGTCTGTGTGTGTGTGTGTGTGTGTTGGGGGGGGGGGGGGGGGGGGGGAATAATCTAGTATTCACTTCTGATCCAACTTGCCCCACTTACTGCTCCAAATCCAAGGGTTTCAAATTCAAATGTAATAGCCATTGTAAATGATCCAAAATAACTGAGGATGATGTTGTACATTTAGATGGTATCTGTATTTTCCTGACATAGGGAACACCTTCATTCTCAGGGGGGTTAGAGGAGCAATACGTTTACTTATATATTGAGACCATAGATGTTTCTACAAAGAAAGATCACCATGGTATAAAGTTTTTGTATAACGACCTGGTAGGAAAACAGTGATAAGAATATCCTTGTTGACTGGCAATAATATCTTTGACAGTAATAACTTGTACAGGACATCCTATATGGGACTTGCTTTATCTTTCTTTTGAGAAACATATATTGATGCGCATAATAAATACATCATGACACAATGGAAACCAACCTATATTAGGTCTTTTACTTTTCATAGAATTGTCAACAGTGGCCTCAATGACACAGAGAGTCTTGCATTGAAACAGAGAAGAAGAAGATTAGAGAGGTATTACTAGAGGAGAGAGGGATTAAGTAAAAATAGTTCTTCTGCCTTGTATCCCCTAGACCTCAATAACCATTTAAACTTAGCAGTGGATTAAAGGACAAATTGGAAAAGACAAATATCTTTCCAATAAAAGAGCCATCAATTAGAAACACCATAGCTCTAGAATAATACATGTAAATGCCCAAGCAGCAGACATGCATAGCAAGTAGTGATGGCCGAACATCGGCCAGGACTGTCCGCGAACGGGCGGGTCGGACTTCTAAAGAAGTCCGCCGTCCGCCTGTTCGCGGACAGATTCAAATTCCCCGCCTCTAGGCGGGGAATTTGAATCGGAAAAACCGGATGTGACGTCAGTGACGTCACATCCGGTCCCTGGAGCGCATACTGGAACGCATAGTTCCTGGTTCCGTGAGCCGGATGTGACGTCACTTCCTGCTCCAACCCGGTTTTTACGCTAGGAGACCGGCTTTATGCACGGTCTTCTAGTGAAAAGATTCTTCCTCCGGCACGAATAGAGATCCTCTTCTCGCTGGCGAACGGAGCGGGTTGAACACCCGCACTGCTCACCGGCGATAAGATGGGCGAACATCCATGTTCACCGCCGAACTGTCCGCCTTGCGGACAGTTCGGCCATCACTAATAGCAAGCATAGGTACAGGGTGAAAGGTGGACTGACCTGCGCTGCAATACTTTTCTGCACTGAAGCTGCAACTCGGCTAATGTGAACAAGCCCTCAAGGCAGTGCCATTTCTAGAATTTTGGGGGCCCTATGCTAGTTCCTTGGGGGATGGTATTGGCTGCTCATTCTTCCTCCTCCTCACCAATAGGAAAATGCTCCTAAGAGGAGGTAAAAAATGCAGATCACAATAACAAATATACAAATACATTTAATGCATGTTACTTTGTAAAAGATAAAATTTTATATAAATTATGAATGTTTTATATTTAAACTTCTACATTGATTAAAAAATACAAAGCCTGAAAAGTAGTTATGTTCATATTTTATGTTGTTTGTAGCTTTGAGAAAATATTTGTTTTGTTCAAATGAGATCTTCAGAACACAAGGAATATTGAAATGTCTTTTTAGTCATATTTTGTTAGCCCTTAGTTAACAGAGATATATGCTTTGGTATAGCAAGTGCAACAAATGGAAAACTTTAAACATTCCTATATGCTAAATCACCTCCATCTGTGTGGTGTACATCTGTTGCTACAGACACAGAAATATGATTATTTCCCAATTCCCAGATTGCACCCATCCCTGCAAGAATGTAAAATGATCTACCCACGGAAGTTATATGTAATCTTTATAAATTTTTTGACAAGTCATTTGGGAACAGTTTAAAAAAAAGTAATAAAATATGCTCATTGACGCTGATACACAGATTGAAATATTCTGAAAATGTATAGTCATTAATGAATGTTTTTGGTCTCAAGGGACACTGATCTTAGGAAATACCCAATCTAGCTGTTAATGGGTATTCAAACTTTAGCTTATCTGTCATTTTCATCTATGACTAAGAGGTGGAATGTGAACATATTGCAGATGTCTAAGTGCTGACCTTTAAGTATAACAAAAACTAGTTAACAAAATATATCATTAGGTTAAGAGTTGCATTTCTTTGTATTCCAATTATTTTGTAGATTTTCAGGACTACATATTTTGTTTTTTGAGTGCCAATGTACATGTAAAGTTTAAAGAAAAATTATTAACAAAGTTTGTTTTACAAATTATATTTTATTAAAAAAAAAAAAAGCACAGAACTAGTATCAGATTCTGCCTTCAAGCTCCTAGCTGTCTCTGCAAGTTCATCTGCAAAAGTACCCTTAAATGCAGAACCCCTTTACAAAGTGATATGAGGGAAGTGTTTATTTAAAACAATGACCTACCCTGACCGGACATGTCTTCCGTACTTCTTAATGTTGACTGGGTAGGCACTGTCGTGATTCTCCCCCCTTTACAGTTCTATGCCTAAACACGTTTGGTATGACTTTGAAAGAGTGACATTCTCGTTTGTTGAGCCACCTTACCAGGACTGCCAAACCCTATGGTTGTGGAATAGAATGGAAACCCTACGTAATTTTAATCTTCATCATTGCTAAATAATTTTTTTTACATTTAATACACAAAGAATCACATTTTTCACATCTGTTTTACATTTCTTGGATAGAAGGTTTGCTTGACAAGTGACCTTACACACTAGGCAATGGGAAGTGACTATTAACATCTTAGCAAAGCCTGTAAAAAATTACTGCCTGGCATTTGGAGAGCATTTGCATTGAAGTAAATTGAGCCAAATGCTCATCGGACATGGCATGCATTTGGCTTTCAACAAATGCCTGCAAATAGTGTCAAATAAATACCTTTATATGGCTCGATAGTTTAGGTAGTCTGAGGCTCAAGGGGTGTAGAGATTTGTGTACATGCTCCAACAGGCCTAAAGCACAAGCATCTTCTGACAATATCCTGTTTATCTCTTATGGAGGGAAGTATAAATAAGATACCTGAAGCAACCCGCCCCCTTCGGCGTTGAGAAGAAGTTTATTATCCTTCAGCCAGCCGGATCAGGCACAGAAAGATCCGTCCGGAGGTCTGTAGTCAAAAATCAGGCTTAAAAAATGGAAGTGACGTCACTTACAGTAGTTGGAATACAGAACGATGTGTTCCAGAGCCAGGGACGTTGGTCGGGAAAGCGATGCTCCTCCATTATAATGGAGGTCTATGACAACTTTTCGCTGTCTCGTCACCGGAGTCAATCATCGGGCTTGCAGTAATGAAGAATCACTGCAGGCTCACAGAGCACAGGTGTGTGTGCAAATGCCCAACTAGAGAAGAGTTTGTTCCTGAACTCTTCCTGAACCGCCAAGGAGGTTATGAGATAAAATGTGATATACATTTCCCCTTAATTATTATCTCCAGAGCAATGGGTGAGGGTTACATCATGAGACAAATAATCTAAACTCGAAAATTTAATATGTGAACTGAAAAGTATTTACATTTTAGATATGGAGGTCAGACGAGATAATTTTGCATAAAGTATAATACTACGGGATTATTTTCTTTTTTGTAATATTCCTACAACCCTTTATTACATCCCATTGATGAAGATACCATTTTTAGGGGATTTGCAATTCTCACCAAGTCTGGTAGTCGAAATTTAAAAACAAAATTAACCACCTCTAGAGGTAATAGTGATATTGTTAATTTCTTCCAATGCATTCTGTCAATACAAACCTTGAACCCTTACAATTAGCTAAAATATATTTTGCATTGTGTAAACAATATAGCCATAAATAAATGATATCACACTTGCTTGAAAAAAATATATATATATTAAAAAAGTGCTAATGTATTATTAACCTCTGCGCCCGTACCAAGATCAGGCACATGCGGCACCTCTCCGTGTGCCTATGGCTCTGTAGAAGAGCCGCAGACACACGGAGCCTTTCCGGCCCCTTGTCTTCGGCGTCATCTGGGATGCCGAAGGGGGCATGGGGGCGGCACCATAGACCTCTATGTTAATGGAGGTGGCACCGCTCTCCTCCCCACACACAGCCGGCGTCTATTTGACACCGGCGGTGTGTAGAGGGTTGGGCAGAGAGCCTGCAATCAGGGCGGAGTACATTGTACTCCACCGTGATTGCGAGAGAAACGGCTTTTCGTGCCATAAAAAATGGCGCGAAAAGCCTGTAACGCCCAGAGGGTAAAGGTAGGAAAGAATTAAGCAAAAGGAAAAATTGAAAAGCTCCAGTACTAAAGCTTGAAGACTAAATCTAGTTTCAATAATAATCACAGACGAATAGCCTTACTAAAAGGCTAGGCCACATTCTGTATTTTACCCTTACTCATAATTGATCATCTTCAATGAGACGCAAGATATGCACACCCCACAGAGTAGTATGACTTCAGTGCAATACTATGCACAATTTTACTTGTACCAAATTGCTTAGTAGTGAATCCAATCTGAAAAGAATTGCAGCCACCTTTGGACATACATACATAAACAATTATCAAACTTTGAAAAATATATTGTTAGATAGATTTTAAAACTGTAGTACTGTATTAGTTCAATCTGAAAGCAGCAGCACTGCCCCAGAAGCCCTTCCATGAATTTTACACAATGATAAAGGCCTTCCATGTTAAACATGTCAAAGGTCTCTGGCAGTATGGCTGCTGGTATTAAATATTGTGCTGCTGTTGGTATTAATTAATAAAGGAATTTGGAGGAGCTGGAAGACTAGGTGGCAGCAGCATGGGTGAGGTATTTTATTGTTAGAAGGATTGTTAGAGTAAGATGGACATAAGCAACTAATAAATAAAGGTTTGTGTTTTAACTACAGGGAGTGCAGATTTATTAGGCAAATTAGTATTTTGACCACATCATCCTCTTTATGCATGTTGTCTTACTCCAAGCGGTATAGGCTCGAAAGCCTACTACCAATTAAGCATATTAGGTGATGTGGCATCTCGTAATGAGAAGGGGTGTGGTCTAATGACATCAACACCCGATATTAGGTGTGCACAATATTAGGCAACTTCCTTCCTTTGGCAAAATGGGTCAAAAGAAGGACTTACAGCTTGAAAAGCACCATAGTGAGATATCTTGCAGGGGATGCAGCACTATTAAATTGCAAAGCTTCTGAAGCGTTGCTCACGAAACAATCAAGCGTTTCATTCAAAATAGTCAACAGGGTCAAAAGAAGCGTGTCGAAAAAACCAAGGCGCAAAATAACTGCCCATGAACTGAGAGAAAGAAAAGTCAAGAGTGCAGTGCCAAGATGTCACTGCCACCAGTTTGGCCATTATTTCAGAGCTGCAACATAATCGGAGTGCCAAAAAGCCCAAGGTGTGCAATACTCAGAGAAGAAAGGCTGAAAGACGACCACCACTGAACAAGACACACAAGCTTGAAAGTCAAGACTGGGCCAAGAAATATCTCAAGACTGATTTTTTCTAAGGTTTAGGACTGAGGAAGAGAGTGAGTCTTGATGAGGTCAGATGGATGGGCAAGTGGCTGGGATTGGTAAAGGGCAGAGAGCTCCAGTCCGAATCAGACGGCCGCAAGGTGGAGGTGGAGTACTGGTTTGGGCTGGTATCATAAAGATGAGCTTGTGGGGCCTTTTCGGGTTGGGATGGAGTCAGCTCAAATCACAGTCCTACTGCCGTTTCTGGAAGACACCTTCTTCAAGCAGTGGTAGTGGTACAGGAAGAAAGTCTGCATCCTTCAAGAAAAGAAAAACATGATTTTCATGCAGGACAATTTTTTGCTTCAAAAAAATCACACGCGTCCAAGACTAACAGCGTGATGGCAAGGAAAGGGTTAAAAGGAAGACAACACTAATGACATGGCCTCCGTGTCACTGATCTGAACCCAATGAGAACCTGGGTCCATCATCAAATGTGTGATTTACAAGGAGGGGAGAAAAAAGTAAACACAGTGTCTGGGAGGCTGTGGTTGCTGCTGCACGCAATGTTGATGGTGATTGAACAGATCAAAACACTGACAGAATCCATGGATGGCAGGATTTGAGTGTCCATGCAAAGAAAGGTGGCTATATTGGTCACTGATTTGTTTTTGTTTTGTTTTTGAATGTCAGAAATGTATATTTGTGAATGTTGAGATGTTATATTGGTTTCACTGGTAAAAATACATAATTGAAATGGGTATAAATTAGTTTTTGTTAAGTTGCCTAATAATTATGCACAGTAATAGTCAGCTGCACACACAGATATCCCCCTAAAATAGCTAAAACTAAAAACAAACTAAAAACTACTTCCAAAAATATTCAGCTTTGATATTAATGAGTTTTTTGGGTTCATTAAGAACATGGTTGTTGTTCAATAATAAAATTATTCCTCAAAAATACCACTTGCCTAATAATTCTGCACGTGATGTGCAGAATGTATGTGATGAGAGATTGACTATTCAAAGGGTATTCCATGAAGTTACACATTATTTTGCTCATAGTTAGACTTTTCCAAACAAAGCTGCACTAACCATATATACTAAAATATATTCTGACCTGAATATAAGCCTAATTATCTAATTAAAGTCGACCTGTGAAACTATGCACCTCTAGTTTAGGCCAAATTTAATTATTTGAACACATTTTAGGTGTTGAGCAATTCGCTTTATAATTAGATATACAGTATGTGTATGTATTATGGTTTTCTATGAATACACAGCTGCCCTATGTCTAAAACTAAATTTTTTAAATGTTCAGATGTTAGCAAAACCACAAATTTAATTTTTTTAGCTGGTTAGGGTTTAGGAATTTATTTAAAGTTTATCAAATTATTATGACATATAGGCTAAGCTACCTATTACATGTACAGCTTGTACTTTTCAGTTTTTTATTTTTTAAGTTTCCTTACACAATAGAAATGAATTAAAGGAAATGGCACACGTCAGGTTAAGCCATAAAACGCAACTGGGTCGACCTTAAGTATGTTTAATAAAATCTGCAAATCTCACAGTAAAACTGACATTTGGGAAGACAACACATTCCTTCAAATAAATGCCATAAAATGCCAAGTTGACCTATTATTTTTAGTATATTTCTTAAACAAATAATGTAAACAGCAGAAGTTGGAAAGAAAATATCAATATATACAAGAACAATCTCAAATTGTAAAAATCTTCCCAAGACAAACTACAAACCTTTGTACACCTGATTAGACACTCGTCCCACCTGCAGCTCAAATATATTGTTCTGTGTTCTGTTATTGACATATTGATCTCCTGGTGATGCATTACTTTACGTTTTTTTTTAAGCATGGAAGAAATTATTGACTCATATTTCATAAGGTACCCATATATGTTGCGATTTTTCGTGGACCGATTCGATATTCGATTTTCCGATTTTTGCTTTACTACTATTTTTAAAAGTCGGTCGGATGCACGATTTTTCACCCGATTTTTCACCCAAATTTTCACCCGATTTTTCACCCGATTTGTCACAGGTCGACCGACCGATCGGCCAGTTGTATCAGGAATCTTTGAAACGTCTCTTTTAAATGTGGCCGACCGACTGAAAATTACGGGCATCATCATTCGGGACCCGACCGACTTTTCGGCCGATTTTCTAAAAACAGCATCGGTCGGACTACATTTGCATGTTACGAATCCCGAACGATCGACCTACCTGACCGACCGGATCGGTCGGAAGGGCTAAAATCGCACGAAAAATCGCAACGTGTATGGGTACCTTTACACAGGATATGTTTCTGTGTCTTATATATTTAAAGGATGAAATTTTATTCTTCAATAAATTAATCAGTCAATCTAGTTTAGAGAAGGCAGATGGAAAATTCAAAGTACAAGATCAAAAAGCGGTATAAAGACAGCTGGCTTGTAGATGTCATGATGAGATTTTTTAATAGACTTTTCCTTTTGATCTGGTTCTTGCAGAAATATAGTTTTAGATTTTATAATGTGTAGTAAAAATTTTTTTAGGTATTAGGGAAGATATTGGACATGCATGTTAATTTAGAATCACATCAATTCAGCCTACCTATGAAAAAGTAGTTACAAAAGGGAAGCATTTATGTTCTGAGTAAAAGATATTTATAGTTTTATATCCAGAGACTCGTTACCCTATTACCCTACACGTGATAAATTACATGACTAGGGTATAAAAGATAGCTGTCCATTTTGTTTGAATAGTTCAACAACATTCATCACCAAAAACCTAACTGGACTAATTGAGACCAGACAGATTGGGTTTTAAATGGCCCGGCAGCCTTTTATTACCAACATAACTAGCAAAATATAATATATAACAGTCATTAAACAGACCATTATAGATTAAAATGAAGGTCCCTTGAAGGCAGTTAGCACCCTGTATCTGTGTTACCCAATACAAAGGCCTCTAGCTGCACTACATGGA
This sequence comes from Ptychadena robeensis, assembly GCA_036250615.1. Lineage (NCBI taxonomy): Eukaryota > Metazoa > Chordata > Amphibia > Anura > Ptychadenidae > Ptychadena > Ptychadena robeensis. The sequence goes on along the minus strand of CM070035.1, from coordinate 99,765,303 downwards.
CTTGGAGACAATTAAAATAAAATGCAGATACCACATTACGGAACTAGTTGCCTGGCACTCCGACATCCCTAACAAAGAGTGGGACTATGACGGTCCCTTCCAATGACCTTTTCCATGACCAGACCACCTTTAGGGACCTTACAACCTTGCAGCTGCCGTGACAAGTTTTGAAACCTGAAAACAAGGAATTATTTAAAGTTTTATAAACAAAGGTAAAAATTGAGGGCGGGAAATTAATCTGAAGCACACTATCCTCTGCCTGAAATGTGAAGAATTCTCCTTTCACACTAAACTACAAGAGGACCCCTCCTAGCAACTAATCCAACCAATCTGGTAGAGCTGTAACAAGATAGATAGATCAACAAAAAAAAACTAAATCATATTACACCACACTTTTCTTCTTCATTAAGAATAGGGCAACATGGTATTTACCTCACAAAGGATATGTCCTATCCACCTACTAGTCCCTTACAATTCAGAAAACATAGAAGACTTGTAGTAAATTGTAGTATGAAAGATCTATATGTGTCTATATACAGGGTAGAAAAAGAAATATGAATTCCTTGATCCTGCAGAATGGATATGTCAAAGAAAATAAATTTTTAACCCAACCTTCAAAAAAGTTGTCCAGAACATCTAGGTGTCCATAGGTCCTCCATTGTGTATTATTAGAGGATTACTAAACAAAATGTTTTAATTTCAACACAAAAAAACATTCTTTTAGTTTGTATTGTTTTCCAAAACCAACAATAAGCCAAAAAGATTAACTTTCAGCATGATTGTCACTTTGTATTTGTCTGATAATGTTCACTTGCTTCATGTCGATGTATACCATAGGCTACAATGAGGATAGGCAGATTGTATTTCAAACACCCTAAGGGCTCATCACACTATACTCGCTATGTTGTACATAATGAATGTGTTGCCAGTACACAATGCAGCAGTGGTAGTGTAATTAACCCGTAAATGCCATTTTTACATTCATCACCGCTTTTAAAGGAGTGATCAATGATTGCAATACAAGTATATTGCCATTACTTGAAGATTAAGGGGGGGGGGGTTTCCACATCCATCAGGATACTTTGTCTTCACTGCACCAAGCCATTCCGCCGATGCAAGGCTGAAGTAGTGGAGTACGTTGAATGTCTGCATCAGTGGATGTCTGAACACAGCATCCGATGAGTAGGTAAAGTCTATAAGCTCTGTCAGGATCCCTGCCAAGCAATGCGCTTAGCGGAGGGGGTCCCGATGGATGTGGAAACCCCCCTAAGTAGGAGTACGTAGCTCATATTCCAAAAATTCTGGTGGCACTGAATATCATCATGTGCCAGATTTTATTTCACCAAAATATATATAATCTATTCAGAGATCAATAAGAAAGTATTGCAGAAGAGTGCTGGCAGTGTTTCGTCATTCTCTTGTAAAAGAGTCTACCTGAGCCTACCTTTTCAAGATCTCAAATTTACCAAACTCTGTGATCAGAAATCAGAGAAAAAGGTAAGTATATTCACTTACAGGCCTTTTCTAGATATTGTTTTCCCAATTTTAGAATTTACATCAGAAAGTTTTTATTTATCTACCCACAGTCAAGTCTTATTATTTTTTTCTGATAAGTACTAATTTCCAAAGGGTGCCACCAATATACTTTGGGAGCTATATAAAATATGGTGAGAATTTTTTCCACCATTTGGCATCGGTGTTTGTCTGATCAGACAGCTGTAACACTGTACAAAAACAGTGATCCTTCTTCTGAATTGCTAAGAGAGACATACATTTATCACATTTCAAATCCATTTTGAAACTGTATGGTTTCTTCAGGAATAACACAACTAAGAATATTTTGCCTTCCCATCCTTAAATGAAATGTTTATTGTTCTGTTTGTTGGAACTAGGGAACAGATGTGAACCATTCTGAAAGCAAATATTCCAAGGCTTCAAAACACCTGTGCTTATTTATGTTGTAAAGAAAGACAAAACTGTCACTGTTTACATAATCACTGAGATAATTTTTGTACGAGAAGAAGTCCAGAAATATTCAATGTATGAAAATGATCAGCAATACTTCAACGCCCACATAAAGCATATTGCGATAAAATACGTTTTAGTCTGTATCTATGGAAATCTGAAATCATCTGCATGATTCTTTTCATTTGAGGACTAACTGTCATATTTATAAAAGGCCAAATGTGCCATTCAGTGCCTCATCTCATGGATTGTTTCAAACACATACATTATATTTCCAACCAGTGGGTTGTATAGTAGTGGTATATATTTGTTATATTGTTACATTGTTGTTATGTTATGTATGGGTTATTGACTTGTGGAGCACATTGGCTTCTTAAATTTGATAGAGGGGCTGGACCAAGAGCCTGTACCTGCCATAGGGGTGTCACTTCCATGCATTGCCGACATCACTAATGATGGCGGTGATATGTAATAGGCAAAATGTCTGTTGTATTTTGTTATCTTTTAAAATTTCCTGCACTTAAGGAAAAAAGAAATGCTAATCCCTAGAGTCTGTCTGTTGTCGTCATGAAGATGCACCCACAGTGTCATCACATGATCACACCACTGCATCTTCCCCAAGGCAACGTTTGGACAGATCTAGGCATTTTGTACACTTATTGCAGAGAACAAGCGGATGGGAGCATCTTTTCAATAAAGTGAAATAGGCCCGAAAAGAAAGCTAAACAGGCCGGATCCGGCCCCGGACCTTAGTTTGCCCACCCCTGTGTTATACTAGCACTGTCAGGATTTGAACCCAGGGATGCTCCGATGCCTGGTTGTAGCTCTACCTGTTGAGCCACCTCACAATATGTCATGCCTTGCTGGATCCCTTGGACCTTGATACCAAGTCCCCTAGTTCTCATTAACCCTGAACCCTTGGCCACTCCCCTGGACTTCCTTTAAAAGCCAGGCCCCAACCTGCAGTCAATGCCAGATTATTGTGCCTTGCCAATAACTCGCTCTGTCTTCTCATCGTGCTCTGATTCCTGACTACTTGTGTACCGAACCTTGGCTTCTGATTATCGACTACTCTCATCGCTCCATTCCTGATGTGACACCATTGGCTACTGACCCTGGCTTGGATTTGACTACTCTTTTGCTCGTTCCCTATTTGTGCTCTGTTCTTGGACTGTACTCACCTGTGTTCTGATTGCTGTTTCAGCTACTGGACTCTAAGCCTGAACTTAGATCGTTACAAGCACATTGGTAGAAACATGGAGCAGAAGAACTCCCAGGAGAGAAAACAATAGAGAGGAAAAACACCCAGGGGAGGAATTCCTGGGAGAACACCTAGTTGAAGGAGAATCACATTGAAAACACAGGAGATGGAGAACACTGAAATGAGGGTGGACACTGAAATGGGGGAGAATACAAAGAAGGGTATTTTCCCTCATCACTGTGTTCTCTCCTTTGCATTCTCCCTCATCTCAATGTTCTCTCTCATCTTGGTGTTCTCCTTCATCTCTGTGTTCTCCCTCTCCTGGGTGTTCTCAGTCATCTGTTTCCACTTCTCTCCTCGGAAATCATCTGCATGATTCCTTTCAATGAAAACATGGAGGAAAATGTGAATTCCAGGGAGAACAAAAAGAAGCACGAGAACACAGAAGAGAGGGAGAGCACCCAGATAAGGGAGAACATGAAGATGAAGGAGGAAACCCAGACGAGGAAGAACACCCAAAGGAGGGAGAACACAGAGGAGAGGGAGAACACTTTAAACCCAAAAAATAAGGAATCTGGACACTGAAGGCAACAAGCCTATTTCCTATTCCATCCCCATTATTAATAACTCAAACATGTAACAACAATCTTCTGCACCTGCTGCTTTAAAAGTTAGGCATTGTTTTGAGCGCAAGCATTTTACAAATGCTTTAAAATTTTTACTCACCTGTTTAAAGAAGTGAGCAGTTAAAGACTGCTCTGTCTTACCACAGAAACCTTACCCTTATAAGCTAATGCATGAGGGGCAGCCTTCTATACCACATGTTCAAACAGAAGGACAATTTCAAATAATTAATTTGCAACTCAGTGTTATAGCCCCTTCAGCAGCAAAATGAAAACCACAATGATTTGTTTTCCAAATCTTGTATTCAAGAATCGAAGGCAGAAAGTAATTTGACAAAGCTGTTTTACTGATTGATAAAAGTGTAAAGCTGGGCATACTCAGGGTTCCAGCATGTTGGAAAACCCTGTTCAATTTCCATAAATTTGAAGGGGGACATAGGGTCCCCATCTAAAGTATTGGACAGGCTGGCAGCCGCAGAAGTGCAGCGGCTTGATATCAGGCCAGATTGTCCACAGTGCGTTGATGTCATCATGCAGCAGTCGGGCATCCTTGATCTTGAGGAAAGTCGAGCCGTGTATGCCAGGTAAGTAAGCTCTTTTACTTAAGGTAGGGAAAGGGAGGGCAGGTGCAAAATCTGTAGCAACCCAAGAAAACTGGTAGATGAATTACTTTAGGCTACTTTTGCTTTTCTTTATGATTATTTGCCATTGTGAAATGATGACATACCAAAAGAAATCAGGCATATTATCAATGATTTACTGGACTGAATTACCTGTATTTAATTACATTAGACGTAACATGACTTTTTCCTTTTTGATGGAAATGCCCATATGGCCAATACAATTTTTTAAAATGCTGTCCTGTTTTTACTTTAATCTCCCTCCTATTTTCTAATATAAGAATAAAAGGGGTCAGAGAGAGCAAAAAGAGGCCAATGTGAGCAAGACTTTGAAGCAAAACATATTGAAGATCTGTTTTCCTGCTGACTCTCATGGCAAGCAAGTCTGCAATGCTACTGCTGTTTCCCTTGTCAAACTCTTTTGAAGACTATTTCTTGATTTATAAATAAGAGATAATGTACCTTTATTAGAATTCACATAACACTTATATTTAGCCAGTATGTAGAACATTATCACACTTTCCTGATGGAAGCATCTAATGCTTGTTTGTCAATCTAATGTTTCTTTTCCACTTCACTACTCTGACTCATAATGAATGTTCTGTAATTTACAGGTATCCACTACTGACAGCTTGTTGAACAAACCCACATTTCTTTGCCTTTATGGTTCATTAACAAAAGAAATTGGCTTGACTAATAGAAAATTGCTTTTATATGCAATTATCATTCCTTACAGTGCGTTAGATACGGGCACATGTTTAAAAAAAGGAAAATAGTTAAGAAGGGTGGTAAGTACAACCCTAAAAAATTCTAATGCAATTACAGTTATTTATGCTAAGTTAGAAATTCTCTTACAACATGTTGAAAAAAACCCTCAAGCTTTAGGGTAGTTCAATACTTAAAAAAGAGTTTTGAGAAAGAGCTCAGATTAGTGTATATATGTAGGGATGGACCGAACTGTTCGCCGGAGAACAGTTCGGCCGCGAACTCGGCATGTTCGCCGATCCTCTCGCCGGCGGACAGTACGGGTGTTCGACCCGTCCTGTTCGCCGGCCAGAAGAAGATCTAAATTCTTCCTCCGGCAGGATCAAAACCTGCGAGATCGTGCCGGAGGAAGAATCTCTTCACTACAAGACCGGGCATGAAGCCGGTCTTGTAGTGAAGATTCCGGCTCAGAGTAGGAAGTGACGTCAGATCCGGCTCCCGCAACCAGGAACGATGCGTTCCAGGATGCGTTCCATGGACCGGATGTGACGTCACTGACGTCACATCCGGTTTTTCCGATTCAAATTCCCCGCCTAGAGGCGGGGAATTTGAATGTGTCCGCGAACAGGGCGGACGGCGGACATCTTTAAAAGTTCGACCCGCCCTGTTCGCGGACACTCCGGGCTGGTGTTCGCCCATCTCTATATATATGTGTTCTTTCATTTTGTTTGAAGATATATATAATAATTAAACACCTTTTTCAACATATTTTTATTTGGTAGAGATAACCATGTCTTCAGGACTAGTGTTTGGGAGTGGCAACTATTTACTTTGAAATTAAATAGAAAGGTCTGCAATATACAGGGGATGACTGAGGAATTCTTGTGAAAAAAAAAGTTGTTTCAGGGGGAAATTACAGTTGAGATAACCTTTAACACTTTATCACTCTACAGTTTAAATTTATCACCGATTATTTTTTTTTATTATTACCGATACATTAAAGATGTTTTAACACAGCCAATGTTCTGGTTTTGATTCGTTTATGCCGTTTCATGTCCAGTGGATAACCTGACGGAAGAATTATCTGACAGCTAAACTACAACTGTGAAGGTTTCCAGCTAGGGGTGTTGTTTAAGGGTTGTAATACTAATGATCTGGGGGTTTAATGTGACCCATGGCAGTGGAGTGTGTATCCAATTTTACTCTCTCCTCTGCCAGCCCATGGTAAATATTTATTGATAAAACTTTTTGTGTAAGGAGTTCTTTTTTATTATCAGTTAAAAAAAACATCAATACTGCAATGGAACCACTAATTCACAACTCAACAACCTACTAAAAACATGATGGATTATGACAGAGGTCAGTATGTTTGTTAAATGGCGATCAGTTTAGTAGACACAACAATTACATTATATGAGACATTGGCAAATGTTTAGAAAGGGTGAAAAAGTAATCTGTGACCTAAATCTGACAACAAGCAACTACAGAATTACAAATGAAGACAATTAGTTAAATGTTAAATATTACGTTAGGTGATGATTTAAAATAAAAGCCAAAGTGTAACATATGTATATGTAGATAGAAAACAACAAGGTAAAAAGGCAGTTCAGTACTCTCAGGACAAAATTGTTCACACATACAAGACAGTAATATTTATGGCAGGAAATATACTCTGTCCTGTCAGCTGGCTGCCATGCTTACAGCCTTTCTCTTCTAATGTGGGAATGTGTTTGTACCATCTGGCTTATATAGCCTACTGCATTCTCCAGGGTGTCTGAGATGTCAGCTGGTGGTGGATACAAATTCTTCCCAGTGCACAGGGACAGTACCTTAACAAAAGGTTCTTGTTGATTTGCTTTAATGTCCTGTTCTGCAAACGCTGATTCCTACTCTGATTCTACTTCCATTGGATCTGTTGTCATTTTTTTTCTCTCAATATTTTGCCAAATATACAAACAATGTTGACTATGTGCCCCAATCTGCCTATGATTTTCCAATGTTTGTATAGTTATGTGTAATATAGTTTTTTGCTGATATTTTATCTTTTGCTTGTATTCTGTTCCAATGCTAGCATACCAGATATATTCCATAGCAAAAGCAACATAATTTAACAATAATATTATTGTTGTTCAGATCATATGTTTTCTTCAATTACGGGAAAAAAAGGTATAACAAATTCTTTAAACATGCTGAACTTAAACCTAACCTAAATATTATTCATGAGACCAGTGGGATGATCTTAAAAAGTATCATATGTAGACACATACTTGGGCATATGAGCAATAAAAACAATATATATATATACTGCTTGAACACAAAAATAAGACATTCTAGATCAGAATGAATGAAATATTCTTATTAAATACTTTGTTATTTACATAGTTGTATGTGCTGACAATAAAATTACACAAAAATTATTAATGGAAATCAAATTTACCAACCCAGGGAGGTCTAGATTTGGAGTCACACTCAAAATGAAAGTGGAAAAAAAATACTACAGGATGATCCAAGTTTGATGTAATGTCCTTAACACAAGTCAAAATTAGTTTAGTAGTGTGTGTGGCCTCCATGTGCCTGTATGATTTTTCTACAACACCTGGGCATGCTTCTGATGTCTCCTGAGGGATCTCCTCCCACACCTGGACTAAAGCATCGCCCAACTCCTGGACAATCTGTGGTGCAAAGTGGCGTTGAGAATGGAGTGAGACATTATGTTCCAGATGTGCTCAATTGAACTGAGGTCTGGGGAACGGATGGGCCAGTCCATAGCATCAATGCCTTTGTCTTGCAAGAACTGCTTACACACTCCAGCCACATAAGGACTAGCATTGCCTTGCATTAGGAGAAACTCAGGGCCAACCTTACCAGCATTTGGTCTCACACAGGGTCTGACTACCTCTGGCGAATGAATGGAGGGCTGGGTGTCCCCCCCAAACAAGCGGTCATGATGCTGAGTATAGTCTCCTCCATGTCTCCTGTACTGTACGGATGCTACGCTGACAGACACAGCAAACCTTCTTGCCACAGCTTGCATTGATGTGTCATCCTGGATGAGCTGCAGTAGCTGAACCACTTGTGTGTGTTGTAGACTATGTCTCATACTGTCAAAGGCAGCCTCGAAGAGCTTACTTGCCTCCTTTAACTTACACTCAAATATTAAACATATCACCTTTTTTGAGATGTAGTATCAAGAAGATTTTTGAGAAGATGTATCAAAGTGCACCAAATTTTTTTTATATTTTTACTTACCTCTAAACTGTCCCAATAGCTTAACCTCCCTAGCGCTTCTGATGGCACCATCTCTTTTTTTCGCGTCCCATTGTTCCTATTGAGCCCCCAGTATCTGTAAGCAGGAAGTGATCTCATCCCCAACCAGGAAGTGAGGTCCTCCTGGAAAGCACATGGCCCTGAGAGAGCCAGCCTTGTAAACCTCTCTCAATGTGAGTATCTTGTCTGTTGTTTTGTCTTATTTTGTTTCAATTTGTTTTATCTTATCCTATTCCACATTTTTTTAACCATTTGTTGTATTAGGTTGTGCGCCTCTGTCCTTGTTCTTATCATTCCAGATGTGATCTTTGAAGTTAACCCTTTCAGAGGCAAATGCCATTGTATTGAATACAGTGATAACTGTATCCAATACATTTCAAAACAAAACTAAATAAACATTTTATTATAAACAAACATAAATACTGTTTTGAAATCTTTCATACCAAATATGTATAGAGATTTAAGCATTCAAATGATACATTTTATAATTTTTTTATGTACTTTTTTTTATAATAATTGTGTGTTTAAAACATTATTATATTCAGGATGTCTACTAGACCCTTGTACGGACAGATTTTTGGAAGTTACAAGCCTACAACACAAAAAAAAATCCATTAGAGTCTATGGTGCGCTTTTGGTACAGAAATCTGGACCTTGCAAGAGCGCTAGGGAGTTTAAAGTTGCTCAAAAACCTAAAAATATATACTTCCATAAACTGCTACCATCTATGGGAGTCGCCATTTTGGTTTATATGTAGCTTCCAGTCTTTAATTGGTTAAGGATGCAGTAATGTAAACGCCCACGGGGGGGCGCTAGATACATTTTTTTTCAATGGACACAAAGTTAAAGCAGGAAAAAAAATGTGAACAGCTGCCTATAAGAATGTTCCGTGCAAGACACTGTCATCTCCACGGCGGTGCTAAGAGGGATCCACAGATAGGAGGAGCAAAGGGGGAAATACACAGAGGAAAGCAGGATCCTCCTTACAGGTAACAATTTTTTATATTTAATTTACAGATTGCTCTAATAATCGGGGGTTGGCTAGCTTGGTACAAAAGTTTGTCTGGTGGGTATAGGTATGCTTTAAGGTGCAATAATAGTGAGGGAGGAAGAGCAGCTTACTGTGTTGCATCTGAGGATTTATCCTTTATATATCCTTTAGAGAGTCACAAGATAAGAGAGATGGTTATTTTTTTTTCTTTTTAAAATTTTGACTAGCTGAGAAGAGTAATGGGAAAATGAAAATTGTGATTGCACATGTAGTTTTTACATAAATTAAATTAAAAAGTCAGAATATTTCAAGTACAATTTTAACTGAACTTTGAACTTGAATTTATGCAAAACTACATGTGCTAGAATTTTTTTTTTTTGGCAACCTCCAGCAATAGTAGTGGTGATACCCTTGTTCAGGGGCTTTGAGAATGAGAAGAAACACTATTAAAAGTAGGAAATCCTGACATACACATGCTGAACAGTTAAGAAAAATAAATGACACAAAGAAGATAGATGGCATCACTAGAAGTCTAGGAAAAGGGCCACAACAAAGTTTTGGATACTTTTTTTATAGCTTGAGGCCCCATCTGCATTTCATGTATAATTCCAGTTAATATGTTCAAATAGGTGACTTGAAACTCTTTTGCTTATCAGCATTTGCTAAACAGTTTTGTTGGTACTTTTGACATGTTTTCCTTTTATGTCCTATTTAATGGAGTTCTTTTTTATGTGATGCCATACTACCCACTCCTAGACCATTATTACAATTCCTGCCATGCAGTGTTTTTACTTTATAGACATTCTTATTATTTTATTTTATGCTTCACAGTACAATCTTAGCAATACAAATACACTATAGTGTTGAGCCTCCCTGAACTGCTGAATCTTATTTTCTTCTTTTGTTTAGCTATCTGATTTTATGTAACAGTGTGCAGAATGCTGTATATCAAATGCAAGCATATCGAAAGCTTGATCTGAGGGGTTCATAAACAAAACAGAGACTCCGAAATAAAATGGCTTGTCCAAGGTTTTATATCATAGAAACCGTGTCTAGCTATCAATATCAGGAAGCGGCTTTTTTATTATGACACGGTATTAACATCTGAATCCTTGTTTCATTGTGAATGTTCTAAACCGTGTGATTACAGGTCTCCCTTGTGTACACACAGGATATCAGTTTCATATTTAATAATGAGTGTTGATTAAAAAAAAAGGCAATGGTGTCTCAAAAACCATTGTGATTCTAATGATGACCTTATACTGCTAATCCCCTAAGTCACGAAACACAAAAATATGTACGCAGCTTAATTGCATTCTAGGTTTTCTACAAATCTCTTCCAGTGACATTGCAGGTGATGATCAGAATTAACAGAGCTTATTGGGAGATTTATAATGCTCCACAGATCTTCTCATTATATTCTAGTATAGTCTACCATGGTGTTCTTGGGAATTCACTTGTGCTAGCTCATCTAAGCTCATCTTGGTAATGAATTATTTAATATGCACCATGACTTACTAAGAACTACATTAAATGACTAAAGTATTTTCATTTCAAACATGATTTAAAGTTCACCTTCCAAACTTTTATTCTCTATGTTGTCTGTCTTACAAATCAAAGTCTTGGTTATTTAGATTTGTGAACAGACTTAGGCCAAGGCATAGGGCAGCACCAATTCAGTGTTTTACATTTTGTCCTTTGTTTAAATTTTTTCTATGTGTGCATGAACAAATAGAACAAAGGGGCGATATAATCTAATATCTTCCCATAGGGAAACATTTGCCATGCTATATAATACATGTTATAAATGCCAAGGGCAAAGCCAATTGTGGGAGCAGTGAAAGGTCCGTACACAAACAGGCAGATTGGACTTTTACAAAAGTCAGACGTCCGCCTGTTCGCTTAAAGATTTAAATTCCCCGCCTGTTCGCAGGGAATTTAAATTGAAGAAAATGGAAGTCAACATCACTGACGTCACTCAGTTAGCTAGAACGCACAGTTCCCGGTTTCTTTGACCATAGCCAGTTTTCATTGACCATAGGCCGGCTTCTCTCTGCGGTCTCTCGTGAAAGAATTCTTGCACTGGCCAGATCTTTCTGCTCCTGATCCGGCCAGCGGAAGAATAGTTTTCCCGCCGGTGAACACCCGTACATGGTATGTTCGCAGCTGAACTGTCCGCCTTGTGTTTCCCCTTGCCATGCTTCACTGCAGTACTATCCACACATATAGCTATGTGAATGAGCCCTAAGGTATATTTCATTTCCACCAAGTTGATGACAAAGGGGTTTTCATGTTACATCACACACCCAGAGGAAAAGCAATTTCAGTCGATATGCATTGACATTGAATATTCACCATGTTACATTAGTGTAGTGGTTCCGAAACTTTCCTTGCAGGGCCCCCCTTTTCTATATAGGAACATTATCAAGCCCCCCCCCCCATTGAAACAACACAGGTTCAGAATGAACCCAACCGCAATGTTGAAACATAGGGTTCAACAGACTGGTAGCATTATGGTAAAAAAGCTTTCAAACTTTATTTAAAATACAACTTACTTTTTCACACACACCAATCATGCAAAGACATGCATCATCACATTACATGCACTCTTCCAACTGTCTGCAACTAGTTCCCCCATGGTTGTATTCCTGTTTGTCGATCTTTCAAGCTTGTCTGATTGGCTGGCAGTGAAGGGGAAGGTGGGGGGACTGTGTGCAATCACCAGAGGAAGAAGAAACAATGGGGGAGAGTAAATATGTAGCTGAGTTATGCAGATCTCTTTCTCCCCTCTCTTTGGTTGACAGCGAAATTCCGTCATAGAGGGCTTCATGTGCCACCTCGGCTGCACCCCTAGCTGCGCCCTCCCTGGAACACCTCTGTGCTCCCCAGTTTGGGAACTACTGCATTAAACTCCTGGGCATTATGCCCGCACCCAGTACGGTCACAGTGCCCACGCCAGGACATACTCGCCCATGCTCGCTGATCCCTTCCTGCGCCGCTTCCCCAGTGTCATCTGTGATGCGGAAGAGGTAGGGGGCTGCACCGTAGACCACCACGTGTAAGTGATGTTGTGTGGGTGTGTAGGCTGTGGAGGGGTAATGCAGTTGGTCTTTGGATGTGAAGTATGTATTCTTTCTTGCTCTCTTGTGGAATCTGATAACATGAGCAACATAATATATATATATATATATATATATATATATATATATATATATCTACGGAGCAGTATAAATGACTAGAAAGACAGGAAAGAGCTGTGATGCTAAGAATGTCTAACAACAGAAAGTAAAGTAAATTACAGAAAAGTAACTATTTGAAGAGGTAATAAAAGGCTTGAGGGGTGGAAGGTTCTATTCTAGGTTTATCAGTTATGACCTAGTCCACTCCACTTTTTTTACTCTGCTGTTTTTATGTTTAGTTATCTCTTTGTAATTACAGTATGAATGGTATTTTCTGATACTGACATACAGAAATGTTGGTAGTAAAAAGATTCCTATAGCCACAAGTCTTATTTTCCATTTTCTTCTGAAGCATGAATATATTTTGTAAATCAGAGAGACAGACGCCTGTAATATAATCTTATCTGGAGTTAATTATATAAAACTAACATTAAAGTAAACTGAGTTTTGACTTTGCCATAGTTACAGTGTTTAATGGATAGCTTAATTTAAATCTCTGGATTTGCCTTTTTTTGGATATGATACATTTCTTATGATGCCCTTATGATACTGAAGCTTCTTCAGTTTTATCTAAAAATAAATTATATATCTGAATCTAGTTATATAATTATCGGCTTCTCTGCCTACATGAAGCTGAGTGTGCAAGCTAAGATGCACAAAAGACAAAATTGTAAATTTAGCTTGTGTACAATTTTAATCTTCAGCATAGCTCAAGTTCAGAACTCACCGAGGACACTATCTTTGGTGTGTTCATCTCATGTCTGCATGGGGTTTTACCCACAATCCAAAAATAGGTTAGTCTAATATGACTATAGCTGGGCATAGACGGGACGATATTCCATCCACTGCTGAGGCGACCTAGCGGGCATGATGACGTCATCACGCATGGCCACTAGTGCAGAGAATTCGCCGGCACCCTTTGTGTACTGTCCATTTGTTCGGCTGGGGACAGCCGTCCTCATCCGAAGTAATGGGATTGGATCTAAATTACCCTTCATGTCCAAACACTGTGAAATCCGACATGATGGCAGATTTTAGTTCAATATGGCAAGTTGGCGCACCCGATTCCCTGCTGCCCCGATCGGATGCAGGAACGTGTACACCATCTTATCGGCGGTCAGGCAGGAATCGGCGCGTCTGTGCCCAGCTTATGGTATTTATTGTGAGATGCTCCAAGAGACAGTTAGTGATATGACTATGTAAAGCACTGTGTAAAATGTTACCACTGTATACATATTTGATCATAATCATGATGTGTTGGCTCTAACAGATAAACAGTTTTATACTTTATTGCATTCATTCATGATGTTGCTTGTATCCAGACAACTGAAAATTGTATTCTCATAAGACCCCTTCAAGTCAAGTCTTTTTCTAGATTAAACAACTATAGATGGAAGAACTCCATAAAAAAAAATTTGCACCCCTGACATTGTGGTAAATGGTTAATATTTTTTTCATTCACAAAACTAAGCCCCAGGATCCATTGCCCATCAAAGCCTCTGCATTAAATGAGCCGACCACCACCGGCAATGGGGCTTTGACAGGGCTGGCTCCACAGCCCGTCAGGCTTATATTGATGCAGCCCATCTGTGTCCATAGTAATATGAGGAAGCCTTGCGCAGAGTGAAAGTGGATACTATTACAATTATCATTTACTCATAGAGAGCCAACATACTTTACAATAAATTAGAGTTGAGATGCAACACAAGATAACACACAGGTTCAGGTTTTGACACAGGAGGAGTAGAGGACCCTGCTTGATCGGTTTTACAATCTATTACTAGTGGCAACTTTTAAAGTTCTAGTTAACTCTTTGCCTACTTTTGTTGCCAGATGTTTACACATTAATAACTTAGTTTTGAGTTAATTGAGGGGACAGCAAGTTTACACTGTTATACAAGCTGTATACTAACTACTTTACTGTACACTGACTACTTTACATTGTATCAAAATATCATCAATCTTTTATCATCATAAAAACATATAACTCATCAACAATTGACCACAATGTGAGGGTTGTACTCACTTTGCTGACATGCTGTAAGTATATTGATAAAAAGACTTTACAGAACTCCGACGCCAAAAAACTATTGCAGTCTGCCATCAAATGTTTATTGTGTAAACTATATATATTCACTCAGTAAGATGCACAGATGATGTCCCCATGATTTTTTATATTTGGGGGGGGGGGGGGATAAGGTATGGAAGTAGGGGCAAAAAAGCTTAACCAAACCGAGATTAAGTAAGGAGACTGAAATATGGAAATGTATTAAAATACTATTGTGAAAGAAAAAGAACTGACTGAAGTAATATTTTGAGATAATTTTAATCTCATTGTAACACATTTATACATAGATCTAGTGAATTTACAGTATCTTTATAAGGTACTGACAATTAAATAATTACAATTGAAATGTGTGTATTTCTTAATTGAATGCATTTTTATCTGAAGCTCGGTATGTGCTGTATGTTATATACGGTATGTATTCATACATTTCTTGCCTTGAAGAGTTCATTTATCCTGGTAGATTAGGGCTCGTGTAGCTGAGCCTGGTGTCTCATTGCAATAGCTTTGTAGCTGCAGCGCCGTAAGTGTTGTGAGCAGTGACATAATAATGTGATGGTCATTAGATCATGCCCTGGGTTGCTGCCAGCTGAGACTGCTCGATTTCAGAGAGCTTTGCATGCTCTAGGAGGTCTTTGAGCTGCCAGAAAATTAGGAGGCAAAAGTTTAACAGAGGTTCCAATACCATCAAGCAGTTGAAAAATCACATTTGCAAGGCTTGTCTGTGTACTGTGTATGTATGCATGTTTATATGTATGTGTACATGTATGTATATATATTTTCTTTGTTGCCTGGATATAAAGGAAATGACATTTATAAGAATTTTATTAAATATTAATGGTCCATGTAATATGTAACATTGTCATTGCTGCCAGAATAAATTCAGTACTAAAATAGTTAAACAGATTTAGCAAATGATTGGCAAAAAGTTATATAAAAAGGATATGTAATAAAAGCAGGCCAAGTCATAGCTAAATATTGACAAGTAATTAGAATGAGAGGAGAGCAAGCTAAATTAGGTCCAATATATTGCTGCTGAAATTAAATTGGTTGTCAAAGGAGAATTCAAGGTGGAAAAGATAGAAGATGCTGGTACAACATTTCAAAGCAATTTTCTACTGCGCCTATTTTCCCTATGGAGTTTTATGTGATTCATATGCGACCTACTGTGTAATTTGCATGAAAGACTATCAGAAGTGTGTGACGTCCTATTTCTTTTTCTGTAAATCCTCGTCCTTGCTGTCTGCTGCATTACCATCTGTTCCATGCACAGGGGGACACTTGCTCTGTCACTATTAAACGGGCTGCTCACTGTCCTTGGATAGTAATAATAACCCTGCCACTCTCTAATTTTCAACATTTATGTCCCAAAAAGATCTGTTCCCTGCCTGGGCCAATTTACAGCTGGCTTTGTGACACATCAGCATACGCTTGAATTTTCTGTACTTAACTCAGATTTACTTTTTTCAAATCCTGCTGCAATAACATGTAAAGAGTGAAATCTTCACAGTTTGCCATTTACATAATCTGTTATCATCACCCTATCCATGTAAATAACCAATATAATTTTATCAATTTTGGGAAGTTAGTTTCTTATGTGGAAACAGAAAAAAATGCTTCCACCTGACTCCTTACACAGCCTATCATTTTATTTATTAAAACAAAATTGGGAGCAGCAAGCAGGTTGCTAGAGAGAGTCACACTTAAATATTATTTCGCTCTTTTAACCTCCCTAGCGTACTGCCTGTACCGCACCGTTGTTCAGGCAATGGCAGCAGTGCATGAGGTACACTGCCTGCCATTTCCTCCCTCCCCCCTCTCCATACAGCCAGTGTCATTCATGACACCAGCTGAGAGGTCTGGAAAGCAGAGGCCCCTCCATTAACATGGAGGTCTATGGCACTGCTCACCCTCGCCCCCTTCCGCGTCACCGCGACACGATCAGTGAAGGCGGAACCCCGGAAATGCTGCGGCTGGAAGCAGCATCGCCGTAGCTTTCCGGGGATATGCAGCTTTCATGGGAGCACAGCTCATCTAGAATTTGTTCTTCACACAAGAACACTAAGAAGGTTAACAGGCTTTGTATTTTTTTTGTGGGGGGGGGGGGGCTTTTTTCTTGCCCTAACCCGACCTGACTTAAATATACATGCAAACAAGCTCAAGTCCTCTGAAATAAAACACATATGTTTCTTAATTCTAGTTGTCCATGCATTTGCATATTGTATGCCTGCACCAGTGGACCAGTTGAGATAACCACAAAGCCACATAGAGCAGCATCAAACTTGTTCACCTGTATGATTACTTGTGACAGCCTTTCAAGATGATGTTTATAGTTCTGTTTGGAGCATGTACTAGGCTAGTATTGAATCAGATGGATGAAAAGGCCATACCTGGTAATCTGTTGGTAAAAAGTGATTGGTACTTTAATAATAGCTCTAGAACTACAGCCCTTACAGACAGAAATAAGATATTTTTGTACTTTATGTTATATTTTCTACAGTGCACTTTTACACTTTGGTTTGATAAAGTGCCACCATTTACTGTCTGCCTGATAATAGCTCAGTAATAAAAGTGGAATAGTCTTGTACAAATATGTTTGCATGTATTTAAAGTGTTAGAATGCCTGAAATTTGAATATATTTGGACCACTGTATAAGGCACGTCTATAAAACATGTCTATAAGCGGACCTACCACTTGTTAGGTCTCTCTGCAGTATCAGCCTTAGCTCAGCTGATACTGCAGAGATCGTTGATTAAAATAAACAAAACTGATTCTGACAGCTGGAGGGGTGTCTTTTTAGAGACAGCCCCTCCCACTGTGTTACGTCTCACCTAGGCCGGATGTAATAAGCTGCAGGGATTACTGGGAATTCTCTCCCACAAGCCCCTGTGTCTGAGTCTCACAGGTGTGACATCAGTGTCACGTCTGTGAGACTTTGGGAAGAGAGGAGAGAGAAGCCTCTCTTCAAACGATCGAGCTGAGTGTCCCCCCTCCTCCCCCACATCGGAGCTGTGAAGAAGTCTCTGTCTGTGAAGAAGAAGGGGGGGGGGTTGTTGTTAGCTGCTGCCCGGAGAAGATGGATCAGGAAGTGGCTTTTCTGCCCTCAATCAACATGTTCCCATCATCAGATAAAGCATGAAGAAGGTAAGTCATTTTATTTGTTTTTGTGTAGCAGTTTTCCAGGATCTGAACTGGTGACAGGTAAGTAATGTGCTTATTTCATGTATGTGAGTTTTTTTTTGTTTTAGTTTAAAACCGCTTTAACTAAATAAGAGTTCACAGACCTAAAAAAAATGCTGAAACTGATGGGGTACTGTGACTCTTTACAAACATTACCTGTTGATAACTTTTTGAAAAGTTAAAAAAATTGGATCCATTCATTTCAGCCTGCTCGAAAGAGGGTTTGCCCTAAATTCAAGTGCGAATTGTGCTTCGTCTATGTCCAGATATATTCATAGTGTTTAATAGCACATGACAACTAGAGAAAAGTGAATCTTTGTTCATGACTTGTCTCTCCATTTAACTAATGTGTTTAATGAACAAAATGATGAGGGTACATTAATTAATGATCGAAAGCATTAGCATCCAATGTGAACAGCGTACAATATATATTACAAATGCAGACATAACACTAGCATGCAGTCTTCAACTTTCAAAATGGAAATTTAATAATAACATTTTCACATGTTTGTTTCTCTCTCAGTTTGTTTTATTTAAATTGACCAAGAAAGGTTGCTAATTTGATTTTCAAATTTACGACGGCAGAGCTATTAATTGGAACTGAGTTAATGGCCTCATTTACATGAGAGAATTTACCAAGAAGAAATTTCAGACGCATCTGAAATGTGTGTTTGCATTAATTGAACTGGCAAAGAACTCCTCTCCTATGCTTTGTGGTATAATTCAGTGTAGCAGTAAAATCAGAAAAGCAGGCAAAAATCTTCATTGGGAGGAAGTTTTGATACAACTCAAGTTTCTCAAACTTGAACCTGAACTTTTTTATATGAGCTAAAACACACAAAGATGCAAATGGAAATAAACTTGATATGTGTGCAGGCGTAGATTTAAACCTTATGCCCCACTAAGTCAACAAGTTCTGCTTTTTCTCTCCTCATGTTTTATCAAGTTTCATTTCAGATTCTAAATTGAACCAGATGCTATAGATATGCTTAATGCGGAACTCCAGCCTTGCCTTTTCCCTTGGAAAATTGTACTGGCTTCTCTCCTTTTCTCAAACTGTTTATTTATGAATTTGTTTTAAATATCCTGTCCTAGCTATGAGGACTTAGGGCCCCTATACCAGGTGGCCCTTGTAGGCTCTTGGTCTGGCCCCTATGTCACATTTAGAAGCCCATTCTGGTCCACAAGTCAAAAGGTTTGCCTATACTGGATCTAACCCTTTTCTCATCATTTCTGTCATTGGCCTTTTCTTTTTATAAAACAGATTTCAGTTATCTTAATTATGGAGTCTTAGCATCACATTTGAATGTTACATGCACAGGCAGCCTACCAACAAATATCCACCCTCGTTAACTTACACCCATCAATCAAGACATTTTAAAATGTGCATACATACAGGAAGGAGAAGCCAAAATATAAGCAGAATAAACTTCAGAACAAAATGCAAGTTAGATATAGAACTGTGTCCAGCATTTATACCACGTATATAGATAAAAAATAAATGCCATTGTAGTGTACTTTACGTTTCATATATCACAAGTTAAAATTATATTCATTTGGGTTGTCACCATATCAATAAACTATCCCAAAAAGTGTTAAAAACACAACAAACTAGACTCTATAACATACATATTCCTGTGTGCTCTACACATTTCTAATCAGAAACATTGAATAAAGTCACACTTCAAGTTTACAATACAGCCCCTGACTGACTGAAGTGCTACTGCAGAAGAGCGCTTACATTTCAACCCATATCAAAACCCTTTTACTTTGGTAGAATAGTTCTACATTTTACCTTTTGAGTGGAAGTTCTGGAGGCTGATTTTGACATTTCTACTGTATGTAAATTATTATATGTAATAACTATAAAAATCATTAAATTTAAAAGAAAATATCCCCCCCCCCTATTAAATGAGTATAGAGGTCTCCCCAACTTCTCACAAATTCCTAAAAAAATATTTAATAAAAATAAATGTTTTAAATATAGAAAATAAATAACATATTTACAAACAATGTCCCCCACTGTAAGTCATTTTTCTTTTAAAGTCCATGCTGGATGAAATGAAAAGTGTCGTGTAAAATGGCACTGAATGAATACATTTTAATGCATACTTACTGCTCTGTAGCCCTGTAAGGCTACTCTGCCTCTCATACATATTCAGAATTATACTAGGTCTCGATGGAATAGCAATATCGAGTGTGACAGGGTCAACATATAGGGGACTCAGTACATGACTGAAAATCTTGAAAGTTTATAGATTGTGAGATATGTCTGACAAACAGGGCAGTTTAATGAGCCAAAGAAACAGAATAACCAAGATTGCAGGCTAAATAGATGCTAACAAATGGACATCTTTCTGTATATTGACAAAATAATGGAATGCATAGGAACATAAAACTACACAAAGAGAACCAATTAGCTAACCAGCAAACATGGAAATGGCCAGCATCATATATGGTCCACAGCAAGAGATTGACCCTCATGTCTTGTACCAATGACAACATTACCACATGAAGAGCAAGAAGAGGAAGAGTAAAGGTCCCCATACACGGGTCCGATTCCCAAGGGATTCCGGAACGATCGATTCCGGGCGCGTGCACGCTAATCGATCGTCCCGGAATCGCGTGAAGCCCACCTTGCCCGATCGATCACATCCGATCGATCGGGGGCCCAGAATCGGATCTGCCAGAGAACCAACATGTTGGTCTTTCTGATCCGATTCAGCACACATCAGGGGGAGTTGCCATGTGTGAAGTGATTGATCGGGCACGGAATCGTCCAGGAATCGGTGGCCCAAGGTGGTAGGGACAGGCTTAATTGGGCGATCGATCGGACATCCGATTCCCTCTGGCATCGCGGAATCGATCGGATGGGTGATCGATTGGCCATGGAATCTGAACATGTATGGCTAGCTTAAAAAAGGTATACCATATAGGGAGTAGTGTTGAGCTAGAATATTCAAATTGCAAATATATTCGGCGAATAACGGCTATTCGAGAATTCGCAAATTTCGTGAATATGGCGGCGGATATTTGCCATTGGGATGCTTTATGAGCATGGATTGCAAATATTTATTCACAATGTGAAAATAAATAGCATGTGACTATTCATTTTAAAGGTAATTGTGAGGTGATTATAATTTCGAATCTAGTTTATAAATAATCAAATATTAGTAGAATTACTTGCAAAATATTGCGAATTCGAATATTGCCGATGCCGCTCATCACTAATAGGGAGCTTTTACAACAGGGGTCGGGAACCTTTTTTAAATTGAGAGAACCATGAACACCACATATTTTAAAATAAGTGAAGTGACATCACTAATGTCACATCTGGTATTTGAAATGTGGTTCTTCCACAAATGCCGGAAGCAGCGTCACTGAAGGAATAGGATTTAGTTCACAGCTAATATAGCAGGGTGAGGGCATTACTCTCCCTGCTAATGTCCCAACCCGCTTGAGCTGATAATGTGCATGGTAGGACATTAGATAATATGCGGGGGGGACATTAATTATGCCAGCGATGTGGGGTAGGAAACCACCGCTCCTTCATTCTGCGTTACCATGATGCGATTATGATGCAAAATGCTGTGGCCGCAGAGATAATTGCCACAGCATTCTGGAGGTATGCAGGGCTCATGCAAGCCCAGCTTGTCATGAATGGTAGAGAGGTTAAAGATTAGGCAGTGAGCCAGATGCAGCCACATCTGGCTCACGAGCCATAGGTTCCCATCCTCTGTTTTACATGTTTCCTGACTTTCAGCCATACAAATATTATGGACATTCTTACCCATACCCATTAAATTTGAAGACAAGACATTTTGTCTATTGTTACTCTTTAAGACTGCTATCTATTTGCTTTAAATAGACAAGACACAGTTCTTCAGTCTCCTCTGGCACCCAAATCACACAAACCTAAGAGCCATATTAACCCCATTGATAGCAGTCTATGTTGTAGATTAATGCCAGCGAGAGTAGTTAATGTACTTAAGGTAGCCATCCAAAGTAATGGCCGGCTGATCCTCTTAGGGACCGGCTGCAGTGTGATGATGTCATCACACTGCAGTCTGTCCCTCACCTATCGAGTTATTATCTAAACGTGTATGGCTACCATTAAGTTAGTGGAAGCTAAGGCCACTTCAACATTCTAACTGGTCACACTGATGCTACCGTAAGAGGCATATGTTACTCTTGCTAGTTAGAGAAGACTAAAGACTACTTACTATGAAACTGTTGAAAGTACATTTTAATAATGAATGATTCTATTATTTTGATGTTTATATGTTTCTGAGAGCTTGCCCCTTTTGGCACAGTACTTCCTGCATACTTTATATGTAAATGAACTATGTGTGCTTCGTATACACAAAAGAGGCTACTGCACTATATAACCATGACCTTTAGGGCCACTTCCACCACTAAACATTATAGTGCAGCATAGTGCAGTATGTGCCACTACACCTCTTTATCACCCTCTATTCACAATACATAATTGTACATAGAAGTTCAATAAAAAATCATCAGCAAGTAGCGCTGGAAATACTGCCCACTGATTTTTAACCCAGGAGAGAGAGACTCGGAAGACCTTGGGGGCCATTCAACTGGCCCTTGACGACCAATACACTTTCCAGGTAACTGTTTATCTAGGAATGCTCGGACCGGACACCCATAACATGGTGGTGTACCATCTTGCTGAAAAACTCAGGGAACATGCCAGCTTCAGTGCATAAAGAGGTAAACACATCATCATGTAGCAATTTCAAGGTCTCCCGATCTGACCCCCTTAGACTTTTATCTTTGGTGTCCTCTGCAGGCAATTGTCTATGCTGTGAAGATACGAGATGTGCAGCAGTGCTAGCATTTCTCCTGCTGTGTTGCTATCAGTGTGTGAAGAGTGGGAGAAGAGGGTTGCATTGACAATCCAACACAATGGGCAGCACATTGAACACATTTTATAAGTGGACAGAAACTTGTAAATAACTCATGAAAGAATAAAGTTACGTTAAAACCAAGCACACCATTGTTTTTCTTGAGAAATTCCCAATTAATTTGATGTGTCACATGACCCTCTTCCTATTGAAAAACAAAAGTTGGATTCAAAATGGCTGACTTCAAAATGGCCACCATGGTCACCACCCATCTTGAAAAGTTTCCACCCTCACATATACTAATGTGCCACAAACAGGAAGTTAACATCACCAACCATTCCCATTTTATTAAGGTGTATCCATATAAAGGGCCCATCCTGTATAATGCTCTACTTAAGTGGCCTTTAAAGGCCCCTTGCCCCTGACTGGGGGAATTTCTTGGATGTGAGGATTTATTCTCACCTCTGCTTGGGTAGTTGATTTATATTTGGGATGTTGGCCACCCCACCTTGAAAAATTCAACTTTTATTATATTATTATTCAGTTTGTAAAGTATAAATCAGTGTTTCTGTATACTTCTTCCAAAGCAATAAATAAACCTTACTTTAAACTTTCTCCAGAGTATTTCTGATGGAATCATATGTTTTCTGTTCCTCCTCCTCTGTTTCAAGACTGGCAGTTACTAAGTGAATCAGTTATACACAAGATAACAAATACCCCTATTATTCCAGTCCTAGAAAATCTCAGATCTCAAGGTTTTGGGGGCATATCAATGTTTAGACTGTGGTGGTCCATTTCCTTTGAGGAGCTTCATGTTATGAGGACTGATGAGCCTGACAAAAATCTGGTACACAAAGCAACAGATTATCAATGCTGGAGATGATCTTTCAAGTTGTTTAACTTTCTACACCCAGGTTCATGTATTTTTAATAGGCAATACTGCTTTTAAAATTAACGGAAACCCCTGGTTTTAATTAATTAAAATTTTATTAAACCACAGGATTACAATTCTACAGAGAACACGAATTCATTCGTGCATACAATAACTTATTTTGATCTAACTGCAATATAATTATGAAAAGGAATATGTAGAACAAAAAATGTACTGATATAATTAAAACTTCATCCTCTTAGTCAACCATAGGCAGCCATTTGAATAGTCCTCAGACCACAGACATTTCTTACCATCAAAGTATTTTTGAATATGTAAATGTGTTATTGCGAAATACACATTAACATACTCGAATTAACACTAAAGTCTGCGGTTCAACTGCATCTGAATAGTTTCTTATTCAATAATCATTGTGGTAATGTACAGAACCAAACTTAGGAAAAAAAGTCTCAATCCAAATATTTATTGATCTGTGAGATTGTGTCAGCTTCCATTACTGACCCGGATTACAAATTTAGCTCAGCAATGGTAGATTTTCCCCATTAAAGTGGATATACACTGAAAATGTTAATATATATAAAATTAAACTTCTACTTACCAATGAGCCCACACAATGGGGAAGTGATTCTCAATACTAAAATATGGAGCCATATAAGAAATTCCATGGTTAGCTGCAAGTCTTCAGGGAGTTCATTAAATACAGTGGCCACTGGAGTAAAAACATCTTTGTATACAGAGTGTGATTATGTACTGGTCATGCAAATCTTCTCCAAGACACATTTAAGATTGCCATTAGGGAGGTTAAAATGTTAGAAATTTTTTTTACAGTAAAATGATAAGAAAATGGACCAGGCTTGTACCTGGGGGTTAATAATTAACTTCAAACATAAATAACATAACTTACTCTGTGTAATTCAAACAAAATGTCTAAATTGGGGATTGAAGGGCATTTGAACTTTCGTTGTTTCACTCATGCAAAGTTTATACATCAGATCACATTGTGTACCTCATGAATATCATTTCGAGTCAGAATCTGCTCATTATATTTCCTGCTGCCAGAAGAGACAACCTTGATTGTTATAACTACTGAACCTTTAACGAGAGAGTCTGGCCTAAACTGCCAAATCTACTTTTTGATGCATGCTCAGTGTTTAAACATTTTGAATACTGCATAAAATGAATACTAACAAGAGGTTATCAACAAAATTATGCATTACACATACTGCTCTGAGCCTGTGTCTGCACGACACCTATCCACAAGCCGTACTTCTCTGTTTTTAAATTGGATTCATTCAACTAGCAGTTACTTAAAGATGTTTATCAGCAAACAAGGTCCAGTGCTAAATGGAGTTTGATCAATCAAAAGCACGGCTGAACTCTGAGCTTATGTTTTTTTATGCCTGATTTTGCATATGCCATTTTACAGAAAATGTATTTTGTAATAATGTTTAGACTAATTAAACATTCATGGACACATACATGCAAGATGGCTTATAATGACACAGTATAACACATTTAATGTATTGTGTAAATTTGCATCACTGATTTTGTAGCATTTTAAAATGCTGCTGAAATGCAATTAAAAGAATGTAAAATTGTTGTAAAAATCAATGTTTCGATTAACTAACCAGTGTCCTGGATTGGTTTGTGTTCAAATAACTATTGTGTCACAGATCCCCACAGGACCAGGGGATCTGTACCTGTTACCCCTGTATTGCCTGCATCCAGCACTATCCCTTAATACTGTCCTTGTTGTACAGGGTTTAAGTGTCCAGCAGAAGAGCTCCCTCTGCTGAATACCAGCTGCTTTCTACTCTATCAGCAGCCCGCCCTCCTACCCTTTATGAGAAAGTGTCAGGCTACAGGAAGTCACCTGAGCAATAGTCCCCTTGTGTGTTTACCTCCATCCTCCTTGCTTGTTGACTGGTTGACTTCCCTGATCAAGACTCTCAGCTCATCCAATGGATTTTCCCTACCTCTTGATTCTCTGCTTTTCATCCCGGTACCTCTTTTGACTTCCTAGCTCCCAACTCTCGGCTCGTCCCATGGACTCTCCTTATCTCTTAATCCTTGGCACTATGTCTTGGCATCTCATTAGGTACGTTCTGGAACAACAACCTCTGGATTGTCTGTAGCTAAGCTGGTGAACACTAGGCAGTCTTTTAGACTCTATGCCCCGGATAGCACCTTTGCCAGCTGTGCAAATTGGTCCAGTGGGTCCACACCCTTCATTCACCAGTGTCACCTTTTCTCTGGTGTCACCCGCCATGACATATTAGCTGTTTTTTACATATGAAGATTGGGTGTTTAAATTTTTAAAGTCTGGGTCTTTATGACTTAGAGCTTACAATGGTAATATAGTATTAGTTACTAACTGGGACACTCGAAAATAGGTACATATGATAGATAAGCAGAGACGAAGGTACCAATATTTTTAAATGGAAAAAAAAGCCCAGCAAATAGCATTTAAAGGAAAAAAACTTACAAAGTTATTTAAGAACACGTCAAGGACACATAGAATTATATGGATTGAATTCTGTAGTGTTAAATTATCCCAAAGCTCTAACTGTGAAAAAGCAAGATATTTAATCTCTTTGTAGTATCTATGGATACATTACATCACATTATAGCAGTACACAATAGAGAATAGACTTCTGCCAACTACTTTTATACAAATAATATGTACTTCAAATATTGGTTATGACAGGACATGCCCTTCCTATTCAAATACTTAACAAACAAAAGCTAAAGCAGCACAGTGGTTGCCATGCCTTTAAATGAGAATTTCTTGAGTTTCCAGTACAAACAATATCTTTGACATCAGAAACACAAATACCCAGCCGGATGTACACGTCAATAAATCAATTGCAATGTAAAATACAAGCAGTCTGTTTTCATGTACAACAAAGTTGGTGTTATTGAATAATGTTCTTTTAGTGCTCTTCATAAGACCTAAAGAAAATGATACTTCTGGATAAGCCAGTGATAACATATTCCTAGTCCATAGCTAATATAGCCTTCTAGCCAATGTTCTTAACACAAGATGAAGTAATAATACTTTTCTTTAAATTAAATATATTTTGAGTACATTTTTGATTACATACCAAACGATGTAATTAAACTTTAATCCCCATGAATCTAACATGAAGGAGGGAAAATTACCTAATATTACATTTAGAACATGTTTTTTTACAGTTACTGGTTACAGGTAAATGCACTTAGATCAATACAATGATCTTTTAAAACCTGTATTTGTGCTGGTTATGGTAAAAGCCAGTATTATTCTTATATTATATATTATTATAATTATTATTATATTTTTATATTTTATGTTTCATGCTACCAATTATATAACCAGAAAATTCTTTTTTAACTCTTTTAGGAAAATAAAATTATGTTGGCACACCTATGCCATAGGATGTAAACCAACCATAAGTAAACTATCTCTAACTTTTTTAATATGACCACCAATTGTTATACTAAAATGTACACCTGTGTACTGATCATAAACTATTGTCTATCAAACAATCCTTCCCAGAAAAGAGACGGGAGGAATGATTTGCAAACCTTCCTATACGGAGAATGGAAAGGGGGAAGCAGTACACTATCTAATCTCCTTCAAAGGAAACTGTGGGCCTTGGACAGGTGGGTCTTTAAGATTCATCCTACTGTATCACTAAATGACCTCTCAATAGACATAACTCTGGCATCTATAGGCCTCGTAAGTTTTAGAATGCCCTTGGTTGTGCTATATAAACTGACATCACCTCCTTTGTCAAAAAAGTAATCCATCAAAAAGCCCTTAAAGAAAAAAAATAACTATACTGTAAGTGCCCAGCAATAAGGTATACTGTGAGTACACCATGGGAAAGAAATGTATTTATGCCCAGGGCCGTTTATAGCCTGTGGGGTGCCCTACGCAAATTCTTGTCTTAGGGTGGTGCTATTGGAAAAGAAGAAAAGGAACATGCTGCTCCTCCTCTCCTTCCCCCTCTACACATCGCTAGTGATGGCGCGAACCCGGATTTTGCCGTTCGCGAACCCGGCGAACACGCGAACCCGC
>CM070035.1:99702979-99737586 GCA_036250615.1 Ptychadena robeensis | reverse complement strand
AGTATGGCCGACACTGGTGGTGATGGTCAGTGTGGAGGACACTGGTGGACATGGTCAGGAATTAAAACGTGACTTTCCCGGCAAAAACGGGAGGCTTGACAGGTCTGCAGATGAATCCCAATCTATAGAATCGAATTTCAAATCCTTTTACTATAGTACACCAGTATTGTTTTAAGGATGTTTTAAAGTTTGATACAGAGTCTAGACTGGCATTCTCTTCATCTGACATGTTCTCCGTTCCTGTCAAGTCATAATTGCACTTATGGGAAAATCTAAATATTCAGTTTTAATTTCTTAGAACTTTGCTGGTTAAGTTCCTTACTTGTCAGAGTCTGACAATTCAGCTTGACAGTCTAGATCAGAGGTCACCAAAGTCACAGCACTGTAAAGGTGCATGACTTCCTAAGTGTGCATAGAAGTTTTAATTTAAAAACCTACACAGTTATAATACATTAATACCTAATATCTGGATTCGAGCTTTAACCTTGGCATGGCTGGTTATTTTTTAATAGAAATCTGTAATAAAGAAATATATATATTGAGAATTTGAAGCAGAACGTGGTGACTGGCAGCAATTATATTTTTGTTTCCCTTCAGGGCGTTAAGCCTGAAGCCAGTACGGGCGCAGTTTCATCTTGGATCAATCTGCCCCCATGCCGGGATTGGGTGCAACCGCCATCTTTCCGTGAGCCTGCAGCATTTCTGCATAGCAGTGCTGTGCTGGACCATGTAGGATATTTTAGCATTTGTTGTATGTCCCATCACTAAAGACACTGTAGATAATTACCCTAAGCTTACTGGATAAGGCCTAAAGCATGTTCCAGCAGACTGGAACATATTATATATGCATGTTCACTAGGAGAAGAGCCAATGATTACCCAGGGGTTAACTTATGGAAATCCAGGAATATTCTATTTACATTTTCCCTCAGGAGGAAGGGTGAGTCTCTAACTGTCACAGAAAGTAATATATTCACTGTACTTGCAATTCAATATGTGTATACTAAATGAATGATTGCAAAAACCAGGAGGTGAGGCATTACAAGAAAGCATTAAAATATATTGCTTTATCCCAATGACCAGTATCTACATTTGACACAATTTTCACTCCCCAGAAACTGGACTGGTTTCCCGTTGCTATATTTAAGAGAGTAAACATTTTTCTTTGTCTCTGCCATTATAAGCTTGTTTCAAAATATACACTGAAATATAATAAACAGCCGAGTGACTTGCTGAATATTGCTGAATATTAAATTGTGTTTTTGTGTGTGCTTCTACTGTACCTGTCAAATATTATTTAAGCTAACTGTACATTGAATGGCATAAAAACATGATGGCAATGTAGAGGGAACATTTACAGATAAAATAGGTTACTCACCGGAAAACTTGTGTTCTTTGCATGTTAATTTTATATTTGTTTTAATTATAAAATTGGCCACAAACTGCAATGATTGGCACCAAAAAGCAGAACTAAGAAGATTGTAATGTTCCTGGTGAAATGTTGTGATTATACAGTATTTATACAATTGTTAGAAGCTGTATACTTCTAAAGATGCTAAAATATGTAGGTATAACTACTTTTAAAAGTCTATGGACCACTTAATGTCACTGTTAGATGAAGTGTCTGATTAAAATTTAGTGTACATATTGTATGTCGACTGCTAAAGTAGCAAATAGATTTTCAAAATCTTTCTATATATTATTATAAGCAGCTTTGGCCTTGCCCTTTTTTTCTCTTGACCTCCATCACTGCTACCAAAGGGTAGCAGAGAATAAAGATCAATAAATATGAGTTTTGTCATTTTTAATTATTACCTTACTGTAGGAAAGCTAAGCTTGGAATAGCAGCGTTTTGACTCCCCTGTACACATTGTTGGTGGGCTGGAAAAGCAGCATTAAAATGGAAGACTATGGCGCTGCCCCCCCCTTTTTGTCATCACCCATGACCAGAAGTAATCCACAGGCCTGCTGCTATAGAGAATCACTGCGGTCTCACTGCGAATAGGCAAGTGTGTCCCATCCCTGAACTGGTTTTGGGCAGACCTCCAAGGAGGTTAATGTTCCACACCAGAAAATGTATTTCATTAACTGTATATATTATCAAAAACATACATTATTAATAATATTGTAAATATTAATCTACAGTTAAGTGAGAAAGAATTCAGGCTTATTTTACTAATTTCTCTTTCAGGTCAAAGAATGCTAAAAACTTACCTGGATAAGCAAAAGTGTGGCTTTTTTACCATTTAAAATAACATTTATTTTGTAGGACCTGACTTTTGTTTTCTTGTTATAGTTTGTAAAGTGAAACTTTATTGAAAGTGTAATTAACAGTTTCATTTCTCTTTTAAAGGTAAAATGACTAATGTATTTTCTCTCTTTTACGATATATATATATGGAGATAAAAGAAAAATTATGATTATTTCATCGACACAAGTTAAGAAAGGGAAGCACACCATGAATTAAACATTGCTATATAGATTACGAATGTTCCAACAGATATTCAAAGTCTCACTAATGTGTTTTTATCTTGCTGCATATAATCATTGCAGTTGCTGCTTTCACATTAAATTGAAATAAGCTTTATGTACTGTACCCAAAAATATGCTTCTAATGCATAATTGCTTCAGTACAAATGATTCAGACTAAACTCTACTGAACTTCAATATCTGACGAATACTTGTGCTTGTTAGAGGAGATAGTGAAGGCATAGGTTCATACAAATAGCATTTTCACAAAGTGTAATCAAGATAATTAGATTTTATTTGGAACCTGATGAAAATCGGAGCATCTTAACAACTTTTGTTGTGTTTTCTTGCTTTAACTGCTGGATTGGTGTCCATTCTATAAGCTACACAAAATGCTAAATCATTTTTTGGAAGAGATAGAGTTGATGAATGAATAGTATATTTACTGTAACAGCTCTTTCTCTTTTTTTTTTCTAATCCAATAATATTATATTTTCTTTCTGTCCAATTTCCATTACACATACATCCCAATGCTTTATACAAAAAGTGAATTTAAGTTATAGAAAAGATAAACTTTAGTCAAACAATTTGCATTTAATCTCTCCTATGGGACTACTTGTTGAGTAAAGATGAACATATTCTCTTAAATCTGTTCCATTGGAAATTTCCACTGTTCTTTGCAAATCCCTTTACTCGGTTTGTGCCTGCTGTTCATTCAGCACATTTCCATCATTTTGTTTTTTTACTTTTTGTACAGAATGGAAAAAGACGTACCCAGTTTTTAGGGCAGGGAAACCATCAATTGGGTTAATGCAACAAATTTAATGGATGCAATATTCAATTCAGCCAGAAGGTGTCACTAGCAGCATTACACTCTCAGCAGAACTTCATACTTCACACTGATCCACAGGAGGAAGGGTGGGGAGGGGGGGGGGGGCTGGGCTGTCTTCTGCTCTGCTCTGCTCTGCTCTGCTCTGCTCTCCTCTCCTGAGGATCTCATTGTCTTATGTCATTTATGTCTTATGTCATTTTTAAAGGAGACCTATATATTAAAAATGTATTAAAAATACCTATAAAAGCAGAAACAAAAGTACATAAATTCACTGCTTACCCAGCATGATGCATTGAGGCACTCAACAATTTTTCATTACTCACTAGTGTTGAGCTCAATTATGTTCCTAAATAGAAAAATGGGGAAAGTTTGGGAACCACTGCCTTGCACTATCAGAACATAAAAAAGTCAAATCTAACAATATATACCACCTTTAATCCCTAATCATGTCTCATTCTATTAGTTTATCCCCATTGTGGTGGGAACAAATACAAATCATAATCTCTGTTCAATCCACATTGGTTCATACTGGATAGTTTTTGAATCCACCATACCTTCATTATATATATAAAAAATATATATCTTTATATACTATAGATAATAAAAAAATTAGTACAATATTATAAATCTGCTATATTTATTTAAAATAAACTTTTAAAAAAAGTGTAAAAGGAATGAGGTCCACAAGAAGAAACAAACTATGAGGCAGCTGACTCCTAGGACGGGAGTCTCACCTTGACAAATGGCAAGCTTTGCTCTGTGTTCATTTCTTACACAATAGCATTTGCTCATATATTCCCAGGCAGCTGATCTTTGCCATCTGTAGAAAGAAAATGCCCTGAGCCACAACTGACTTTTGATCTTAACATGCAAAGAGAAATGGCTTCTTTCACAGCACTGGAACGAGTACAACCAAAGAGCAAGAGCTAAAATATGTAATTGTGGTTTACAAAAAAAAAAGGATACCATTTAGTACGCTTCTTAAAAATCAGAAAGACTATTATTTTCCTTTGTAGGATCTGCAAGCAAGCATTTGAAAATGTACTGCCCATTTGTGTGCTTGCATAAAGCATGTAATAGCATGTTGTCATGCTGCATGTGCTGACTTCCTGAATTTGTAGTGTGCTTACCTTTGTCCTAAATATGGAGAATCGATGTGTGTGATAAAATTATACTGTGAAAGTCTGTACACATCTTAAGGCCTAGAATATCCCAAGATCTCTCAGGGATAAGACACATTAAAGGCAATAAATAAAACCAGACGAAAGTGTTCAAGAAAAAAAAAGTAGCAAACAAAATCCAATAAATTCCTCTTTAAAAGAAAGTACTATATCTCAAGGGGGATGAACTTGCCACAGATTACATTAACTGTATTTTTTACAAAATATAACCTTTCACACAAGGTTCACTCGGATGTCTCCAATAAAAAGCACATGGGATATCTGCAGATAGACAGAGAGAAAGATCGCTTTGTGTTGTTTCCCTGGAGTAATCAAACCATCACTTCACTGTTCTTCATTTCTTCTGATATGTCTGCTTCTTTTACCAAAATCCACATGACAGGATTTTCTCCTAGTAAATGGTTAAACTGTCAGTTCAGGAGAAAAGTGCCCAATAGGTAAGGTCAAACTTAGCTTGTGTTTTGGTTTCAGCAGGTATAATGAAATCCTTTTAAATGCTGTATATAGTGTAGTTTTATAAGAGAGTTAAATAAGTCCACAGTGTGATATGCATGTAATGCCTGTAGGCGCATCCATGAAATAGTCTATTAAATTTAATTAGAAGTCTAAGATGCGTTTTTGTTGTTATTTGTTTTCCCCTGCTCCCTCTTGCTATATATATACAGTATTTCTCAAAATTCGTACATCCCGGACATTGTGGTAAATAGTTTATATTATCTTTTTATAGGACACCTCTAAAGATATGGCACTTTGATACAATATAAAATAGTCAGTGTAAGTTTGCTGTCCCCTCAAAATAACTCATCACATAAAATGTCCATGCGTATACGATGCAATACGCACACAGGCATAAAATCATCAAACATCCATCAAACCATCAAACATCAAAACAGCTTGAAATACCCACTCCCTTTATTAGAGGAAAGAGGACCACTAGGTAGTTTAGTTCTTGAGACATGCTTGGTCAGCCCAGCTACTATAGCCTTTGTTTCTTTAGCATGGCTATGGTGATCTTGGAGGTGTGTTTGGGATTGTAACCAAGTTGGAATACAGCCCTGCTGGCTAAATTTTTGAACAGAGTGGATTATGCTCTGCTTCAGTCTGTTACAATACATAATGGCATGCAAGGTCCCACAATGAACTGTAGTTTCCCAACTGGCAGCACCAAACACTCCCACCACCATGCTTGTTTGTAGGCAAGACACACTTGACTTTGTACTCCTCACCTGATTTCCCCTGTTGATATTCGTAAGATTAACCCTGTAATTTCTAAAAACTAGGGCTATGTGCAGTTGTAAGGGTAGATAAAATTTTGGGTAGGAAAATATCTCAGAACACCACCACACGCTTGACTCGATCTGAACCAAACTGGTTCATGTTGGTCTCATCAGACCACAGTCTGATGGCCAGTGGATTAGACATAAATGGCTGTGTGTTGCGTTATATTAAGGGGACAGCAAATATACATTGTAATACAAGTTGTACACTGACTACATTGTGTCAAAGTTTTATCTCTTTAGTGTTACCCCCTTAAAACATTGTACATACTATTTACCACATTGTGAGGGGTCTTTTGTGAGACACTGAGATAAATTGTGCTTTGTGTAGAGAGGCACAGTCATAAAAATAAAAGTACAAATTTTTTAATCTCTCCAATTTTTTGTCCATCATACATTCTTCAATCTAAGTGAATACGTCTTACCTTATATTAAGCCTTTTCTGATTTGCCTGCCTCAACTACAAAATTTTAATCACATTTGTAAATATAACAATTTATTACATAGCTTATTATATAACCAATTACATCATCACTATGGATCTGTGTTTCTGAAACATCATTTACTGTGAGGGACTTTTATTAAATAGTAAACACATGTGATTCTGAAACCCCATAATTTAAAGGGCTTATGTTAAATGTAACAAAAAAGTAAAATTTTTACTTATGTCTGAGCTGTCACAATGGTGCAAAAATCTCCAAAAAATATATATTTATCTGCTCATCCGTGCCAGTTGCCGTATTTAATCCTTCATTTAATCCAACACATGTGCCCAATAGTCGCTACCAGTTATATTGTTTTTAATGGGGAAAACATAGCTCCATATGCATGTAAAGGAGATCACATGATTAATTTCTGTAAACCCAGTGTCTGTGTGTGAGAGAAGCGGTCCAGATTTTTTGTGAAATTTCAACTAGTCCAACTTTGTGAGGTATTTACTAAGCCCCTCAGCATGGTATCGTCACCAAACTTACCGTAGATGTAGAGAAGGGTCCAGGTTATACTACAAAAATAAAGTATTGATGTAGCACAAATTGTTTTTACATTAATTCAAAGTCAATTTTAAATTTCTACTTTGAATTTGAATGTAATTTATGCAAAAACTTATTAAGCTAGAGCAAATGCTCCTCACAACCCTTCACTGCATCTCCAGCAGTTTTCGTGACAATACCATGTTCATCAACTCACAAAATCAGCTGGTCGAAAAACATTCAACCATCTCTTATAGCAGTCCTACTCATTAACTTATATATATATATAGTATAACATCTTGCTAACATCTGCTTTTTCATTTCTGCATTATTTTATGTTTTGCCCTATGGTATTCACCACAGATTTAAGATTTTCCGAGTCTGTACTCCATAAAAACAATCAATCATTTTATACGTTTGTATACAAGTATTGCATAGGTAAATGCTACATTTTCCTATTCTGTTTTAACTCTAATATCCAACATGAAAAATAAATGCTAAATGCTAAATATATGGATGGATGGATGGATGGATGGATGGATGGATGGATGGATGGATGGATGGATGGATGGATGGATAGATAGATAGATAGATAGATAGATAGATAGATAGATAGATAGATAGATAGATAGATAGATAGATAGATAGATAGATAGATAGATAGATAGATAGATAGATAGATAGATAGATAGATAGATAGATAGATAGATAGATAGATAGACTCTATAGTAGAGTATTCTTTTGGACCATTAAACACTCTATTGTATATGATGCACCCTATAGAACCTGATCCCTGAAATACGGAGACATGTTTTTTTTAACATAAATTTTAAAAAATAACATTAATTAATAACATTAATAACATTAATTATTTAATAAATGAATTACCAACTCTCTTTGTTAACTGCAAACTTAAAATACATAATACAAAATTATGACGATGTTTAGTTTTTAGAAAAAAGTGGTTACTTGATGACGATCTTTGATAAAAATTATAACAATAAATAATGTGCAGTGTAGTAGCCTTGTTTAAGCTCAGGATCCATGAATTGACAAATGAAAGAGTATAAAACATTTATCATGTAGAGTAAATTAGCATCCCCTCTTAGTTAGAATGTAGTATAGTAGTATTATTCAATAATGTGTATGCAAATGTTGTTGTTTTTTTAAAAGGAAGATTGGCAAATTTGCCAATACTACAAATGAAAATAGCTCTGAAAAGAAAAGCAGGTAAGGTAAGAGATAAGTAAAATGTTAATACAACAAGTTTTTGGTTTTTTATAGTAAAGTTAAATTTTGATATCTTGGAAAGATAGTAAACACACCAATTAACTTTTTATTAGATGTAATAACACAACTGTGCCATGGAACTGTTCACTTTAAATGTTTGTGGCACCTATACTTAGCATTAACAATGCTCAACACACTTTTTTATTCAAATAAATATTCTTTACAAAGTCATTCTAATTGGGTTGAGTATATACTAATTGGCCCAGCACTGTAAAACTAGGTTATGTTTTCAGTCTCTGCTTGAATAATTTTAAAATTTAAGTCAACTACAGCAAACTAAGCTGTAGCTTATTTTCTGCAGATTCCAGGGTTTGAATCTGTGTCAATTATTATTATTTATTTATTTATATTTAAAACTGGATAAAGATAGTGTTTCTTATAATCTCGTGCAACTCAGCAGCAAAAATTCCTTGTTAAATTACATTTTCAATTCATATTAATTATAAGTAAACTAGGTTCCTAAAAGATACTTGACACACTTTGATTCCAGAGGTTCAACATACAAATGCTTTACATAAACAAGCTTGTAAGGTCCATAGACAACGTCCAAGAACATATTGATCCGCAGGTATTTAAGTGTGGCAAGTTCCCGATAGTGAATCTATGTAGGGAACAAGAGTGAGTCTGTTTTCTGACAGCATCTTTTAAGTGGATAGGCTTCCTTGAATGGTGGACTTTTCAGGTATCTAGATTTGTGCCATTATTATTTTCCCAACCATGTTAAAAATTATGGGTTGCTTTTTCATTACTTATAGTTAGAGATGGATGCAGTGTTTGTGCGGAACACAGTCTGCAGCGAACACTGCATGTTCTATTTTCTTCTTGCCAGACAACAATACGGGTGTTCAACCAGCCCCCTTGGCTGGCGAGAAGAAGTGTGAGTAATATTTAAAGTTTTTCAGCCGGCCGGATCTTTTTTGGATCCCTATGTGCCTGATCCGGCCGGCTGAAAAACTTTAAAGATTCCTGCGCGGCTAACTCACCAGAGACTCCGATCATTGTGTTCAGTTATTTGTTTGTGTATAAATGCAAAAATGTTGATTCCGCCAAAACTCTGCCAGAAGGTCATGATGAAATTCATAACAAAGCACAAGGGACATCCATGAAGGAAAGGGAAACATTGCTTATTCATTTACACATTTTGTGAGGTTAAACTGCACTCAGTAGGATCCCTAAGTCAGCACAGTTTCCTGAAGACCTGGACCGACCCTTCATCCAGTAGCATCACTGCTCGCCTGAGGAGGTCCTCTACCCCTCCACTAATGCTCAACCTTTCTCTGATATAAATTGCACTTAGTAGGCTCCCTAAGTCTATTAGTACTATCTCTTGCAGATTTGGACCGACCTTAATCCAGTAGCATCACTGCTCATCTGAACTTGTGAGGGTCATGCTGGACCTACTGTAAATAATAATATAATATAACTTACCAGTCAGGGACATAACCACCCAGACAAAGGACTCCATGCAGTACATACAAATGTCTTTGGAATGAGCTTATTTCCCTACATTATTATAAATGTTGCAAAATATTTAAAAGAGGGTAGGCCATATTGTAAATAGAAGGGTGCTAGCCAAATTCATCTTAAAATTATTTTTGCAACTAGATGGTGTAATAAGTGTATGTTTATGTTATTGTCAAATGTTGAAATAGGTGTTTATCTTATATTAAAGTGGTCTTGTTTAGGATGAGTTTTAACTGCTGCAGACCTCCAGTAATGAGCTGTGCACACATTTTGTCAAAAAAAATCCTCGTTCTCATGTTTTAAAAATATAAACAAGTTACATTTATGATATTTAGCACTATTTAACCTAACTTAACACTGCTATTTACTGTTATCTTAGGGATATTATTGTGCTTAGTCGTTTAAGTCTTTTTTTTCTGTCTATGGCTATCTGCTGTGTGCTGGTACTGAGCTTTAATGTTTCACATTTGTAGTTCCCCGTTCTGTTTCATAAACTGCAGTAACATTACCGCTTTAAAAAAATAAATCTATACTGTTTCAATCTGTCAACACAAAACAAGCCCAACATTCTTATTAGAGTTGACTACATTAAGTCCTATTCACACTTTCAATTATAATTCAATGTGTCAGCATGGGTCCCACTCTGGAAAATATGTATGACAGGATTACACAATGGAATACATATTCTCTAGGGCATAATGCCGATCTTGCTAGGCAGAAATAATTTCAGATTTTTTTGAAGAAAAGATGTACTTTATTGTAAATTCTCCATTAACTGCAAAATCTGAAAATATACTTGTATTGTACTATGTGTGGATGTGATTTTATCCTGCTGAGGTAGTTTGTCAGTTTAATGTTATATTTGTGTAAATATGACCAAATTTCAAACAAGGTGTTTTTGTTGATGTATTGCTATTTTTTTAAAGAACATGCAGATGGGTGTACAGTGGTGGTTTTGCATATGTGGGGTTGCCCAGGGCAGCATTGTTGGGGGGGGGGGCGTCTTCTGTGCCCACCCATCTCCTCCACACAGCTGACTCCAGCTCAGTGGGGAACAGAGTTGTTCCTCGGAATGGAGCGGGGGAGTGTTTGGAGGAATGCTGCTTGAGCGGATCACTGGAAGTCTTAATTTCTTTGTGCATAGGCACAAAGGCTGACTGAGAGACTGAACATATATGACCTGTGCTGGACAGCAGAGGGGGTCGGATTAACCATAACCTAGCAGATTGTTGAAGACTGGTCATGTTTGTGTTGAAGTACTGCAACACATTGCATTAATGTTTACACCCTGCAGTCTGCATTATTGCATGAGCAGCGCATGCAAAAAGTATGGCAGATGCAAGCACTGGGTACCCTTACCATCCAAAAACTGCAGATGCCATTTAAGTAAAGAAGTGGAGGAGGGGAGTGTAACACAGGGAGTGCACCACAAAAATGTGGACCTTGCAAGAGCACTAGGGAGGTTAACACAGTTGATGTGTTTGTGACAAGTTTGTGCATTTTTGATTTCTGCTCTTGTTCAGGACCCTTCTGTCAAATTTAAGAACTCATTGTGGCCCTCGAGTCAAAAAGTTTGCACAACCCTGCATTATACAGACGAGGAACATCTTTGTTCCCTGCATAGGTAGCTGAGGCGACAGGAACAAAGATGTTATTTGGGCATGGGGGGATGGATGGAGTGGTGATGGGCAATTTCTATAATTATGCCAGACAAAAGCCTACTGCGTGGGTGCTAAAGGTACCTTTAGTGACTACATTACAAGATGTACCAAACATTGGGACCACACAGACTATTGTTTAACTTACAGCACTAGATAAAGCACTAGACATAGTAGGCATTCAGTGTGAAAAAATCTTTTTTTAATTCTAAAAACGTAATTTAATAGTAATTAACATAGGTGTTTTTCAAAATACATATAGTATAATGGTAGTGTAGAGAAAATATTTAGTATGTTTATGCCTAAAAATACATTTACAATCTGGTAATTTTTAGGGACAAGGAAAGTGTTTTGTATGGGTTCATAATTCACTGAATTTCTACTTTATATCAATTTGTAATACAAATTTTAGAAACTTTGCCCACAAAAATCGATGCACAAATGACATACAGTTCTCTCATCTCTGGTAATAACCTTGGAGAACGATACACCACTTCAGTAGGAATCATAAACAGGTAAGATATGTTTTGGCAAAAGCAATAAGATTGTGCATCCGTCAAGCTGGAAAAATAGCCAATGATGGGAGAAATGTATCAGTATTCACAGATATCAGGCTCATCTTTAATGGACAGTTTCCAGCAGCAATTGCACATTCGGAAAGGCAGTAAATGGGTAGCTGCTATATACTTTAATAAACCCATTATATATTAAATGAAAAACACAACTTACATTTTTAAAAACAGTAGAATGGCAGCACATTAATATTTAGACAGAATAGTTATGGCATAAACTATATACTGTTTATTTGGAAGAAGACTAATTACAGAAATATAATTGTGGGAATATGGCATAACCTGACTGGGACAGAGTCAGCTATATCAAACAACATTAACATATTTCAAGTGGTTTTCATGTATTAACTGAAGGGAACCATGCTGCAGGTAAATTACAAAGAGGGAGCAAGACCTTCTTGGCAAAGACTTCTAAAACAGATAAATGAAGACACTGCAAAAATACTGCTTGTTATGCAAAATAATTTGAGCTGTTAAATACTTTGAAAATGTAAGTTTTAAAGGTAATGAGATGTTCTTTAAGTGGTTTCAGGGATATGACTGATTAATTATAGGAAATCCAGGTCAAGTGTGAAAACAAGCAATATTATCCATGTGTTATGCTTGTTTAATTGGTTTGGTCTATCTGCAGTAATCCCTGCAATAAATCACAATAGCAGTCTTATAAATTTGTTTCTAAAACTGTTTACTGTTTACACAGTATTGGAAAAGAAAATACTAGAAACAAGTTTACCATCACCATCATTTAGGGCTTGTCCTCACTGTGGCGACTGGCCATGGGGCAGTCGACCGCCTGTGTCTTGCCACTAGTGCACGAGGGCGCAGTTTTTTTTTCAACAAGTAGAGTCAATGCAGCTATCCCCGATGGCCACGGGTCATTCTCTATGGATGCGGTTAAAAATCATGTCCATTCATGTCTATGGGCGTGATTCTGGCGATCGGTGGGAACCCCGTTTCAGGTCGCGGTCTACCTCCCTGACCTGGACATAAGCACAGAGATCTCCACAACCTGGACCACTCTGCCTAACTCATTCTCTGACTCTCTATCTTCACTTGGCTCCACTATTTCTTAGCTCACATCCCCGGATCTAGCTGTCTCTCTGTATAATCTTGACTTCAATCTGTCCTAAACAAATTTACCCCTGCCACTCTCAGCACTCCTCACACCACCAACTCCCGTCCCTGCCACGGTAAGCACACTTGCTGCCTTCAACAAGATGTTCGCATGGCAGAGCACAAGTTTAAAAATTAAACGCTGCCCTTACTGTGGCCAAGCGAAACTTCTTCTCCTCACTCATATCCTCACAAGCATCCAATCCTCACTGCGTATTCTCCACCTTCAACTTTCTCCTCAATCCTACGCCTCCTCCTCCCACTGACACCTTCTCTGCCCAGGGCCTGGGCACATATTTCAAAGACAAGATTAAAGCCATCCGAATTGACATTAACCCCTGTTAGTCTGGAGGAAGTTACCTCTCTGCTTCGCTCCTCTCCTTCCAGCACCTGACCACTTGACCCCATACCTGAGATTTACTTAAAACCCATTCTACCACCCTTGCACCTGCACTGTCTGAACTATTTAACCTCTCCCTTTCCTCTGGTATCTTCCCATCATCCTTCAAACATGCCATAGCCCTCCCCATACTTTAGAAGCCATCTCTTGACCCCTCTCTTCCCTCTAGCCAGCAATCTCTTGTCTTACCTTTGCTTCTAAACTACTTGAGCGCCTTGTTTACAAAATTCTCACCTACTATCTGACTGTGAATTCCCTCCTTGATCCCTTTCCAATCCAGTTTCTGATCTTCTCATTCTACTGAGACAGCCATCACTAAACTTGTTCAATACCAAGGCCCACAGAAATTTTTCTTTGCTTCTTCTGCTTGATCTCTCCTCTGCCTTTGACACTGTATATCACCCTCTTATTCAACAGATCCTGCAATCTATTGGTATTTGTGACTCTGCACTTTCCTGGTTCTCCTCATACCTGACTGGCCACTCTTTCCAAACTTCCTTCAATGGCTCCTCTTTTTCTCACACGCCTCTCCCCATTGGTGTCCCACAAGGCTCAGTCCTTGTCCCTGTCCTATTCTCCATCTTCCATTTACACCTCCTCCCTTGACAAACTCATCTCATCCTTTGGTCTAAAATACCATTATATATATATATACTGACATTACCCAAGTTTACTTATCCACCCCAGCTTTACTCCCTCTGTCCTGGACAATATTTCTCAGTGCCTGTTAGCCATCTCTTCATGGATGGCTGACAGATTCCTTAAACTCAACCTGAGCAAAACGGAACTCATCATCTTTCCCCCATCAACTTCCAAGACTCCCCCCAACATCTCACTTACAGTAAACAACACTGTCATCTCCCCTCTTCCTCAAGCACGCTGCCTTGGTGTCACCTTAGACTCTGCACTCTCCTTTACTCCTTGCATACAGAATATTTCTAGATCGTGCCCCTTCCATCTCCGCAACATCTCCAAGATATGCCCCTTCCTATCCCCAGAGACCACCAAAGTCCTGGTACACGCTCTTATCATTTCTCGTCTGGACTACTGCAACATCATCTTCTCTGGTCTTCCTCTATCTAGATTGTTAGCTCTTCAGTCCATCCTGAATGGTGCTGCCAGACTTATTTACTCCTCTAACCACTCCTCATCTGCCTCTCCTCTCTGCAAATCTTTCCACTGGCTTCCAATTGTCCTTAGAATTAGAATTTCGGTGCCTTGCTTTTAAATCACTCCACATCACTCTTGTCCCACTTACATTTCCAACCTGATACATAAATACACCCCTAACATTCCACTCCGCTCCTCCAGTGACCTACTAATGACATCCCCACTCATAACATCATTATATGCACGGCTTCAAGACTTCTACCTTTGTCACTTTTAAAAAAAGCCCTGAAAACCCACCTATTCAGTCTTACCTACCCATCTCCTCATTCCTCACATCACCACCACGCCAGTGCCAACCCCTACCCCCACCACCTATTGTACACTCTGTTCCCCAACCTAGATTGGAAGCCGATTGGGCAGGGTCCTCAACTCCTCCAGTGTTATAACCTGTGTGTTATCTTGTGTCGTATCTCCACTATAATGTATCATACAGCGCTGTGTAATGTTGGCACTATATAAAGAAATGTTAATAATATATAGTTGACTACTCTACTGGTTGTTTCCATAAAATATTTTATTGCTTTGGTTCCAGTTAAAAAATAGATTTAGGCTATAGGTACTGGATCAAGTGTTACAAAATGGTGTAGTAGCCATGTTTTTCTACAAAACCAAAGCTTAGTATCCACAGTCTAATATATTTAGATCCTCTTATTATCCTCAGATTTATATCAATATTTATTTAAATACACACTTTTAAATTCCATATATACAAAAGAAAAGGACTCAATGTTTTGTGTAAATACATTCTGGGATGTGTTTTGAGTGATAGACATGCATAACAAAAAAACATTATTTGGAATACAGCCATGACGGTGTGTGCACATTGATTATCAGTGAATATGTACATATATACATTCTATAAGATGTAAAGTAGAAAGTCGCAGACATACACCCTACAATATATGGGTAAGGCCAGTAACAACACACAGCTAATACCGACAACAGAAGGAGTCAGAACTAGAAGACTAGATATTTGCTCTCTAGAGCCTTAAATTGTTTTTATGTCAAACGCCCTTTTATCATGTATTGAACTTGTATTATTATTTATTATTTTGTTAAATTATTTATTGACCATTTTTTGCTTCACAGTCCTTTTATTGATCACTTGGATAGTCCCATCAAGCTTTGGGTTCAATATTGACCACATTGGTGAAGTAATTGGTGAAATTATATTACAATCATAATGCCATACCTGTAGTGTTTAATTTAAATCAACTGGACTTGCTAGTCATCCGACTGGCTTTCTTAATTCAGAGT
The DNA here is from genome assembly GCA_036250615.1 of Ptychadena robeensis. NCBI lineage: Eukaryota > Metazoa > Chordata > Amphibia > Anura > Ptychadenidae > Ptychadena > Ptychadena robeensis. Next base: position 99,721,933 of record CM070035.1, on the reverse strand, counting down.
GACTATATACGATCTTACTGGAAATACATACTCTGTGGCATAGCTCCAATCCCCATAATGTTAACCAGTACAGGATCTGACCCTCATGGAAGTACTGTGTTACTACACAGCATGCTTGGAGCTGTGAGGTGCTATTAACCCACCCAGTCGGTGTTAAAATGGCATTGTATGTGGCAGACAATAGATGTCATGCACTGTACCCCCCACCCCTGTTCTAGCTTGGTCTTTCCATTTTCACATATATGGCCTCCTTCATGCCTCTCCAAAACTAGTCCTTCTCTCTATCCAGAATGTGAACTTGTGAATCCTAAAACATGTGTCCTGACCAGAGGACTTGGCCCTTCTGTGTTGGGCCATGAAACTAGCAAAACGTCTTCTAGAAATAAACAAGTCCAGTTGATTTGAATTAAACACTACAGATATACAATGACCTGGATGAATGAGAACCTTTACAATCATAATGACCGTCTTCTACCAGATATACATTTTAGTGATTTTTTATTATAATGTAAAAATCTAATGTAAATTTTTTTTATTTTTTTTCAGGTGAATAAAAGTTTATTGTGGTGCCTTAGCTAGAAATTTTTAAACTAATGTTGCATTTTTAAACTTCACAACTGAATATGCAGTAAAAGCAAGTGGGAAATCGAGAAGGCATAAAATCACCAATCTGATAACATTTATGAGAGACTTTATTTTAAAATATCAGAATGTCATTCCATATCTCCATATCAGTGACAGCCTGACATTTACTTCAACCTCTGTTTTAAACTTTGGCAGGAAATGACATATCAGGTTAAATTTAAGAATGAGAGATAAGAGAAAAGAATAACCAAAGAAGAAAGAATGGAACATCAGCTGGATACACCCTACCTGGAGTTCATAAATAAATCAAATGATCTGATTTAATATTGATAGTTTTTTTAATATGCCAATATTATTAAGGGGCCAAGAAAATCTTTAAAATGTTAAAAGGTTTATTTAAAGTTGATCTAAGCTCAGAAAGTACCTTCCCTGTAGACTACATGGAACATGCAGAAATGGTAATCCAATCATGTTTAAATATAGCATTTTTTGCTTTGAATGCCTCTAGATAAAATGATCTGCCCTGTTTCTGCGTAGAACCTCCGTTTCATGGTTTATCTTATCTAATAGAGGAATTATATCACTGCTGGTCTCAAGAAAATTAAGCTAGGAACACACGGCTTGAATACTAGTCAAAAAATCGACCCATGTATCCCTAGCTTAAGAGTGAAAACTGATGAATTATCTTAATATCTCCTTTAAGCTGGGCATAGATGGGACAAATTCACGTCAACTACTGAGCCAACCTAGCAGGCGTGATGAGGTCATCATGCACGGTCGCTAGTGCCAAGAATCGGCCAGGCACCCTCTGTGTTCTGGCCATTACTTCTGGGATCCGATCTGAGTGCGATCCGACATCGATGTGGGAACTATCGAAAGGGGCAGGAAACAGCCTGTCTATGCCCAGCTTTAGAACTTAAGTCATTTAATTCTTTAAAATCAATGTCAACACATGTTTGCTTACTTATTTTCTCTCTATAAAAGTATACAGAAAAGCAAATGAAAGTAGCTCAACTATACAGAGGAACTACATGTCAAATGGCTATGTCAATGTGTTCTGAAGGCTTTCATGATAAATAAACAATTTAGTGTTGAAAAGTTCACATTTCAGGACAGGATCATGGCACACAGGCTTTGCATTATAAGTTATAAGGCAGCCCAAAAGCCATTCCAGTTCTCTGTGGTTTGGAAAATGAATACCATAATGTGTTGGTGTACAGTTTCCCATCCACAAAAATAAAGGGAATCACAATAAAACTTCTGATGGGCTAATGTGAAAGAAGTAAACTACTATTGCGAAATATGCCCAAAAACAATCTGTTTTTCACTGTTGATGTAAAGGTAATTAGAAATTTTAAACTTTGAGTACTGTAAATAAAGTCATTTGCTAAATTCTGTTAGTAATAGTACATGGAAAACAACATAGAAAACAACTGAACAAGCAAAACACCAAAATGAAATGGATATATTATATTCAACCATTCATTATATTAAAAACAATATACTGTAAAAACTCGAGTATAAGCCGACCCGACTTTAAGCCGAGGTACCCAATTTTAGAAATAAATCTGGAAAAACGTAGTGATTCGAATATAAGCCTAGGGAGGGAAATGCAGCAACTAAGCCATAGAAACACACAGCAAATGTACTTTTGTTTTTAGGTGTAATTATTTAATTCAGCAGATTTGTAAGTTAATTACAAAGCCCCTGAACATGATATCATCACTAGAAGTGCTGGAGATGTAGAGAAGTGTTGTGGGAACATTGTAAAGAAAAAAGTATTGTTCTAGCATATCATGTTTTTGCAAAAAATAAGTTCAAATTTGACTTGCCTTTTTTTGAAATATTCCCACAACCCTTTTCTACATCTCCAGCAAATTTAGTGATGATAGCATGTTCGGGGACTTTGCAATTCACTCATAAAGTCCACCTACAAAATGCCACAATTTTCATTTTTTGACCCGAATATATGCAGAATTTCATTTTTTGAGCACATTTCAGGTGCTGAAAAATTTGGCTTATATTCGAGTATATACGGTATGTTTCTTATAGTAATGAGAAAGGAACCAATTTAGTTAAAAAATTATTTCTCTTCCTATACTTCAGATGTGAAAAAAAGAACACATGCTCAAATTAAACGCAAAGCCAGTTGTCTGTCATATTTATCTTTATCATCTGTTCATGGTCATAAAGTAGCTGTTTCAGTAATGTGAATACGTACCGTAAATTATTTGGTACAGTGGGTGATGCCTATGAAGTTCTAGTGATGAGGAGTATAAAAGTAAGATCTAGTTTTATGTTAATATACAAATGACAATATGGCTTACTAGCCTTAGGACTTACACCAGTGTGCAGACTAAAAGAGTAAAAATGGCATTACTACTAAAAACAGAAGATCATGGACAGCACAAATGTGGAGGAGAGCAGCTAATGATTCTGTTAGCACATCAGACAAGGACAGGAGTTTAAGGTACTTTCTACTTCCATTTATTTCATATGGTTGCAAAGTTTTCAGTAAATTACACAATTAATTTTAATGAAGAACTCACTACAAATGCAGCAGAAGAAAATAGTAAAGTTCACCTTAAACATACATTCACTTCTTTTTTTTTTAAGGCTGAACCAAGTTTCCAGGAAGTCATAGAAAATGGCATCTTTGTATGCTGCCTCCTTGGACTGCCCCTACCCAAACCTTTTTCAGTTATGGCTGTCATGATTCCCTTTATACATTCGGTGAAGTAAATAAGCATTATAATCAAATCAGATGTTGGACAGGAAGTGTGTTATTTGACAAATTACTGGGTGCAGATAAACAAATAACTAAAGCCAGAAAAATATATGGAACATATGATTTAACTAAACATTGGTATGGTTTCTGCTCTGTAGTTCATGTAACAGTATTCAAGGTTTTACTTTCTGAGCACTTTCTCTCCTCCTGAGTAAATACTGTTATACAGCATGTTCAAACAGAGTAGGCAGAGGTGAGGCACTGCTGAGGGCCCAGAATAAAATTTACTGTGAGTATCCAGGCTGTCAGCAGTGCCTCCCCTCGGTTCACTCCGCTGGAGCATGCTGTACCGGTATTAATTAAGGAGGAAGGGCAAGGCTTAAAGCCTCAATAGAGTCTTTCTGTGAGTCTCTCTAAGTCTCCAGCTCTCAGCACTGCCCCCTCCAAACTGCATGATCCAGCAGTGTGAACAGAGGGTAGACATACACCAAGAATTCCTCTATTTTCACCCCAGTGCATTCTGCTTGAACATGCTGCAAATTTACTCCATAGAATGCATCTTATAGAATAAATAAAATACTACAGTTCATATCAGTACAGGATGTTAAATTAAATATCATCATTAGCTAAAACCATCTGGGGAACTCCTAAACTTTGGACAGTGCATTTTTTATATTTAGTTGCATATATATTTGTTATAATATTTAGATGCAAATGGTATTCTGTAAATCATTTGCCAAAGCTACCACACTCTAGGAAACAATGCTAGCGTTGTCACATAAATACATGAGAATGCATTTCTCACTTGTCTGACAGGTGTTGCCCCAAAGCTAAACATTTTGCTACATTCTTACTTTTCATATCTATTTTTGCTGCATCAGTTGAATAAAATAACATTTAGCTGTCTGACCTACACAGAATGTTTAACAAGCAAATCTTATTGTTACCAAGATCAGCTCATAACAGTAAAATGTGAATTGCTGCTCCCCTAAAGTAGCTCACTTGATGTATATAAAGATTAATGAAATGTGCGCCAGGTTCCGTTCATGTTTTACAGTATGTACAGGATCATTACTCACAAACCTAAGGAAATGTTTTTCCCCCTTACTCAGTCTTTTAACAGACAGTAATTTTGCATATATTTTTCTATCAGTGAACATCATATCTTTCCATTTTTATGCTGCTATAAAGCATTTTCCCACCTTGCAGGTTTTTAGTTTTATAAACTATTGGGTTTCTAGACAAACTATATGCAATACAATACATCTAGTCAAGTATTATTCAAATGAAGGTAACCTGATTTAAAAATACCCATTTGTTCATTATTTCTACGTTATGCATGTTCAATTTAGGTGGCAGCTTATCTACATGCTGGTAGGTGGTCATCTTTGTTGTATAGTCTGATTACAATGGGTTATTTACTTTTTTTTTTTTTACATTTTGGTTTAGTTTGTTTAATCTGTTCTGTTTAGTTTGCTATACCTATAGCTGTGCTATTTAAGTTTAAGTTATGTTTTAAATATTAATTATTATTTTAGTCATTATTTTACCCCATGAAAAAACACCATATCAATTTATAAATACGAAATTGTAATATTTGTTCTTGTTTATTCTAGATTTTCTCTTGGTTGATGTCTACTTAAACTGATGAGGGACGGGTGTTCCCCCATACTATCTAGGGGGACTCCACTGATATCCACAGCACAAATACACAACGGCAGTGACCGCCAGGTTAATAATTTGGCTAACAGCTGGAGCAGGACTACTCCCAGTATACTGGAATACCTCCCAGTACATTAAGGTAAGATGGAAAAGTGCTGTGCACCTCCTGTACAGAGTAATTTACCACCCATTCCCCCTGCTCTAGTGCTGTCCCTGGTTCCAGGTATTGTATGTGGCCTCCTTAAGGAAACTTAGCAATATTGACCTAGCATGTCTTTTTCCGTACCATGTCTCTAAAAATGGCCATTTTAATAGAGGAAGGGTTTGTCTCCCTCAAGCCAGGTCTCCAGTATGGAGAGAATTGAGCAGCACCAAAGTGACATCACCAAGTTTCACTACAAATCTCCTGAAAGTAGAAGTAGGTAGTGATGAGCAGTATAGGCAATATTCGAGTTTGTGACTTTTAAAAAATTATGTAATGAGAATATCTGTCATTTACTTTTTGCGAATATCAGCATTTTTACATGTGAATATCGCAATGTCACGGCAACATCTAGTGGCAGAATGGGAAATAGCTGCTGCAGTGTAGAGATGGGCGAACACCAGCCCGGAGTGTCCGCGAACAGGGCGGGTCGAACTTTTAAAGATGTCCGCCGTCCGCCCTGTTCGCGGACACATTCAAATTCCCCGCCTCTAGGCGGGGAATTTGAATCGGAAAAACCGGATGTGACGTCAGTGACGTCACATCCGGTCCATGGAACGCATCCTGGAACGCATCGTTCCTGGTTGCGGGAGCCGGATGTGACGTCACTGACGTCACTTCCTACTCTGAGCCGGAATCTTCACTACAAGACCGGCTTCATGCCCGGTCTTGTAGTGAAGACATTCTTCCTCCGGCACGATCTCGCAGGTTCTGATCCTGCCGGAGGAAGAATTTAGATCTTCTTCTGGCCGGCGAACAGGACGGGTCGAACACCCGTACTGTCCGCCGGCGAGGCGAACGGCGAACATGCCGAGTTCGCGGCCGAACTGTTCTCCGGCGAACAGTTCGGTCCATCCCTACTGCAGTGTTCTCACCACATAAGACAACACAAAGAAGTAATTGGCACTTGTAAATGCGAATTTAGCATACGCAAACTTTCTCTAGAATCTTGAATATTCCAGTTTACGAAGCTAGAGCACTATATTCGAGATCTTAGTGAATACTCAAAGTGCCAATATTGGCAATAAAAATTGGCGCTTCTAATTATCAAGCTCCACACTAGAAGTAAGTAGGATTGTTTAAGTACATTAACACACAAAGATGCCAATAATTTTATGGTTTTTTTTGCAAGAACAAAAAAAATGTCCAAGTTAATGCTTAGGCACAATTAACATTTCTTATTGTCCAATATTACAAGACAGAGCTTTCCTTTTTCAGTTCAGGTCCTCTTCAGACATATATGTTGTTTTTATGCAGCAAGAGCACTTACATAAATGGTCTAGGCAAATTAAGTCCTCTGCCATTTCCCTTTCTAAATGTAAAAGTTAATAATTCCAATATGTTTCAGCAGCCAGACTATAAAAAGGTCACAGCGTGATGAGAAACTGTATAAAATGGAAAATCACAAATAGTTTTATGTTACTGAACTTGAATACAAATAAAGGTTTCCATATATTTTTTTTTATTTAATTTGTCTTTTTTTTACAGAAGACAATCTGAAAAATAAAAAGTTAAGTAGCCTTCATGTATTTGTAGTGTAAAACAAACAACTGATACAATTGTCAGGGCAGCCAAAACTGATAACTTAAAATTGTGGTTATTTTAATTATTTTAGTTATATTAAATTATTAAATAAAAGTTACCTGCAGTCGAAAATATTTCTAATTACTGATATCTGTATTGGGGGCTAATAAATGTGAGATCTAGCTGTGTCACTAGTCTAGTAGGGATGGCAAGTTAGCACTAGAGATGGTCGAATTTTTTAACTAGCTAACTTTGTGAGCCTATTGTAAAGCCTCTGAAAATGGAATCAAAATTGCTGGAGATGTAGAGAAGGGTTGTGGGAACATTTGGGAAAAAAAAGGTTGTTTTAGCATATGTAGTTTTTGCATAAAGTAACTGAACTTTATTTATGCAAAAACTCTTTGTGTTAAGCTAGCCATACATGTTCCGATTCCATGGCCGATCGATCACCCAATTAAGCCTGTCCCTACCACCTTGGGCCACCGATTCCTGGACGATTCCGTGCCCAATCGATCACTTCACAAATGGCAACTCCCCCTGATGTGTGCTGAATCAGATCAGAAAGACCAACATGTTGGTTCTCTGACAGATCCGATTCTGGGCAAGGTGGGCTTCACACGATTCCGGGACGATCGTTTAGCGTGCACGCGCCCGGAATCGATCGTCCCGGAATCCCTTGGGAATCGGACCCGTGTATGGTGACCTTTAGAGCCATACTTTTTTGTAGTATACCCCCAACCCTTTTCTACATCCCCAACAAGTTTGGTGTTGATACTATGTTCAGGGGCTTTGCAATTAACTCGAAATCGTCGAATTGTCAATTTCTTAAAAAAGAATTCGTCCATCTCTAGTTAGCACATGACCAATGTCATCAGCTCAATCCTGAATCCTATATTAAACTATGCAGAAAGCATGTAAACTATTTATTCTGACCAGTAAATCATGGAGGATCAACTCTATCAGCTGATCACACTGATCATGTTCATCTCCATTAGTTATCCTTTCACTAGTTATTAGAGATGGTCGAATATTTTTTAAAACAATTTGACCATTTCGCCGATTTCGAGTTAATTGCAAAGCCACTGAACATGGTATCATCACCAAACTTGCTGGATATGTAGAGAAGGGTTGGGGGTATACTACAAAGAAAAAAGTTTTGCTCTAACACAAATAGTTTTTGCACAAATTGAGTTCAAAGTCAAGTAAAAATTTCGAAAATCATAATTTCGACTTTGATTTTGAACTTCATTTATGCAAAAACTACATGTGCTAGAGCAAAACTTTTTTTTCAAATATTTCCACAACCCTTCTTTACATATCCAGCAATTTTGGTGATGATACCATTTTCAGAGGCTTTGCAATCGGCTCACAAAGTAAGCAAGTCGAAAAATTCGACCATCTCTACTAGTTATGCTGCAGAACCTTTCACTAGTTATCCTGCAGAACTTTTCCAACAGGAAATATGCCTTTGGCATCCTTTCACAACTTGTTTTTTATGATTCAAAAAGATTCAACCAGGACATAGTAATGGAACCCTGTCAAAACATCACATTTGGGGTAATTAAAAGGCATTATAATTGTAGTTTGTCTACATTGCAGACATTAACTACTCATACCATTTAAGGGAATGCAAGCAGTGCGATCTTTAAATAAAGACACAGACAATTTAATCTAACAACAGGAATGAGTTTGGGTTTGCTACTTTATGAGTTTTAGATGAACTTTAGATTTTTGCCATTGAACTAATGGGTGGGTCAGCTCCAAAACTTGGATGCATACTCATTTATTATAAATAATGCAATATTGCAGTTCTTTTGCTCATATTGTGCATAACCTTATACTCAATGCCAATCAATTTTTACAACCCATAAGCCGTTCTCCAAGTGGTCATGAGATGAAGAGCCTGTGCAAATGAAAGAAATACAGTTGTATTGGCATTCTCTTCATCTTGTGACCACTTGGAGAATTGCTGAGGGGTTGTACAAATGGATTGGAATTCATCATTAGGTCATGCAGAATATGAGCAAAAGAACTGCATCATTGTGCTTTATCATGAAAATATTATATAAAAGGCACTAAACTGCACTTAAAGATATCTGTTAGCTGCTTTAAAATGGAATAGCGTGCACTCTTTGGCTCTCAATGCATGTCTTGTGAAGTACATAACAAATATACAGGGAGTGCAGAATTATTAGGCAAATGAGTATTTTGACCACATCATATCTCTTTTATGCATGTTTCTACTCACTTGTATAGGCTCGAAAGCCTACTACAATAAGCATATTAGGTGATGTGATTTGATTGTATGACGAAGGGGTGTGGTTTTTCTAATGAATCAACACCCATATAGTGGTGCATAATTATTAGGCACTTCCTTCTTTGGCAAATGGTTCAAAAGAAGGACTTACAGGCGTAGAAAAGTCAAAAATATGTGAGATATTCTTTGCAGGGGATGCAGAACTCCTAAAATTGCAAAGCTCTGAGCTTGATCATCGAACAATCAAGAGTTTTTAATTTCAAATAGTAAAAGGTCAAAAGAAGCGTTGAACAACAAAGCGATAGCAAATAACTGCCCATGAACTGGGAAAAGTCAAGCGTGCAGCTTGCCAAGATGCCATCTTGCACCAGTTTGGCATATTTCAGGCTTGCACATCACTGAGTGCCCAAAAGCCCAACGGTGTGCATAGACAGAAATTTTGTGCTGAAAGCGACGCCCAATAACAAGACACATCAATGATTGAAACGTCAAGAGGGCCAAGAAATATTAAGATGATTTTTTTTATAAGGTTTTGGATGAGAATAGTGTATGAGGGAGTCTTGATGGGCAGATGGATGGGAGTGGCTGGATGGTAAAGGGCAGGGCTCCAGTCGACTCAGACGCCAGCAAGGTGGAGGTGTGGAAGTACTGGTTTGGGCTGGTATCATCAAAGTGAGCGTGGGGTCTTTTCGGGTTAGGTGGAGTCAAGTAAACTCCCAGTCCTATGCCAGTTTCTGGAAGACACTTCAAGCAAGTGGTACAGGATAGAAGTCTGCATCCTTTCAAGAAAAAACTGATTTTCTTGCAGGACAATGCTCCATCAAAACGTCCAAGTACTCCACAGCGTGGCTGGCAAGAAAGGGTATAAAAGAAGATAAAATGAATTGGCCTCTTGTTCACCGATCGAACCCATTGAGACTGTGTCCATATCAATGTGTGATTTACAAGGAGGAAAACAGTACACTCTCTGAACAGTGTCTGGGGGTGGGTGTTGCTGCACGCAATGTTGATGGTGAACAGATCAAAACATGACAGATCCATGGATGGCAGGTTTGAGTGTCCTTGCAAAGAAAGGTGGCTATATTGGTCATGATTTGTTTTTGTTTTGTTTTTTGAATGTCGAAATGTATATTGTGAATGTTGAGATGTCTTATTGTTTCAACTGGGAAAAATAAATTATTGAATGAAATGGGTTAGATAAATTACGTTTTTAAGTTGCCTAATAATTATGCACATTAATAGTCACCTGCACACACAGATATCGCCCTAAAATAGCTAAAACTACTTCCAAAAATGTTCAGCTTTGATATTAATGAGTTTTTTGGGTTCATTGAGAACATGGTTGTTGTTCAAAAATAAAATTATTCCTCAAAAATACCACTTGCCTAATAATTCTGCACTCCCTGTACTAGTAATGTTGCCTAGTATGTTTGACAGCTACTTCAGTCCTCATCATATCTACAACCTGTTTGCTTTTTTGTCCTACCACGTATCAAGAAAATTGCAGGTGGCCATACTGCTACTGTAAGTGCATTCTCTAGGCGATTACTAGGAGAAAACCTATGAACACTGGACAAAAACATACACTTGTACTCTTATTTTGACATGATACGGTATCTACAAATTCTCAGCTAATCTCACCTATTGGGCCAAGCTTTTGTTTTGTTTTTTCTTCTAGGAGTTTCAGCCTTTTGGCGGGTTCTAATTAGGTCTTGACATTTCCTCTTTTGCCTCCACTCCAGACTAGCAAAACATTTCTACAAAAACCTACAACCTGGCATAGGCACTATACTATATAAACTTAATATGTATATTCTCCATAGTATTACACAAAGTGATAACTATAGGCTCCAGACACAAGAGAATTAAACATTTGTCAATGCCTTGTTAGAGACACAAAATGCTACAGAGATATTGTGACATTATTATTAGTGATGAGCAGCATAGGCAATATTCGAATTCACAACATTTCACATTTTTTTCTCCAAATATTCTAAGTAAATTATATCTGCACTTTTATGTGTGAATATTGTGATCACAATGTCTCAACGACATTTATTGGCAGAATGTTAAATAGCAGCTGCAATGTTCTCACCACATGTGAGACAACACATAGAAGTAATTCTTCTATGTGAAAAATAGAAGCAAAAACTTATACATGCTAATTTTGTGAACACACTGCATGGTAGTTTCCCCAGAATTTTAACTATTCTACACTATAGTTGAGATCTACATAGATGAATAAGCTTGCTATAAGTGAAGCACATCAGAGGGGGTGATCCCTGGAGAGGAGTTTGTAATCTTATAAACAAGTTTAAAGTGAAGTTGATGGCTTTTAGAGTGTGGATTTTGCTGCTAAACGTAAGGAGATTTCAAGATTGTGGATGGGCTGGCCCACTGCAGCCCAGCACCTGGAGATCATGCCGGATGTGTTAACCTGAGTGGGAGTCTTTGTGCTTGTCTGTGGGGGTCTGTGGGGAGTTGGACAGACAGCCTGGAAGTGGAAGTGTACAGTGATCAAATCTACCTTTTTTTATCCAACACAAACATTTATCAATAGGGTCACATACAGACAGATCAGCACTCGACCTCACCCCACACATGTAAATTATTCACCCATAAACTTACTTACCCATAAACAAGCCAAAGAATACAATTTCCTTGATAACTGACCTGCATTAACAAATGACTATTAATCAAGACATTAGGTAGTGAAATATTTAAGTATACCCACTGTGGAATCACAGAAAGTGAAGTGGTTCTTCATCTTCCTTAAACACTTATTAGGTTTAACTAGTAAGATCTTATCTAAACCTGTCTCACAAATATTCCCAGCAGGACATGTATATTACTACAACTGCCCATTCTGAGGAAGTGACTTATGCAGCACAAAACCCATTGATGTTTTGTTAAAAATCAATTAAAATGAACTACTTGAGGCAGGTGACTCCTTAGATAAGGGGTGGGCAAACTAAAGGCCAGGGGCAGGATCCAGCTCATTTAGTTTACTTTTCCGGACCTTTGTTGAAAAGGTGCTTCCCTCTGCTTGTTTTCTGCAATGAGTGCATATAATGCCTAGAAGTGTGCAAATGTTGCCTTGGGGACAATGCCTTGATCATGTGATGACACTGTGGGTGCATCCTCATGGTGACAACAGGCAGCCTCTAGAAATTATCTCTTCTCTTTGCAATAAATTTACTTTTTGTGCAGGAAATTCAAAACAATACCAACGTCCTGCTACTCGTCACCTATCACACATCAACACTATCATTAGTGATGCCAATGATGCATGGAATTGGTATATCTATGGTGGATCGGCCATTACAGGCTCTTTGTCCCACCCCCATTTAAGAAGCCAAAGTGGCCCATGAGTCAAAAAGTTTTTCCTCCTCTGCCTAAGAACCTTTTTTACTTGAGTACCTGGCTAAGTACAATTATTGAATATAAGAAAACCGTATTGGGAGCATTCAAGGACCCTTTTAAGAATCTTTAGAACAACCTTAAAGTATTTGATCTGAAGAGGCTTAAACCAAGGGTGCAATGTTATCTGTTTTAACGAAATTGCCAATTTAAAGCCCCCCTTTTTCTGTCTTCGATAAATTTCTTTGCAAATTTCTCAAGAAATTTTTCTCAAGTTTCTCAACAAAATGGGCTGAAATTTATTTATAAATGAAAGGTAAAATGCTGATGAAGCCTGATGTAAGAAATGTGTTCTGCAGAAAGGAAAAATGCCTTGCATACTGTTAAAACAACATACAGTTTGATTGTTATCGAAAAAGTTAGAATTAAGGCTTTAAAATGGAAGGAAAATTGAATGTTTTGTAAAAAAAAAAAAAATCAGATTCAACTAGACTCTTCTGTTCATGATCATAATAACTGTGGTTTTTACATATAAGCCCAATAAGGGGCAGTTTATGGATGGTTATGAATTGTTACATGTTGCACATTGCTCTATGTCTAGGGTGTCAAACACAAACTTGAAATTAGACTTCAACACAAAAGTAAATTAAAGTTTTGCAAATACATGCTGTACTGTTTTCTTTTCATAAACAAACTTTTATTCTTGCAATATTCCTTTGACTCAGTTAGAGGATAGGGATTATCAAGCAATGTATACTTCAAAAATAGAACTGTGATTTTTAAGGTTATTTAAAAACTCCTGGACTTTGTCTGCTAAAAGCAGTGAAAATTAAGTGAGATACATCCAATGTTTTTTAGTTATTTTAATTCTTAGATAAAAGTAAAAAAATATATACAAATTTTAAAGCCAACTGGGTTCAAATGTTAATTTTATTCTTCATTTGGGAAATATTACATAGACCACAGGTCTCGCTCCTGTAATTGTTTTCACAATACTATAGTTAGGGTCTTTGTAATTAACTTTGTTGGGCAGCTATAAAGATATGTTTCCCCCCCAATATTTCAATATTAAACTGACATGTCTGCTCTGTGAGGTTGCTGACATTTATATCTAGATAGCTGATCCCAACAGCAATTTGACATTGTGGACATCTACACACGGCTCACACCCACATTTAATGGTGATATCACCTATCGTCAATTTGAGATCCTGGGGAATACTTCAGATCTTGCTAGAAGCTTTGACAACTGCTATTCTCAGTGATCAGCAGAAACCTTGCTAGCACTTGGGTAATAACTCTATCTGAATTCCCTTCCAGTGTTTTGTGGCTCCAGCTGTTCCCAAAGAGGGGTTCAAAGAAAAGTGTAATCAAGTTGGACTTGGTTGCCAGGTTCCACCAACCCTTTAAAAGTGCGGATTTCCGATCGCCTGGTGCTCTGGATGCCTTAGTGAATGAAGGTGATAGTGAGCAGATGCTAGAGACTACCTTCCAACCAAGGTGCAACTGACTTCTTGACTTAAGAACGCTTTGTCCGGCAGGTCTTGGTCAATAGATGCTGTCTGGCTGAGGGTACAGCGAATAGAACCAATACCCCAGCACCTGAAATACCTAGCAGTTGGCTGTTCAGAGAGCACATTACTCTAAAACAGTGTGAGATCCAGGTGGACTGCCCAGAGACCGTCAAGGACCTTAAAGTAACACATATCCAGTGATTCCTTTGCTGTTCAAAGACACTGTTTTTTGTTTTTGTTTTTTTATTTTAACTTCTGACCCTTGTTTATTAGTTATCCTTTATTCAATCTCTTCTAGTAAATCTGTGGTTCCTGTTGTTGTGGTAAATTACTTGGTGTGCTTCCTGAGTCCACTACTCTGTCTGTTTGCATTATCATACATAAGTACGTAAACACTATAATTGTCTGAAAAAACAGATATCAGTCGGAATGTTTAAACACATCTGTTTAATCAGTACATCCAACATATCTAAGCTGCTTTGGCCTTTTTAATGAGCAGTTTGGTACTGAAGCGGTCATGTCACCTCAACAAGCAGTCAAAACAGGTCTTATTTTTTCCACTTGTTTATAGAACACAGGAAAATCTGATTTGCAGCTGTTTTCGTTTTTAGTGGAACAAAATAGCTTGGAGAGCAGAGCAATTACACGCAATTGTCAAAGGAATTGCGTATGGAGAAGCATCTGTTTTAGCTGGCTTTTACTGTATAGAGCAGGAAATAATAATTATTACAATTATTTCAGCTTCAGCAGAAAATACATATTCAGTGAGTACCCTAAAATTTGTGTAGGTGTATGTAGCCCAACAGACATAAATTTCCCATAACTAGATCATCAGCCCTTTTGTTTTTATGGTCAGGGTTGATTTCTGAAGCAAGCTGGAAAATGATTTATCCACTATTCACACACCATGCCATCAAAACTTCCCATTTCAAAAACATTTTCACTAAATATGTAATGACTTCCAGTATTTCTACAGCAATGTACAAAGCTCCTGCACTCACTCATGAGTGCTCACATCATTGAAAAATATCAATAATCGCTGTACTTATTACAATGTATCTATAGAAACATCATAAACAATTGAACAAAGAAATGAAGGCAATTCATTTTGAATGTTTACTTGTTTTCTTGGAATTCAAAGTTATTAATCAGATAAGGAAGTCAATTTTTTTTAAAAATACTTAGCAGAACAAGCCCATGTAGGCAATTATGTTTTACTAGAAAGGAAATGTGTGGTTTTTCTTTCCTTAAACACCTTAATTCTTTAATAGGAATATGGAAGCTGCCATCAGTGAACTCAAAACCTAGTTGCCTAGTTAAGAACTTTTGATCCAATTTATGATTTGTAACTTGCACTGGAGTCAGTGATGGCCATAAATCTAAATATATTTGAATGAAAAAAAGTAAGCGAATTTAAATTATTGTTTACCATATTGCCATCACTCATAGAAATACAAAAAAGTGTGACAGATACTTGAAGGCACTTAGAGAACACTTCATTCATCCAGAATATCCAGCAACTTCAGATCCATGTAACTCTTTGAGAGCCTGAGGGGTTTTAAATCCCCTCACTAACTGGGTACATTGATTTCACCATATTAAATGATTTCATGTTATTGATTTAAATATTAACAGCATAAATATAATTAAGGGATCCAAGCAAAATTACAAAGCAAAATAAAAAATGCTATATAAAAACCAAAGAAGACAAAAAAGTTATATACAGTATAGCTATATATATGCAGTTATATATATACAGTTATAAACTGCTGTTTTATCTAACTTGACATATTCATGTTCAAGTTATACATATATATGTGTCTGTATATGTGCACCTGCATATTTTTTCTCTGCCCTACTCTTTAACCATGTGTGTTGGCAAAGGTTTGCCAAACTGCCTTTATCTTCAAAAAAAGCCAAATTCAACAGACCACTTAAGGTCACCACACAGCTAACTGTACATTTTTTTGTAAAATCAACTTTAATGTTACCATAACTATATGGGAGTTAAAGGAGGACCTTTTTAAACTATGGTATCTATTCAAATAAGAATGGCCCTTGCAGTTCATAGATGTTGAAAGGTGTGTAGTGAGTTAAAGCCTTTCTCTGTTAATACTCTTCTATGTTTCTATATTAATTTCAAAAAATTATAACTTACTGTAAGTAAAAGCTTTACTGATAGCACATGATGGTTCCTGAACCTGGAATTGTCATCATGATAATTGTAGTGATAAGTTATTAAGTGAGATGACTAAAGAGAGATACAATGTTTGTGAGAGGGCTACATTTTGGCAGAGCTTAACAAAATTCTTGGAAACCAAATTACTATGGAATCTGAAAAATGATGTTGAATGGGAGGGTTATGTACTCTGTTCTGCACAGATGTGTATGCCTATTGTTTGTACAGAACTTATTTGCATGTGGAATCCAAGGACTGTCTAAAACCTAACTTGTACATTTAGCTTTTGCTGAGGCCAATACATACCCAAACTCCCTTTAAAAAAATTGCCATAATATCATCTTAGAGGAAATGATATATAGAGTATATACATACACTGTATGTACATACTAATTAACACACACAAACATTTACCTTTATATTCTGTAACTACATTATTTAAAGATTAGAGGTTCTCCTCACTGCCTTCACTTCTTATGTGTAAAAAAAACTATGAATTTCAATTGTTTTTTGTATACTGTACAGCAACAATCAGACTTTGGTCCAGTGATTTGTGTTAAATACATTTAAATGGACAAGGAACATGCTGCTAAAAGTAGAGAGATGAACTCCATCAGCCTATTGCTGTTGATTTACTGTGCAATCACCACCTGGAGAAAGAAGGGGGCCTGTCTGCCCTGCCTTACTATAGTAGAAAAGTCAGGTGACCTGGCTAGCAGTGCTGTCTGAAATACATGTGTAAGTTTTAGGAACAAATAGACAGAAGTACAAATTCTTTGGCAGGTGAACCAGCTTTATAAATATAAACCAATTATTGATTTAGCTGTCTAGAATTCAGCTTTAAATATCTGTCTGTGCAGAGGTGGATAACTTACATAGGCAGACACTATATTCAATATGTTTACAATTCGTCATATGTGACTGTTAATTACTCAGGATATGGTTGCCTAATGATCAAGCCATTGATAAGCCATTGGGATTAAACAAACCATTTGTCATACCATTGCAAGCAAGTAAACATTTTTCATTTTGGTCTTTCATTGTATTTGTGGGAGTTCTCTGGAACATTCTGACACTCACAAAAAGAATACAGCATAAAACAAATACATGAAATAAAGAGATTTAAATGCTTTTACAAAATGTACTATGGCTTAAAAAAGTTTATTTAAATTTAGGATTGTCTTTGAACATGGAAAAAGTAAAAATTCTGAAAGTAATGAATGACTTGGCTGTCTATTGTCACACTGCCTGTTTCTCGTGATGGAAAGCATATGTGAGCAGATCCTGAAACGTATTCAAAATTGTGCTAAGGCTAGGCTAAGCTGAAGTCAAAAGAGCAAATTCACTTAACTAGTAACATATGTAAAAAATTGAACACTTTCAAGTAAACAGATCAACTTAAAATACTTGTATTATGAAGTTTTCAGTAAACTTGTGTAACCTGTGTCTTATCAGTAACAGGTGTCTATCATGTTTGGTGGATACAACAGAAATAATTTCTGTAGACATAAAAAGCATAATATTCTCAATTCTATGTAATGCTAACAAACCATGCTGACTAAACAAAGCTCATGCATAAATCACACATGGCTAAAAATGGTTCTTTACTGCGTGACATCCTATTTCTGGATTAATGCAATGTCAGGGCTGTAGACCAAGGTTCCCAATTTTAGAAAAATGCCATGTGAGATGCCCTTGGTAATGTAGACAAATAAAAATTCATAAAAACATATTTAAAGCCATTTGTATTTTGTAGCTCATGTAGCTATTATAGTCATCAAGAGATCATGGTCTGGGACAAGTAATTTATAATTTTATGCTGTATGGAATGGGAGAAAAGCTATAACACAAAATAAGAATGTGGGATTTTTTGAGGGGTGTATGTTTATAAAGTTATACTTGTGGAACATACCAAAATGAAATAAATTCAGATTCTAGAGATATTTCTAGAGATATCTAGAGATATTTCTTGAAATTTTTCTGATCACAAACCCAGCCTCAATTAAAGAAATTTAAAAGCCAATATTGTTTTGTTCATGGTATGGAATTGTTAAAACTAAAGGCCCCCATACACCAAGTGAGCTGCGGCTGTTTTTTCAGCCGTCTGATGTGCGTGCGTGCTCGCAGCCGTCGGTCAGCAGCAAAATCGGCCGCGGATTGTGGTTAGCCAGAGAATAGACATGTCCATAAATCTCTGACCAATAAAACAAAAAAATTACGTCACTTTGCACTTCCTCGCTCGTCTATAGGCCCCGGCTCGTCCGGTGTATGGGGGCCTTAAATTTGTATGGGTAGTGAGGGGAAGGTACAGATAACACTTCCTCACAAACCCTTATCTTTTCATATCATATCATTTCTTGTCCTGCAATAAGTGAAATAACACCTAGAGGATAATTGTCTAAATGAAAAGCTTCTATTTTTTAATTTTTAACATATTTTCTTTTTTGAAAAAATTTTGTCCTAGCTACGAGGACTTAGGACCCCTATGCCGGGGCGGCCTTTGCAGGCTCTTGGTCCAGCCCCTATGTCACATTTAAAAACCCATTGTGGCCCCCAAGTCAAAATGTTTGCCCACTCCTGAACTAACCACTTATCTGGACACAACTTGAAATCCCTAAAATGTTTTTTTCATCATCTGTATTACATTTAAGAGAACTTCTTTCACTTCCTGTCCTTAGCCAATTACCACCCTAACCACTGCCCCTGTTAGATGTTTTTCACTATGTTAGTGTTCTGGTAACAACTGGAAATTGTAGATTTTTCTACACATTTCAGTCCAAAATGCAATGGCCACCAGGATAAACAGAAACTGTGAATCAGAGCAACTGTTAACCATTTTGTAGAGAGAGAGTTGCGCTAATCCGGGTGGTGTGGCCAACATCCAAAAATAAATATACACAAAACAACCAGATGGGGGGACAAAGAAAACCCCCACAACTAATTA
>CM070035.1:99685735-99702879 GCA_036250615.1 Ptychadena robeensis | reverse complement strand
TTATATTGGATGTGGTGAAAGTAGCTTCCGAGTCCCCCTTATCTTTATTTTTCTTACCTATGAAATGGTCGTTCCACCCCTGAGGGGGTTCCGATCCACAGGTTGAGAATCACTGGTTAGGAAATAACATTCCATTGAACCTTATTTTGTTTAACATGTGCAACATCAATGTCCTACCCAAATATTGAAATTGTTAATTAAAAAAAAATCAACAATAAAAATTATTTCTTCTTTTAAGAAATATAAATCTGTGAAGGTTCTCATTCATGCAGGTCATTGTATATCTGTAGTGTACAGCAAGTACAGTTGATTTGAATTAAAAAATACAGATATGAAATATAAAATGTGGATTATATAGTGTAACCTAAAGTTTTGACATTTTGAGTCTTATAAATGACATTTTTTTTCAATTAATTTTTGGGATGCATTTATATATTGTACATGTGGAAAAAAACAGTTTCTGATACCAAACTTCTAAAGCAATAAATAACCATTTTTTTGGGAAGCCAGACACTAACATACCATTTTGTTGAAGGCAATACATTTCTGTTATCTTATTACAATCCTAGCTGTTTTTCTAAAATATAGCAGCATTAAAAATCTGGACTGCTTGGCTATATATTACATGACCCAAACTCAAGTCATAAAACACAAAAGGGAAAATGCCCACATCGTGTAAGCGGAAAATTTAATATTGGCCCTTCCTGTTGAAGCACCCAAGACGATGTGTGCCTCAGCACTAACTGGTTCAGAAAGGTAGATATTTAAGTAGCTATAGTGCATACACACATATTACAAATGTATATATAAAAAAATTGTTTCATAGCTGACCAAAACAGATCTAGTTGGTTGCAACTATTGTTTTGTTAAGACAGAGTCTTCCTTGCTAAGCTACTTTTTCAAGTACAGCTAAAATGAAAAGCTGAACAATTTGAACATAAGTTTTCATGTCTCTCAAAGTAAAGTCACAGTACAAAAAAAAACCCAAACCATGTTATTATGTTCAAGTGAAAACAGCAGAGAGACACAAACGTCTAGAACAAAGAAACCACATAACAATTGTACAAGAACACTACTATTATAGAAACCACTTCAACCTAAACTAGGAGGACAATGGCATTTAAAGCTTTATGTACCCCCCCAGGCACCACCTCCCATCAGTCTCTTTTAGACATGAACATCAGTGGGAAAACATGACCTGGTAATAAGGAACAATTATGTCAGCAAACAAATATCATACCAACTAAAGTACCACATGTAGCGTTTACATTTTTGCAGTGTCTAAATAAGATATTGTATATAGGATCAAGTACAAATTCATTAATATGAGGTTGAGGTGAGGAAAAGAAATGAAGTATAATGTTGTTGAAAATATTAACTTATGTATAAAAAACCTGATATGACGTAAGCCTAGATATTTTTAATGATAAAAAAATAACACAGATCTATATAGGTATATGCATCCAATGAAACAAATTAAATTAGTATTTCCAAAAACCCTTACATATTTTAATACATGTAAAAAAAATATTTACCTACCTAGTGGTATTTCCAACTGTGGCTCATGGCAGATTCCAACTACCATAGCTGTAACCCCGAGCTATACTTGGGATAACATATCTGATCCACACAAGCCCTCTGCATCCTCCAGCAATGCCCATCTAGCTCCTATGTCCCCAGGCATTCTCACCCCCAGCATCAATAATATTATATGATATTATTATTATTAATTCCATTGATAACACTATAGATGTGAGGCAGCTGCATTAAAGGACTTGATCTGGTTGGAAATTTGAACTAATTGCATCTGATCTGTTTAAGCTCTTGAGTTTACTTCACCTATCCACAAAGACCCCATGGCGATGTAGAGTATGGGTGGACCTGCAGCAGCCTTTCTGATCGATGGATTTGATGGAATCGGCCATTTTGGAGATCGGCTCATGTCCAGATCGACCACAAATCATATTCACAAGGTGGTGTTGCATCGATTCCCGTTCCGATCAATCGCCGATTCCAGGTCGCCTGAAAAGATCGGATTGGCAATCGATCTGCAATTGATCGCTGACAAATCAACCTGTGTATGGCTACCTTAAAAGTGTATCGGGACTCTAAATCTGGATACACATGTGTAAATCGCGTGGCGTGCACACTCACGCCTATCTATCTGGCCCATATCATATATGGCCATCCCCGCTCCTCTGATATCTGACAGCAGTGTGATGACAGGGAACATCAAACGGCTCAAATATCAAGCCCTGTGTTCCCTGCTTTAGTCTTTTTTCTATTTTCTACATTGTCCTATTTTTAGGGCTGAACACATTTCAGTTTGCATAACATTCATTTAAGATTCCTGCCCATGAGTTACTTATGACTATGCCTGATGAAAGAGTAAAATGTTATGTGGCAAAGTCCTCCAATCGGTTTGGTTTGTGTGCTTGTTCCTATTAGGCTTGGATCAGACCTATTCAATACCACCACAATAATTCTACATTCATATTAGAGTCATTAGAACTCTGATGGAACAATTACACATAATCATGATACAAAATTGTGTCCAATAGCCATTCCAGTTCTAATTTCTGTAATGCAATACTACTGTATTCTGAGTTATATATTGGAGTACTATATGTATTCAGCAATAGTGTGTAGAGTTCATAATGAACAGTAGAGTTCATAATGAACAGTACATTTCGTTAGGTTAAAGAATAAGTAATGTTTTAGATAGCTCTTTCTCATTAAAAGTGGTAATTTGCGGAGGCTGCACTTCCTAGCAGAATTATTTTAAATAGGAATAAAACCATCTTGCAGACCCAATTAATTGCAGTTTTTGCATGAATGTAAAGTGTGATGATTATTTGACTACAAAATCATTTCTTTATTTCACTTTTTTTCCCCCTCCATATTATATAAAATGAAATGTGGACCTACAAAGCCGAGCTTCAAAAACGTAACTAGTTTGGTTCCAGCAGCCCAACTTCCCCTTAATATCAGATAAAACATTATTTTGCAGACAGCAACTGCTAATTCCTATCCAAGTATCTTTGGATAAACTATGTGTATATAATTTAGGAACCATTATTAGATCAATGTGCAACCAACCCGGGTGCTGTGTGCCATAGGCTAATATAGTAGAGTTGCCTGGTATGTACTAAAAATCTGGTGTGAGAGGCATGTTTATCTGTTATTACATTACTTTGTGCTATGCAGATCTTGTTTATAAATATTAGATTATAGTTTTGCATCTCATTCGTTTTGGGCTAATCTTAAAACCCAAACCCATTGTCATTTGTTTAATTAAAAAACTGTGGAAGAAATAGACTATAAACTAGAAATTTGTAAAGTTTATTCTTTGCTAAAAATTTCCTCAACTTTTATTGCAAATGGAAATGGGAAAACTCAGTGTAGACCAGACCAGTAGAGGTAGACCATAAGAAGCCTTAGCAAAACATAAAACTGCAGAGTTTAATACTTTCTCTGG
The DNA here is from genome assembly GCA_036250615.1 of Ptychadena robeensis. Taxonomy (NCBI): domain Eukaryota; kingdom Metazoa; phylum Chordata; class Amphibia; order Anura; family Ptychadenidae; genus Ptychadena; species Ptychadena robeensis. The sequence continues at coordinate 99,699,401 of CM070035.1, read as the reverse complement.
AATTAACCTCAGTATATTGGGACAATGACAACATGCAAGCCTTGCAGCATCTAGTGCTATGCCAAGCATCAGATGGAGTGCTGTTAAATAGACTACCACTTGACTCTGGAGCAGTGTAAACCTGCTTTTGTGGTGATAAATCAAACTCCTCTTTCCAGCAGTCATTATCTCTCTGGTGGAAGAAAAATATTGGTATGGAATTGCTTTTCAGGGATTGGCTCCTAAGACATTTTGGACATGCTAAGCTTCTAGCTTTGTGTGAACAGTTTGGGAAATACCTTCCTATGTTCCAGCATGAGTGTGCACCACTACACTTAACAAGATCTATTAAAACATGATTGGAGGATTTTGCAGTGGAAGAATGTGATTGGTCCAGATAGATTCCTGACCTAAACCCCATCAAACACCTTAAAGATAAATAAAACATTAATTGCATGCCAGGCCTTTCCACACACTATTGCACACAAATTCTATTGTGCATGACTGGGCATCAATTCCCACAGACACTAAAACATCCTGTGGCAAGCTTTCCTAGAAGATTGGAAGCTGTTATAGCTGCACAGGGGGACCAACTCCATATTAATACCTTGGATTTAGAATGAAATGTCAATTATTTTCCTGTAAGTCAAAATGTATGCAATGGAGGCCAGGTTTGGGGAGGTAAAAATGTGTGTGAGGCAATAATTTAGCCAACTCTACCTTCACACATACTTGCCATTATATTTGTAAACCATAACACTGATAAAGGTTGTCCGTAGGCATGCTGAGACTTTTAAGGAACATTCAAGTGATTTTGTTGACTTGCACTTGAAGCAAGTCCTTTAGCCATGTATAGAAAGAAAACCCCCCAAACTGTAGTTTTTGGGGGGTTTGGAAAGGTATGTGTCACCCCTGCTCTGAGAGTGAAACAGTATGCTCTGCATGTATATGATTTTGTGACTGAGGCCTTCTTGTAACTTAAACACGGCCATATTTAGCCCCAGGGCGGTACCTGGACATGCTTGCTGTAGGTTTAAAGGGCAGATGTACCAACACGTTTATCCACATAGCATGTGTTTTATCTGATCACTGTAAATGTATGTGTGCATAGTGTGTATCTGCATACACTTAATGAACTTTTAAGGCTTTACTTTGTATTTAGTTTGAACACATACAAAAAAGCTGGCATCTTTACAGTGCCCCAGCTCACATTTGCAATAAAACTAGGCACCACTACTACAATTTAAAACAAGCCACTTATCTAAAATTAACAGCATGTCAGAAATAAGTGTTCTAAAGGTCAACAGCCAGTTCAAATAAACCTTTGTATACAGTATTATCGAGAGTTGCTTAGCGATATAGGATGGATCCCATACAGTGGGTTACTGCCACTCTGATGCTTGATTAATCCGCACCTACTGGTCCGGACCAAGCTGTGTATGTGAGCAGGGCTAACACTGCCCAGCTCGCATACACAAAGATGAAAGCCAAAGGAAAAATCAGCCTGCAGTGAGATCTTTCCTGTACTACAGTGTGTATTGAGTCTGGCTGACACAGGCAGAGGGAAGAGTCGCTTGCGAGGCTCCAGCTATTCTATAGGCTGCCATACACAGCACGGATTTGTGCCGGATTCCGGCGCGATGGATTCCGGGCGCGTGCACGCGGATCCATCGTGCCGGAATCCTCTGCAGCCCACCTTGCCCGTCCGACCGCATCCGATGGATCGGGGGCACAGAATCGGATCCGAGGAAGAACCAACCTGTTGGTCTTTTCGGGTCCGATTCTGCTCTGATCAGGGGACGTTGCGGTCAGGGAGCCGATCCATCGGACACGGATCCGGCCGTGCAAGGTGGGCTGCCACGATCGGATTCCCTAATTGGCTGATCGTTCACACCTGTGGATGCCGGCGGAATCGCCGGAATCCATCGGTGCTGAATCGATCAGCCAGGGAATCCGTGCAGTGTATGGGGGCCTTAAGACATAAATACAGTAGAGCAGAGGGAAAATCTGACAATGGCTTCTCCAGCTTACCTGGATAAACACTGAGCCGGGTGGAGAGCGAAGGTGCCAGATTTTTAGGGAGAAGGGAGTGTGTCTTATAATGCAAAAAATATGGTAACTCCTTTATAGACATTATCAATGGGTCTCTTTTCATGGGTCTCAATAAAATCATCATCAATAGATCTCAATGGAATCTCTTTTTTAAACATTCATTAGAGAACATGTACCCTTTTTTATTATTATTAATATTTATTTTTACAGTGCCAACATATGACACAGCTCTTTCCAATAAATTAGAGTTGAGATGCAACACACAAGAGAACACACAGGAAGAGGTTATGACACAGGAGGAGTAGAGGACCCTGCCCGATCAGGCTTACAATTTAACAGGTTGGGGATTGACGTATACAATAGGTAGGTGGGGTGGGACTGGTATGGTTGTGATGTAAGGAGTGAGAAGATGGGTAGGGGAGACTAAAGAGCTGGGTTTTCAGGGATTTTTTTTTAAAGTGCCAAAAGTAGGAACAAGTCTAATGGAGTGAGGAAGAGAGTTCCAGTGAGTAGGAGCGGCCCTAGAGAAGTCTTGAAGCCGTGCATGTGAGGATGTTATGAGTGGGGATGTCATTAGTAGGTCACTGGAAAAGCAGAGTGGGTGGTTAGGGGTGTATTTATGTATCAGGTTGGAAATGTAAGTGGGACAAGGGGTGTGGATGGCCAAACTTTGGCCAGGTCCATCCACAAACAGGCAGATCTGAATTTTAAAGAAGTCTGACGTCTGCCTGTTCGCTGGAAAACCAGAAGTGACGTCACTGATGTCACATCCGGTACCTGGAACGCATAGTTCCTGGTTCCGATTGCCGGATGTGACATCTTCTGGTTTTTAGAGCTGGTTTTTCACTAGAAGACAGGGTTCTCTACATGGTCTTCTAGTGAAAAGATTATTCCTCTGGCAGGATCTTACTGCACCTGATCCTGCCGGAGGAAGAATATTTAGCACCTTCTCACCGGCAAACGAGATATATGTTCACACTCGAACACCTGTACTGCTCGCCGGCTAGGAGTGCAAACATCTATGTGTGGAGTGATATAAAAGCAAGGCACAGAACTTTAGACGTTCTAAAGTGGCAGGATCTACCAATGTTCTGTATGGGGGGAGTAAAGGAGTCAAAGGTGACACCAAGGCAGCCTGCTTGTGGAAAAGGCGAGATAACCGTGTTATCTGTAAGTGAGATGTTGGGCGGAGGCTTGGAAGATGATGGGGGGAAAGAGTTCTGTTTTGCTCAGGTTGTTTATGGAATCTGGCAGCCATGAAGAGATGGCCGATAGGCATTGACAGATGTTGTCCAGGACAGAAGGAGTAAAGGCCAGGGTGGATAGGTAAATTTGGGTGTTGTCAGCATATTGTTTGCCAAGGGAGGATGTGTAAAGAGAGAATAGGACTGGGCCAACGAAATAGCCTTGTAGGACACCAATGTAGAGGGGGGGGGGGGTGAGAGAAGAAGAGGAGCCATTGAAAGAAATTTGGAAAGAGCGGTCAGTCAGGTAAGAGAAGAACCAGAAAAATGTGGAGTCACAAATACCAAGTGCCAAAAGTGTTAAGAGTAAGAGTACCCTTCTCCATTATTCATCTCAAGAGCACTCAGCCTTTAGGATGACTTTTTGTAAAACATTTGCAAATATCAGAATTCTTAGGTGAATGTCATACCGAATGGGGGAACATTTCCAGGCAGACTACATTTGTATACAGACAATATTTAGAGGAAGTAAAATACAATTAATAAAAAGGCTTGGCAAGTGATATTGGGTTGGCAAATAATAGATGATGTTGGAGTTTGGAGAAGCTTTCCTAATGCAGTAAGATCAAAATTTGCAAAGTCAATACAAGATGAAGAGCCTTTACACAACTCACAAACTAGGTATGGGTGCAGTTCAGCTTAAATTCTTTCCCTGTAAAATTCTTGCTTAATTTTTTACTTCACTGGACCAGACTCTCTCTTTAATGTGTGTAAACACTGCACACTGTCATTCCACTGTGGATTATAGGAATGAGGGTTTGTATTAAATTAAATATTGCTTCCTAATTTTGCACATCTCATATAATTATTTGTGATCAAAACTGTAGTTAGATCATTATAAGTGTAAATAAACAAAAACATAAAATCTAAAATTACCCTAATAAATGTAAAAACTAAAACATCATATATATATAAAAACAAAATACATCTACATATAAAACATTTTTAAATCCCTATCATGTGTAGTTTAGTAATGGTAACTATTAAATGTATTACGGCTGGAATAAATTACACAGTGCACACATTTTACCCATTGACAATTCTAACAATCCAATCTGCATTTGCAATATTTTCACATTAATGAATAAGTCTCATTTATTCATGTATTCAGTAATCTAAATGGCCCAGCTCACACTGTGTGGTTGAGGATGTGTCATAGCCGCAAGCCTTGCATCATGTCAAAGTTGGGACAACAGCTGTCTATTGTCTGCTATGGCATCTTCTGGTGGGCAGAGCCAAGGGCGGAGCGCTGCCCAGATAAAACACTGGTAACCGAGAGCTAAATAAGGTATTTAAGATACAGACAGCATTTACTGTTTATTACTGTAGAGAAGCAAAGTATGTTTTAATGTCTGTCCTAATGCACATTGAATGGTAAATTAAAGTCTACTTGCAGTAATACAATCATGAAAGTAAAGTCAAAGTACATGGGCAAAAAATTCTTCTGCTTAAAAAACATAACAATAATAAATAAATAAAATAGAATAGACATCAAAACCATGCTGCTTCAAGCACAGTGAACATAACAAAAGCGCTACTTAAACGCACTGTAGTCTGAACAGACCCACTGCAAACAACAGGTAGCATCATTTCCACATGATAACTTTTTGGAAAGCCATATAAGATTTAAAAGGTTCTTGGATGCAAAAACAAGAAAAGGGTTGCAATCATAGTCAAGTATAGTGAAAAGTGGCATGGGCAACATTCGTATTCGCGGCATAACGCAAATTTTATAGAAAACATTCGGAAAATATTCGCATTCAGCAATATTCTAGGTTATTTTTTTATTGCGAATATCGGCAGTTTTTATTGCGAATTTCACGCGCGCAATACATGTTTAACATGGCGCGGATTTTTATGCGGATTTTTAAAGTGATGATTTTCGCAATATTCACATCACCCCATATTCATTTTAAAAAATGTTGATGGTGTTGCTAAGCTCTTGTTGCAGCCTTCCCATTCGTCCACTTGCATTGAGAGGCATGTGTAATGGATAAAAAATACAGAATATCCGGAATTGCGAACATTCGGCAATATATTCACCATCTTCGCGAATTTCCGAATTGCCGATATTCGCGATTAATATTCGGAATCCGAACATTCGCGATCATCACTAGTCAAGTATGCATAACAAGGTATGTTAATAGACAGATAGGAGCATCAGAAAAAAACACTCTTAACTGTTTCTAGGCATTAAGAGAACTCTGTCAATGAAGTGTACTTATTGACACAATGGTTAAATTGAGAAACATCTACAATTTATAATGCCACTGTGCTGAATAGAAGACATTGTCAAATGAAAGTGACAAAAATGTATTTCTCCAGCACAAAACATATACTGAATACATTATTTTTTTCCAACTAGAAGGCAAAGTATTTATGTCTAATAAAAATGACTCCTTGAGATATATTGATGTATTGAACTGTATGTTAAAATACATATATTATATACATGTATATAGACATTCTTTATATTTTACATACACTTATGTCTTTTTCATACGTCTTTGAACACTTGTTTTCAGCTGTCACAAAAGTATGTTGGAACTGCTATCTGGGGCAGCACTTTTAAGACTGTCCCATTGTACCCTGCCTGAACACACAAACGGAAGAACACAGATCACATGAAATTTTACCTCTCTGCTGAGAATCAACGTATCCATTGAGCATCAAAGCAATGAAAACTGGAAGAAAAGTTCTCCGAGCCATAATCAGATGGTAAATGTTCAGCATTTTGTGGAAGGAAGACGCCTCTCCTCTCCTTGTCTTCCTATTCCTCTCTGACTGCAGCTGTGTGCCAGACACACAGAAACTTCAACTACGATTTCAGGCTAAAGTTAGAGACAGTTTCAAAATGTACTCCTCCTCTCTCTGCTCCCACTGAGGGACTAAGAGGCAGTTCAATTTTATATTTGTACAGGCTATGCACCTGGCCTGTGTTATCTCGCTGAGTGTTCCTAAAGGTTTGCTTCCTTTCATATGCTAAAAAGCAACATTAATGTAGAAATATATAATTGCAGCCATACTTCAACTAAGGACATTGGTGGACCTACAAAAATTTAACCAATGAAATGTTTCTGTCTACTTAAACATGAAAACAAAATGTGAGACACAATTTAGGAAATGTGCTGGAATAACCATAATGTTACCCCAGGTGCGTGCTCATCCCCACTTACCTGCATGTGAATATATGTTCTAAGTATTGGTAGAATGTATATTACCACTCTCAGGAACAAGAAGAATGTATTCTAGGGTATTGGTGGGACCAATCCCAGGTTTTAGTGTTAGAAGTACCCATTCCAGGTGAAATGCTTCTTTTATTGATATGTAACTTAAAAGTCTTGGGGTCTCCATTTTGAGGTGGGAGTTGATGGATATTACATTCATCTATTTCCTTAACTCATTTTTCTCTTGGTATCTAAACCAAGTGTCAGGTATTGGTAGAATGCATAAAACCAGTCCCAGGTACCAGGGTATTGTAGATATACATCAGGTTAAATACTTCTTTACATCAACTATACAAGACTACTGGTGTTGGGCACCATGGGCAGGATAGGGGAGGAGCTGAGATATTGGAGTAGTCTCACCACATATGGGTAATGATCCTATGATGTATACGATTAATACTTACCACTTATGTTCTGATCCATGATCTTCAATAATAGATAACCTGTGCAGATAATATCTAAACACAAGCATTTGCATTCCTCCTGATGAGGCCCATATGAGGGGCTGAAAAGTGTTGAGGACAGACTCGCACCCCCTCGGGACGCACCATCTTACTTGCTTCCAGCTATAATGCTTACACCTTACACCATGAGGATCAAGTCATAATTGGTGGAATGAAGCTTGCGTACTCTGATTTTTAGGATAAGTAGTGATTACTTGATTGTGAACTTGTGTCCCAGACGGACTTTTTCTCACCCATATATGGAGGGCTCTATATAGAGCAGTGACTATTACAATTATGTTGATGTGAATTTTAATAATATAATAAAGATACCTGTGCAATATTCTATAGGGTTTCATCCTTCTCTGCCACCCAAATCTCTTGTGGTTAGCAACCCCTTCACTCGACCAGCCGAGGCTGGATTCAGTGGGGTATGTGAATGTAATATTTTGAGATAGCGGCTTAGCTACTTTATGTGTTTTTTCCCTACACCTATTTGCTCCATGTCCTATATTGGAATGTATACAAGATTCCACCTGCAAATGTAATTCATTTTGTGGTTGAATATTGGCATTTTCTTATTCACCCATAGAAATAAATGTGTCATGTCTGTATTTTTAATTATTATTTTTATGTACACTATCTCCACCTAAATATATTTATTTGATGGTCATAATCAGCAATATTGGCTTTTTGAACAATAACAATAATTTGGAAGACGTTTCAATAAACTGAGCATAAAACAACAAAATTGCTATCTTTGTACTACCTTAGATAGAGGTTTTCGTTGTAAATGAGAACTGTCTATTGAAATTAGACTTTCACCGTCTATGATTATAACTGTAACAACAATCTCTTGACAATGACAATGACAATCGCATTTATACAAACTTTAGTGAAGAAGACACTCAAAGTGTCTAAGTTCCCAGTTTAATTTTCAAGAGAAAGATGAAAACGTAAGCCCCCCATACACATTTCGATTTTTACCAGATTTTTCGGCCGTTCGACGATGACGTAATCGTGAGCAGTCTATTAGCCGTAGCAGTCTAATCAGACGTAAAAATTTGGCCGGGCACCTTCCGTGTGCACGGTGGAGACATGCCGGAGCCAATCCATATACCTGTCTGCAGCAGCGAGGCGAGAGAACACAGAGGAGGCAGCGAGAGAACACAGAGGAGGCAAGCCACTGCTGCAGAAAGGTATGTGGATCGGCTCTGGTATGATGGTATGTCAGAGGAGACATACCATCTAAAGTAATTACATCGATCTAAGAAATTATGAACAAGTCCACAATGACTTAGATCATTTTGGCAGCTGATTTCGAATAACACTTTTAGCCTTTAGATTTCCACCCCAAAAATTGTGATCATAATATAATAACTGACAGTTTATTGGGCTATTTGTAACCTCTGTAATTATGACATTGAATACATTGATGACTGTAATATACAACAACGTTCAGCTAACTTTATAAAAAAATAATAAAATAAAACCGATAAAAATATCCGATACAAGAGTGTGGCCACCCTGGAATTATCACTACAAGTGGTGGTACCTTTTTGGTGGGCAGTTAGCAGGAATTTACAAACTTTTCCAACCACATTTTTTGTTTCCTATGATAATATATCATATGTCATATAATAATAAGGTGAGTTGCAATATTTATGGGCTGTTGGTAAAAGTACCTAAATTACATGGCATATACATAGCTCACTTAGAGAACTGCTGTTATATTTCTGTTAATAATAAAAGAGCTAGACATATAGTAAAGGTTCTTCATATTGATTTCATTCCAAATATAGATTTAGGTATATTATTTTCTGGCATATGCAAAGTCAGGAATAAGACATATGGTCTATTTGCCATGAATTTGTAGTTGACCTACTGGCAATGGTTGGTGTAGATGATGTGTTACCAAACAGCGATCATTGTTGTTCTAAGTCTAAAGGGGTGTTATTTATAGGCTAAGATCAGCACATGTGAATGTTTAATCTACAGCAAACAGTTGGTGACCTACAACAGCATTTAACCCTTAACCTTGACAGTAGCACATAAAGTCAAAGTAAACATGATTTGTGAATGTTGCTGGCATTGGGCAACACAGACTTGTCAAATGGCTTACAAAAAACATAAAACACTTTTTTTGCATTGAAAAAGAAATCAAAAGAAGATTATATCCCCCCGGCGTGCAGACATATTTCTGGTTTGCTCAAGAATTGTGTATGGAAAGGATTTTAGAAGATTCTGTATGTAATCATGTTGCTCTGTTAACTTGCATTTATTGTTGCTTTTCATTAAAATAAGTACTGCACTGTTATCTATGTTAAAAGAGGTTGATGTCAGCCATATACAAGACATGTGTCATGTAGGATATTGTAGGATATTTTTTCACTGTACAGCCATGAAGCAAACAAAACATCAGCCTATCCAAACCCTAAATTCTGTCTCAGCTTCTGACTAACAAGTTTCCTTCTTCTTAGTTGCCACTTAGTTGTCACAATTTTATCTGCTAATTTTGTGAGATGATTGCAAAGCCTCTAAAAAAGGTATTATCACCAAAATTGCTGGAGATGTAGAGAAGGGTTCTAGGAACATTTAAAAAAAATGTTTTGCTCTAACAAATGTAGTTTTTGCATAAATCAAGTTCAAAATGAAAGTTGAAATTATGATTTTCAAAATTTTTACTTGACTTTTAACCTAATCTGTTCAAAAACTATTTGAGTTATTTTTTGTAGTGTACCCCCAACCCTTCTGTACATTTTCAGTCGAATTTTCTCTAAAAACCATCAGTAAAATGTGTACCTGCCAGTAATCAAACAGAGGTTTAGACATTACTGGCTGTGTGTTCAGTTATTTTGGGGGTATATTGACTTCTATACATTGTATCAATGTTTTATATCTTCAGTCTTATCCCATTTAAATATATTATAAACTATTTACTGCAATGTGAGGGGTGTACTCATACTTGTGAGATACTAAATAATGAAATGTGCTGGGTTTAAAGGCTTGTTTAAATTTTCCAAAAGGAGCAGGAAGCATAATGGATGGATGTCCAAAAAATTCCTTATATTAATGTGTCCATGTACTTTACTAGTGGTGGCCGAACATCGGCCAGATCCGTCCTTGAATGGGCCTTTTAAGAAGTCCGCCTTCCGCCTGTTAACGGGCAGATTCAAATTCACCACCTCTGGGCGGGGAATTTGAATCTGAAAAGCTGGACATGATGTTCCTGGTTACGATAGCTGGATGTGACGTCACTGACATCTCATTAGAAGACCAGCTTCATACCCGGTCTTCTAGTGAAGAGTTTTTTCCTCTGGCGGGATCTCGCTGCTCCTGATCTTGCGGGAGTAAAAATAGAGAGCTCCTTCTTGCCGGCGAGCGGGGCGGGTCGAACACCCATACTGCTTGCCGGCTAGAAGGAGGGGGAAGATCCATGTTCGCGGCCGAACTGTCCGCCTTGCGGGCAGTTCGGTCATCACTATACTTTACACATTTCCAAAGACCTTTCGGAGATCAGCTCCCTCTGCTGGTGGAAGTGATGCTGGCACATGATGCACACCTGCTTCCTCTCCTGGCTGATATTATCTACCTATTATCACTCACCTGGAGCCCTGTCCAATCAGACCACCTGACCTTTGTATATAAGGAAGTCTGAGGCAACAGGGGCTTTGTCTGAACAAAGAGTTCTTAATGTCTCTGATCCACAGGTTCTGCTTCTTCCTATTGCCTTATCATTACCGACCCCTCGACTGTCTTCAACCACCCTGTTTGCCGCCTGTTTCATCACTCCTTGCAGAATGCTCTGGTGAATACCAGGGGGGTCCTTAGACTCTGCACCCTGGTTTATGCTTCTTTGGTGGCACGGTTGGTCCACTGCTCTTGTGGTTCACCAGTGACACCACCCCAAGTACGATGTCAAGATTATTCTCGACCACTGCAATGTTTATATAGTGTTAGTGGGATGCTTGGCATGGATTAAATATGGATATACCCCCACAATATGTATTGTTTAAAATAAATAAAATGTTTAACTAAACACAATTCTCTCACACCCTTTCACAAAAACAGACAGGCACACTCAACATAAAATAATTAGTTGTGTCCTAGTAAATATTTTGTACAAAAGCAATTAATAAAGTAAACACATAGAATTGTTATTAGCTGTTTGGAAACATAAAGGGAATAGGAAGGGATTAAAAATATCAAATAATTAAAGTTTCTACATAGAGTTTATTAAAAACAAATAAAAATGTTGTCTGTGCTCACAAAATTACAAATAAGCCATATTTTACTAAGTGGGTCCTAGGTCCCCACTATAAAGACTGACCCGTGGGGCCTCTGGGACAGGGACATCAATCTAGACTTCAAAAAGATACCTACTACTCAAATACTATTTAAGAATGTGTCTTAATCTTAATTTAAAAGACTTGCATATTGTATAATGAGGCCCTTTCACACTAGCCATGCTGTGCTTGCAGTGGCAGTGTGTGGCAATAACAGACCCTGAAATGCGTTCGTTATAGTTATTGTGCTGCGATTGCGTCTCACATATAGGTGTATGGGAGATGCTTGCTCTACGCCTGCAAAGATGCAAGCTGCAGGGCATTTTTGGTAATGCCCAGCATTGCGCGTTACCAGAAACACAATCCAGTGGCTAGTGTGAAAGGTACACAAATTTCCTAGGTCATCCTCTTGTGAAAGGATACAGGTGCATGTTTTCACAGGGAACTATGGTAGAAAACATATGAAAATTAATAGGCTACCTTAATGCAACACACAATTTTGCAAGTGTGTCAGCATAAATGTAAAACTGTATTTCAAATTATTTATAATGCAACAAACAGGTTATTTGCCAGCAAAACAATGGTTTTCTTTATTTATATCAGTTGAGAACAACTCAAAAGATGCCCAACTTTCAGGCTGTTAGACTTTTAGAAGATTCCAACCTTTATTACCAAAAATGGTGATCCATTATATAATAATGTGGTATTCATTATAAAAAATAGAGTTGCTGTCTTAAGGACTCATTTACACTGGTGGGTTTCAATCGCCAGGGAAACGACCCTTTAACGTAACCGATCGGCAGACGCAACATTGGGTTTTTTTTGGGCTCCCGTCCGGACTTCTATGGGGTCCTAATCTAGACTACCTGCGAACGCCTGCACTTTTTAGCAGCCTCTCACAGGGAGTCATTTTTCCCAGCGCACTGAAAGCAGCTTGAGAACCAACAGTGTAAATTTAGCCTTAATGTTGAGAAGATCACCGGCTACAAAACCTCAGGTTTATTTTTTCTGTGGTTAAGACGCACTTGCCATGTCATGTGTCATGTCTCACCCATGGTTTCCCATAGAAATACAATGGGATAGGTCAATGGGTGCTCTACTGAGTGTTGCAGTGACAATCGGACCATTAGCCATTGAAGCCAGATTAATGGGAAAAAACATGTTTTTTAATTTTGTTTTTAAACCATAAGGGTTGTTGTCCTTTAAGTGTTTTAGAGTTATTTTTTTGGCAGCTTAGATAGAAATATTACTTTGTGAATTTCCTGTGTTTTCTTAACAACAAAGAATTTAAGAAAAAAGTTTAATTGCAACAAAATACCATTGCTTTTTGAGAAGTAACACTGTGAATTATCTCTGCTTCAGAAAATATATGGCACTGATTTTAATAAACTTGACGGGTTTTGTAACATCTGTTTCTCATTATGATATTTTATCATTTATTTGAGTAGACAAAGAATACACAAATAACTTTTCATGTATACCCTAAATAAAGCCTCCTACTGAATTGTTTAGGCCTAGACATGATAATAATAATGGCTGAACATGGGTGGTAAAACTAAAAAGTAAATACTTTAATCGCTCAAATACATGACAGGTCATTTTTTTTGAGTAGTATGAATACTTATGGGAAGTTATAAGCTACTAAGAGTGTGAGAGACTTATAGATATTTAATATTAATAATGCACTGTATTTATATGCACCTGAGCATTTAACTTTGAATATTAAGTATATGCAGAAATTTTATATCTAAGCACTTACATTTGCTGGTGTTTTAGAAGTAGAATTTTATTAGCATTCATTTGCATAGCAATCCTAAATTTAACATGCAAAATGTATAGTAGAAAGTACATTTATTTCAGTGGGACTATACTGATCATAGGCATTTATTGAAATCAGCTTATAACTAAAGGTTTAAAGAGACCAACACCAACATGTAACATGCATAATTTTATTTTGTTTTTACACTGCAACTTGGATTAAACAATTGTGGATTAATAAATGAATAAATAATACATTACTATAACATATACTACACAGTTAGTAAGTTATCTTATTAAATAGGACCTATTACCATTAATAGTTATACCCTAGTGAAAAACTAAATTACACAAAAAAAACTTAGTAATCTCATCTAGGCGATAAAGAGCATGCTCTGCATTGTGCCTTTTTGAACATTTTGCATTAATAAACTTTAAAATGTACGTATCGAGAGTCAGTGAAAGGCACATAATGCTTACTTATTTTGTCTCATCTTCATTTTCTGCATTAGTGCTCTCCAAAGGCTCACACATCCAGTTTAACCCAATTTGCCTTGATAAATCTTTAAATGATGAAGCAGTGGCATTTCTAGCCTTTCAGGGGCCTATGCAAGTCTCCCTGTCGACCAGGGAGGGGGTGTTAACAAAGCAGGCCGATGACCGGCGGGGGGGGGGGG
>CM070035.1:99667889-99685696 GCA_036250615.1 Ptychadena robeensis | reverse complement strand
GGGGAAGGAGAAGAAGAAAAGGAATACGCCTATACACGCCGCTACTCTTCCTCATCCAGCTAATCCACCCCCCATCGGCTGCTCATGATGTTACAATCTGCACAGGGAGGAAGGATGCCAGATATATACATGAGAAGGAGGGAGTGAGCATATTTGGCATTGCAAAAGAAAAGGCCTTTAGTATGGAGTAACCCATTTCTAAATGCTTAATGACACAGCACTTACATTTATTTACTAGTATTTGTACTGTTTAATTCAAACCAACTGGACTTGCTGTGTTTTGTTTCTTGAAGATGTTTCGCTAGTCATCTGACTGGCTTTTTAAATTCAGAGTGACTGTATACAATTTTACTGGGAATATGTACTCTGGGGTATAGCTCCAATACACATTATGTGTTAACCAGCATGGGGTCTGAGCATCATGGAGGTAGGTGTAACTACATTAGCATGATTGGAGCTGTGAGGTGTTATTAATCCGCCTAGTAGTGATGGCGCGAACATGGAATTTGCTGTTCGCGAACGGCGAACGCGAACCTCCTGCAAAATGTCCGCCAATCCGGCGAACCCCATAGAACTTCAAGGGCAGGCGAACATAAAAAAACAAAGGGACCTTCTGGCCACAATAGTGTTGGGAAAAGTTATTTCAAGGGACATAAACACCTGGACACATGACAATGACAGAGGGGGATCCATGGCGAAAATTTTTTTTTCACGCAATAATCCGCACTAAGGATTTCTACAATGATAGTCAATGGATTTGAACATATAGAGGGGAGTTAGAGAGCACTAAAACAACATGGTTGGTAAATGCCTGGGTGAATTGCCACTGAAACAACCTGTGAGATCTGCTTTCCACGTTGCCTACAGCTTAAAGGTGAATTTTAATTTTATGGAGACACTGGTGGGATGGAAAGTGTGGGGACACTGGGGGAGATTGGTCAGTATGCGGGACACTGGTGGTGATGGTACAGTGTGGAGGACACTGGGGGAGATGGTCGTCATGGAGGCCACTGGTGGCAGATGGACAGTGTGGAGTACGCTGGTGGTGATGGTCAGTGTGGAGGACACAGGGGGGATGTGGACAGTGTGGAGGGAACCTGGTGGAGATGGACACAGTGTGGAGGACACATGGTGGGATGGACACAGGTGGGGGGCACTGGTGTGATGGTCAGTGTGGAGGACCTGGGAAGATGGATATTCCCCATGGATGGATGGATGGGATATCAGTGAAGCACTGTAGAATCACACAGAAACCTAGCTAATGGTTTCCCTATGCTGCAGCGCTCTCTTTCCTAACTCTCTCTTCTTCAGCAAGAATTGCTAATGGCGTCCTGTAATGATAGTTATAGGGGGTGTGAGGGTCTGTGAGTGGGGGGGGTGCTCATTGGTGGATTATGTCTGCTGACTGTGATTCACAGGGGTCAAAGTTTCTGCAATGTTAAAAGATGGGGCGGATCGAACTCACAATATGTCGCGAAATGGGGCGGGAAGCTAACACTGCGATGTTTCGCCGCGGATATTCTCCGAGCGAACAGTTTGCGCCATCACTACCGCCTAGTCATGAGAGGTGTTTAAAATGGCATTGTAATGGCACCCCCATCCCACCCATGTTCAAGCTTGGCTTCTCATTTTACATATATGGCCTTCTTTCACAGCTCTCCACAACCAGTCATCCTTCCTATCCAGAATGTGAACTAGGGAGGAGGACTGATTTAGGAGAGGCGCAAAGGTGGCCATATATGTTGAAATGGAGGTATGTGAATGGAGAACCTTGACAGACATTTATTTACTAGGAACTAGAGAGGGTCGAATCATCGATATCAGTATCATCACAAAATAACTAGGATGTAGAGAAGAGTTGTGAACATTGAAAAAGGACATTTAGTTTTGCATAAATAATTTCAAAATCAAGACTTTTGACATTTTGAACTTCATTTATGCAAAAACTATTTGAGACTATTTAAGAGTCATACTTTTTGTAGTATACCCCCAACACTTCTCTACATCTCCAGCAAGTTTGGTGATGATACCATGTTCAAGGGCTTTGCAATTAACTCGAAATCTCTACGAGGTACTCACCTGTTAGCATCTTGTACACAACACAGCTGTCAATGTTGACCTCTTTTCCGCTATCAAATGGTTTTGGGGTTGTGATTATATTACCATTATGACACTTATCGGGTGGTCTTGCCCCATTTCTTATGACATTTAAGTCACAAATCTTTAAAAAAATCTATATCAGGAGAAAAACACTCTTTTTGGGCATGAAGTCAAAACCAGAATCCATGGTTTTATGGTTAATAAGAATATTTCTAGTGATAAACTTTATTTTTACTTTCAGCGCTCTTATACTCCATTAAACATACCACATACACATTTAAATGTTATTAATTACTTTCAAAAAATAAACATGCTTTAAAGACGTGAGAATTATAGATTTCAAAATTAAAACATAGGTCTTTCCTTATCTTTTTTAGCATGCTTGCTAGTAGTTTTTGACAATGAAAGGCCTATAAAGGCAGTCTATAGTAGTTCACATTTTGGACTAGACAAAAACCCAGCCTTACACATCTTCTTCTATTTTCAGATCTATTTTCACACTCTACAGGAATCTCAGCTATAATAGTATGGTATTACTAGTTCATGGATTTCAGATTAATCAAAAAAATGATACATTTCATGGTATGGCATCCTGGGGAGAAATACAATCTTCATCATGAACTAGTATCAGAAATTGATGGATTTTACTTTGCCTTTCACCTTGATAAAACATCCTATTGTCAAAAGAACAGTGAAATGTAGCAAACTATCTATGATTGTTCAAAATAATTACATTTTCTTGAATGAAGATGCAATATGGTATATTCTAGTATTTTAGTTTATAGCAGATGGAGTAAAACTTAAATACATTACATTTACATATGCACTTTGTTGTAAATTCTTTTTAAATACCTTTGTGCATAATTTTCTCCAAAACAATATATTTTATATAATATATATTTGGTTGCTTATTTATACCATCATATTAAAATTTTAGTGTGATAGACCAAGCACACTAAGTTCAGTAGTTACATTTGGCTTGAATGTGCTTATTCATACACTAAGATATTTGCAAACACCACTTGCTGCCCATTTGTTATACAGGGGATACTCTTCTACCACCACGTACTGTACTAGACTTTCCCCTTTTCAGTCACTAGCACACAATATAACAGTATTAGAAAAGAGTCTTCTCCTCATACTGTTAAGCCTGCCATACACAATCCAATAATATTTGCGAACGTTAAAAACAGATAGATGAATCCCGATGTTGCAATCGTTTATTGATCGTACTTTTAGCTAAAATGGTACCAC
Organism: Ptychadena robeensis; assembly: GCA_036250615.1. Taxonomy (NCBI): domain Eukaryota; kingdom Metazoa; phylum Chordata; class Amphibia; order Anura; family Ptychadenidae; genus Ptychadena; species Ptychadena robeensis. Next base: position 99,682,342 of record CM070035.1, on the reverse strand, counting down.
ATAGGGAAACCAATTTTGGATAAATTTTTCCAGTTTTGTCATCGAAAATAATCGTTAATTCTATCGGATGATGTTCTTTCCAATGGTAAGTGATGTAGGGGGGTATGGATAGGAGCTGATAGCATAGTGTATAAATAGGTGGTGGCAATGCATGTCATTGGTTAAAAATAAAACATAACTATAATTGTAATAATGACGTTAAGAGGTCATCCAAATAAAAATTACACCTCAATATTGCATTATGTGCATTCTTTCTACTGGCATGACAATCGTCCTACATGGGTAATGTTTTGCTCCTCATGCATAAAAAAATTAAAATCATGTATACTTTATAATGCGCAGTTTCAATATGAATGCCTTGAGATATACAGTTTGTTATAATTTATTAAAATTCATGATCAAAAAAATTATTTACAACAGTATTTTAGAAACTAACAAAATATAAACCATTACTAAATTATTATAATACAATGTTAACAGCAATTAAAAAAATGCAAATGGTTATTTCATATATCATTTTCACAAACACTCAAAAAAGAACTTTGGTTGTTATGATCAATCCATCTGGTCCCCAGCTGCATAATGCCGGCAGCGGAAGTTTCAATATGCTTATAAGCATCATCTGCACGAATTCGGTCGGGAAACCAAAAAAAAACTTGCCTGATGTGCCCAGACCAACAAAATGTTCTACTTGTCCAATGACTTTGCGATCAAAAATTTCACCAATTTCAATAGAACTTTATCGTACCATGTGGACCTGTACAGATTTCATGTATCGATTATACCATGTATCAACTATATATCTACCAATAGTGATGGCCGAACTTCGGCCATGTCCGTCCGTGAACAGGCAGATTCAAATTCAAATTCCCCGCCTCTAGGTTTGCGAGCCGGTTTTTCACTGAAAGACTGGGCTCTCTACCCGGTCTTCAGTGAAAACATTCCTCCTGCGGCGGGATCTCGCTGCTTCTGATCACACCGGAGGAAGAATAGAGGGCTCCTCACCGGCGAACAGGGCGGGTTGAACACCTGTACTGTCCGCTGGTGAGAAGGAGTACGAACATGCTTGTTCGCGGCCGAACTGTCCGCCTTGCGGGCAGTTCGGCCATCACTATCTACCAATACCTTCAGTCTGACAATAAGGGATCAAACACACTAGGCCACAGAAGCTTTTTATTCACATACAGATATTGTTTCACTCTGATGTATTTACTTGTAATCCCCAAACGAGTGAGTAAATAAATAATAATACAAGAATCACATTTATATATATATGCCTATAGACGCATGAAAATGTTGACCTAAATTGTACATATTACTTCTGTATTCCGTATTTTTCATACCATCAGACACACTTTTCACCCCCAAAATTGGGGGCAAAAGATGCCTGCGTCTTTTGGTCCAAATGTGTGACCCTTGGTCGCGCCTTGGCTTCCCGAAAGCTTTCCCGGCACAAAGATTATCCGGGGAGCTGGAGGAGCTGTCAATTGAAAGATGCCGGCCGGTGTCCGGCTCTCCCATCTGTACTGTATATTTGCCTATTCCAGCAGAGCTCAGAGCCCTGCAGGCATAGGCAATAAAGAGAGGCATAGATGAACTGGCATCTTTCCCTCTCTCCATCCGTGGAAACTGCAATCACTCTGCAGCTCCCACGGACACATTAACAGCCAAATTGGCAGGGTAGAGCAGAGTAGAGTAGGAGACTCTGCAGCTGTTGGCCCCCCTTCCTCGTTGTGCTGATAGTGTACTGCTACCTACTGGCTGAATTTAATATTGCATTTATTTAATTAATTGCATTAACCCAATTAATTGATGTGAAAATTTATTAAATCTTTTTTTTCTGGTTTTCCTGCACTAAAAACTGGGCGTGTCTCATGGTCTGGTGCGTCTTATAGTACGGTATGTATCCATTTTTCTGGTGTAGCTTTAAAGCTAGCTGTTTGCTGGAATTACAATGCCTTCAAGACTCTTACAGTCGATCAGAATCAATAAAGATGGTGGGTAAAGAGGGAACATTGCTACATGAGCACTAGACTATAAGCACGAATACAAAAGAGAATTAAATATACCACCCTGAACAGAACTAACTCAAATAGATGGCACATGATTAAAGGACAAAAATATATAGAATTTGCCAGGCTAGTGTGGGACTCATTTATCCGGGTGTCTCATCCCTTAAATGAAATACAAAAGCACAAAAATTCAATTCAATATTAAAAAAACAAACATTATTAGATACATCACATAAAATAAGCAAGATTTAGTTTGTCCAACACAAAATTATATTGAGTTATCACCCTGCCGAAGATGAAAATTGCAAGGAAGTAGCCTATGTGGTAAGCCTAAATGTTTTGCCCCATACCAATAGGGCTTCCGTATTAACAATAAAATATTACGTTTATGATTGTGACAAAGGACAGATGAAAGATTCATATTAATAAAATCTGTTTCAACAATTGGATGTCAGCAAACAAAGATAGGTGCAGAAATAGATCATATAAATACATGATATAGAGCAGTGGAGGGTAACTGAGTTGATATGGAGGGCCACAAGTGTGGCCCTCGGCAACACTAAAGGGCCGCACATAACATTTTCAGTCTATACCAATATGTATGAGCAGTTTATAATGACAACAAGCATAGCTTGTCGTATATATATCAAATGTTATATGCCTTATAGAGATCATCAATAGTGATGAGCGGCATAGGCAACATTCATATTCGCGGCATGCCGCAAATTTTTGGGAAAACATTCGGAAAACATTCGGAAAATATTCGCATTCGGCAATATTCTTCTTATTGCGAATATTGGCAGTTTGATGCGAATTTCGCGAATTTTATATATTCGCGAATATATGTTTAACTTGCATTGAGGGGCGTGTTGAAAAAAAAATTACGAATTTTGGACGCCAAAACGAATTTTCAAAAGTGCCGATTTTCGCAATATTCCGAATATTTGCATCACCCCAATATTGGATTTAAAAACTGTTGATGGTCGCAGGGAGTGTTGCTAAGCTCTTGTTGCAGCCTTCCCATTCGTCCACTTGCATTGAGAGGCATGTGTAATGGAAACAAAATACAGAATATCCGGAATTGCGAATATTCGGCAATATATTCACCATCTTCGCGAATTTCTGAATTGCCGATATTCGCGATTAATATTCGGAATCCGAATATTCGTGATCATCACTAATCATCAAAGCCTTTGATGATATCTATGGGGCACATAAGCTCTGATTCAAAGGTTATATGCCCCTGTTCTTTTCCTCTACTCCTCTTCCCGCTGTAAGACAATCGTGGGGGATCATTGGACAAGGGAGTTCCTATGCATTATGCATTAACAGGTTTTGGGGGCTGCAAGTGGAGGACTAAGGGGGGGGGGGGACCCGAAGAACAGGTGGGCACCTGGGATATAGAGTATTTAGATACGTGATATCATAATAAATGAAACATGATACATAATAATTCATACCAATATTGCTCATAAAGAGACAAAGATAGACAGGGGTCTGTTCAATTTTCTCATATATCTAATTTCTCCTTATACTAATGTGATTCCCTATTCCTACAGTTTCAACTTTTGCACACATCTTTCCTATATTTAGCCTGTTGTCCATTGGTTCTTAAGATTAAGCACATAGTGTGTTTATAAAAGGCCAATGTATAGCAGAAAGTTTCTGATTTAACTGGAATGACAGACATATTAATCTGCCCTTATTCAAAAAACTACAACATCCTAAAAACTATCAACATGAATCTCCTATGCCTGCAAAGTTAAGAGATATGGCAGAACAATCTTAAACTTTAGACCTTTATCGGGTTCTGAGAACATTACTAAGATAAAAGCAGCAAACGCATGAGTATAGTACATATACTGTATGAAAATATAAAGGAACATCACACACTTCTATGCCTGATTCAATTTTGAACTAGAAAGGTACCCTGCATATGACCCTTTTGAAATAGCAAATACTTTTTCCATTTTAGTACTTTTTTTTTAACTGCCTCAAAGCTTCAACTCATCCAATATGTCAACCTGCTTAACTTTGAGAGTCTTTATTAATTCCTACCTTACCAAACCAGCAGCATCAAAACAGTTACCTCTCAAAAAATTTCTAAGAAAATTTTAAATCAGAACCTAGTTAAGGTTCTTCTTATAAATAAGACCATGGATCCTGTTAATAACTTTTCACAATGCTTACCCAGTAAATGAACAAAGGTCAAGTAGGGTTGGGTCCCTCCTAGTCTAGATGTTCAGAGCATTCGAATGGCTCATTTGGTGGAATAACATAATTATTTGAAAATTGTTTTGATTCAAGGGCCCCTTTTAAAAAATAATACAATCATTGTGCTCCCACCCTACCTCTCAGATCATATTCTCTCAGACATATCTGTCACCTTATACCATAAAGTACAGGATAGTGCAAATATGCATAAAATATAAATTTATATACTCTTCCTATATCCTAAATTCACTAATATCTAGATGTTGATATGAAATTCATTGAATCCATTAAATACTGTAAATTATATGAACTTCTCTGAACATGATATTATCTAAAAGAAAATCCTGTTCACCCTACTATATAATTTTGAGATAAATATTCAAGTATGTTCTATATGATTTTATTGCTGGAAATGTAGAAAGAACAGACAAAAAGAACTCAATTGAATCCATTTGACAACTTACCCTTAACATATCTTATAAAATTGTAGTGTATATGTAGTGTAGTGTAATAACTGTATAGCTGTATACATCTGGCCATGACATGGTTAAGGTCTGTGATTATGTAAATGTGTCTCTAAGAATGTATTAAGTGCCAGACAGCTGCTAAGGCCCCGGTGCAGCCAAGGCTCCTCCCACTTCTTGTTTATATTGTCTAGTCTACCCAGTTACTGGTTCCCTAGCCATAGCTTATAAATAAACTCCTCACAGAATTCCTGCTACCCTGTGACTTCAGCTGAAGCTGTTGTTAGCTGTGTGTCTCCAGAGCAGAGCTGAGGCCCACTTACAGGAACAAGACTCCCCTCTTGGAACAAGACTCCCCTCCTGTGGCCACCTCCTTTGACTCTCAGCAGCTGGTTAGGGCAGTTCGGAACTATAGCATTCTAAGTTGAGTGCCCATTCCTGCCATTGGGTTTGGTGAGAAGCTGCAAATATCATCCCTTCAGTAGACACTTGTAAATATCCCTCTAAACAGCCAAGTGCCCAGTGCTTTATTTGTGTGAGAGCCATAGACGTACATCGAGCAAAATACATTACAAGCTTGACATTCCTACTATGTCCTAAATCTAGATACAACTACACACACTACAATATCAAATAATCTACAAATCTTCCTTTTTAGTAAACTTTTGCCTATGTGAATGTCCTCACATTTGTCCAATTTTTGTATTTTTGTTAAAATGTTCTCTATATTTAACTATACTTACCTTTTTCATGTTATGGTGGTTTTACCATTTTGATGTATGTTATTATTGACTTCAGCATATGATGTTTATTGTATGTTTGATTGCATAACATTACATAATTCCATATTTTAAGTCATTTAGTACCATCGCCAGCACCCTCAGTACCTTCTTGGTGGTTGACAGTTCCTGATGCTGTTAGATATTCCGGCTGAGGAACTGAAATAAAAACAATGACATTGGAGCCCTAAAATAAGATCACATTAGGTGGATTATGGAAGGTAGCTATGAAAAAAGCATGATAAAGCTGACACCTTATGGTAAGTGATACACAGAACAATACTGTTATCATCATTCATTTATAAAGCACCAACCTATTAAATGATAATGTACAATAAACAGGGAAAACAAATTACAGACATGAATTCACAACATATACAAATTATAAAACAGGAAGAGGAACTTGCTACAACCAGAAAGGAGGGGGTAGCATAGCATAGATATAAACTCTTCTTAGTTATTAATGGTAAGAAGAGAGTGAAAGGTGTTTAAGCAAGCTAAAATAGGTAGAATCTGAGAGCGTGTTCATATGTGTAACAGGAAGAAAAAAAATCTGGGTGAAGAAGGAAATTCCAGAGAGTAATGGCAACCCCTATATGAAGAGGCGAGTGAGAAAGGCTTTAGCAGATTAGAATAGAAAAGGGTTCTTAGTAGTGTAGCTAGGTATAATGTTAGAATTGTATGTTGAAAAGGGGCAATGGATTATTTCAAGGCAAAACACAGCAGCTTGCATTGGATTGTAACATGAACTGAAAGCCAGTTCTGTGATTTGCAGCAAATGAGGAGTACTGAGAAGGCTAGATAAATCTAGCTTAAGCAAATAGTTATTATAGCAGTGAGACTAGTTAGCGCAATATTAGACATGTAATCTGGATGCAATAGGGGTTGGTAAAGAAAGCGTCACCTTCCCAGGCCCCCTTTTACCTCGCAGTCCACCAGGTCATCCAGCCTTCATCTAGCCTCAGCTTGGTTCTGCCCCTCCAGTCTGTGATGGAAATCCAAGGGCCGGTAGATGGTTGTCTGGAGAGAAGAATGGTGGCATCAGGAATCAGGGGGAAGGTGAGTATGTGCTTTTTAGACTCGCTTTTTAGACTCGTGTTTGTTGTTTTTTAAAGACTTTTTCATTTTAGTAAAGGACCGCTTAAATAAAAACAAAAAAGGAAATAGTGGTCAAAATCTCCCAGAAACAATCTGAAATTGACTTGCATTTTTAAAAAAGGTTTAGGATTTGTCATTTTCTCAGGTCTCACCCGTTGATATTATCTTGTTTTGTTTATTTCAGCAATGTTTTAATTGCACTACTAATTTTCAAGATCAGTATATTAGTTGTGTTCTCTTTCAGATATACTTTGTTTATTCCTCTAATTCAAATGATATTTTCCTGTATTTGACCTGTTCGGAAATGTGTGTTTCGCTGTTTTCGACCCTAAAATGTATTACAACTTTTGCATATAAAACCTGTTGCTGAGCTCCCCTCACAAAGACAATATTACACATACAGCACAAACACAACACATTTTAATACTGTCCAAAAATCACAGTTGGCAATAATTTAAGAAATACTGTTGTATATACCGGTTGTATATAGAGATAAGATCAAGTGATGCAAGGTTTAATTCAGGTTCAGAATTTATATAACATTTTTCTTTAGAACATATGACAATCAATTAATTGCAATTCCAATCTCTTTTCTTGTAAATTGTATTTCAGTAAATTCAAAGTCATCATCCTAAAGATATTCTCAACCTGAAACCACAACCGCACTGCTGTGTGCATTTGTTGCACACATTATTCTAGTGGTTGGCATTGCCAATTCTGCCTGTGATTCGTCTATGGAAAAATGCATTTATGGTTGTTTAGGATCTTGACATAGGGCATTTTCGACTTACAATGTCCTCATCATAACATACCCTACAAAAAAACTATAATATATGAACAAAATCTCAATTGAAATATTCCTCTGAACAGCCCTGCTTCAAGACCTCTTCACAAAACAAATTCTTCTGCTTTGTGTTTCTTTCTGAAAGAAACAAATGAGACAATGACACCATTTACTTATTGAGATCATCTTCCATATGTTGCTCATTTTTAACAAGATCATTTCTGCATGTACTATCAATGACAATAACAACCTCAATGGCATAAAATGATAGCGGGAATACTGTCACAAGAATTCAACACTAAGACAATGCAGCTTTCAGCGCACTGTTCAATGAGCAGAACTATCACTAACTAAATTAATTAGTCATTAAAGTTCACAAATACTGCACATAGACTTCACAGAGCTAATGAATGATGTTCATTCCTATACTCATAATAACCATATTGCTCAGGATATTCTTGCTGTTACTGAACTGCATAAGTGACAGTTATTCTACATTGACTGACATTTTAGACTCCAGTAAACTTGTACAATGTCTTCCTATTTTTGTATCTACTCTGTAAAAAAGGGGCCACTTAAATGATAACCATGTCTAGTTTTATCCTAATCATTAATACATTTTGTTGCCAAACAAAGGTGACCCAGTGTGTTTTTAATTTATGAGGAGTTTTCACCAGCTAGTACACTGCTAAAAATATGACTTGCAGCATAGCATACTGAAGAACAAACCTATGTCACTTTCAGAGCAATGATACATTGTCTAACTCCTGTGACTGAATAGAACAGTGTAAAAATAGGTTCATATAAAAATAAGACCAGTTAGCTCACAGACTATTACTGGAAGCTCTAGTCTAACTCCTTATGGAGTTTAATGTGTGGGGCTCTACTCTGCAGATTGGATATTGTTGCTGAAAAGAGTTAATGACCATTTATTATTTTATATTTTGTTCTATGACCCATATACACTTTGAAAGGAACATAGGAACGGAAACATACAACAAATTTAATAACAGAATCAAAATGTTGTAAAATGGCAACATATTTTACCTAACAATGAAACTAAGGAAATCCCTAAAGATATACTGAGATGCTTTATGTGCAGGCTTTAGTTGTGCATTGACATTTGCCCATTTTAATGGCGAATGGAGGTTTTGGCATTACCAAGATGTCAGTTTAGGTTTGCTAAATTTACCTAAAATATTACTTTTGAGAAAAATTAATACCCAGCTGTATGTTTAATAACATTCTATTGTACTAATGTATATTCACATTAGCCATGTGGTTTTGGGAAACTACTGATTTTAATTTCCTGGATCTTCATAAAACCCACTCATTAACACGATAATGACATTTTAAATATAACCATTCCATTTTTATTTGGTGACATCATCACTCTGTGCCTCTGCTTTGAGAAGTTCTGGTGGTGGAAGGAGTAAGCAGATCCATCCTGCTTTTCCTCTCTGCAAGTGATGCCATTATCATAATTTCTTCCAAGTTTTTAGCAGTTTGCAGTTACTACTGCTGACATCCAACCACATCCAACGATCCAGCACATCCAACGAGTGCAAACCACCTGTTCACTCCGTTAAGGCCACGCTACATAGCGCATTCAATAACCTCTTTAAATCAATAGGCTGATGTATGACTTAAGGCTGCCACGGCAAAAAAGCCACCGATCGGGGATGCTCACATGGGGTTACAGGGCCTTGTCGCCCCAAAGCTGGGTCAGCCAGAGAATGGACATGTCAGATAATCTCAGGCCATGCCGTTAGTTTAGGATCGGCATCCCCATTGAAACTAACGACCGGCACACAAAGGGTGCCCGCCGATGTTGTAAGTGACGGAGTGCAGTGTGATGACGTCATCATGCTGCACTCCATCGCTGATCTGTTGGCCTTTAAGTGTCTGGGCAAGTAAGTCATACGTCATATGACAAACTTTGTGGTGCTCAGCATTGACATTAATGGGACAAAGACTTGTACCGCAGTTTGGGGGGCTATGACGGCCTGTGTAGACAAGCCTGTTGAAATCCCAGTGCCGTCAATGGCGGAGGAGTGTAGCCATAGCCTTACTGTACTTCCACTGCACACTAATAAATTCCTTAATGCTGGGGAGTTAAACCTGTCCCTACTCGTGAAAATATAGTGTTTTACAAATGGCAGCCAGATTTCAATAAGTGTCAGGCGTAAAAGTAGAGAGCAGTTTTCTGATTCTTTATAATTTCAATAATTAGTGATGAGCGACATAAGCAATATTCAATATTCACGAATAATCGCAATTCGAGTGTATGGCCATGTTTTATAATCGTGATGACCTAAAAAATGTATGGTCACATGTGGTATTTTTTTTCGTAATTCGCAATCCATGGCCATAAGCTTCCCAATGCACAATATCTCGAATATTCGAAATTCCGAATATCTGCCGCCATATTTACAAAATTAGCTAATTCCCGAATAGCCAATATTCATTGAATATATTCTCAATTTAAATATTTAAGCTCAACACTAATAATAATCCCCTTTGTTTCCTTGCATATTGAAACGATGGATAAAAATATATTCATTTTATGTCCTCCAAGTACAAACTGCTCAGCTCTACCATTAAGCCTTATGTAATATGAAGGCTATATTTATATGGTCCCTTTGTAAAATGAGTAGCTGTTACTGTGTGCGGGCACATGTACACTTGCGCAGGCTTTCAAAGGATGTTTAGATAACTCCCCCATTAAATTTCTATGTAAATTAGCCTTAAGGCATATGCATCCGATATACTACCTGTACATCTTGTTTTGGATCACACAGCACACAGTTCATCCAAAATTTTTTTGGCATGCATACTACTGCAGTCTCTATAAACCTTTATAGGGGACATATCTAATAAACATTAATATTGGGAAATCACCTTTAATATGACTTGTATGAGCTAGTGACTGGAATAAAATATTTTAACTCAACCTCATGTACTTTTCAGGCAAACATACCCTTATTGGGATAATCCCTAAAAAATGCTTACCTGACATGAGATAATCCTGAATCTCTCTCATAAGCTCTTCAAACTGTAGTGGAACTCAAAGAAGTATAGAGAGACTTCCGGTTCCGGCGCCACATGCAGTGGTAGCACGATCCCAGAGCTCCCGCTTCTCCCGTGACAAATCGGCATTAAAAGTCAGCAACCGACCCTGCAGCCGGTACCCAGAGCCTGCCAGACACTCTCCCGACATTCCAGGGACGGCACATGGACAAGTACCTAAACGTGCTTCCACGCCAGGGTGCAGCCACCATGAAAATGCAACCGCCGCCTCAGCGCCAAACGTCTTCTGACGTGGACTCCACACCACATCCTAACCCCGATGAGCAGCGCCCGACAGAGCCGGTAAGCCAGCTCCTAGATCCCCCAGGGCCGGTAGTGGATCATGATAAAATTGCGGCGGCGATGGCTGCCATTTTGACGCCCACGCTACAGGCAGCCATTGATCAGGCGGTACAAAAAGCCATACTCTCCCTGCAGCAAGAAGTTGCCTTTCAGGGACATAGACTATCTGAGGCAGAGCAGAGAATCTCCGTTCTAGAGGACGGAGTGAACGAGTCATCCCTCAAGATGGCGGATTTGGGCGCAAAGTGACCTTTTTAGAGGATAAAATAGATGACCAGGAGAACCGGTCGCGGCGCAATAATCCAAGGATCATAGGGATCCCGGAAGCGATTCCATCACAGTCACTGGCAGACCTCTGTGGCTTCACGATTCCCCGTCTCCTGGGCATCTCTATATCACTCAAAGTGGAGAGAGCACACAGACTGGGACCCCCTAATCAGGATCGCCAGATCCCTAGACCAGTCATCGCCAAATTTCTGGACTACGCAGAGAAGTCACAACTCTTTCAGGCTTACAGAAATCAGAGATCATTACAATACGAGGGGCAAAAGCTTTTAATATTTGCCGATTACTCAGTGGAGGTGTCCAAAAAGCGTAAACTTTTCAGCAAAGTCTGCTCCACGCTCATTCAAAAACGTGTGCGTTTTACGTTAGCTTATCCTGCCACTCTGCATATCAGAGATGATGGAGGCCACACCCATTCCTTTACGGATCCGACGGAGGCGGAAACCTTTCTCCACCACACAGCAGGCTTGCTGGAGTCCCCCATGGCGACCCCTCCGGCGCGCCAGAACACTCCTGTGGCTGCGCCTTCACCCCAGACACGACGACGGCAACAGATCACCCCGAGACACCAGCACCAGGGCTTCAGGAAGGATAACAGGAATCGAGGATGGCGCTGAACTTCATCCTCTCGGCCAGTTGGCTGTTGCTTCCCGCAGTTATATTGGACATGTCGTAATGCGACATCAGGAAAGTCTAAGTATATTAATGACTTACTTTGAACTGCCTTTCACTACATGATCTTTTGGGGTGGCTCAGGGTCGGGCACTCCCCCTGTGGGTGCTCCTTTATTGATTGTACATGGGAGGTAAGGGAGCTTCATACATGCTACACTCTTGTGGGAAGAAGGAAGTCCCTTGTGTTGTTTGATGGGTTGTTTTCAACCCCTACACTACTCTGTGGGTCAACTACTCACACGACCGCAGATTGGTTTTAAAAATATCTGGTTTTTCAGGTTTTTCAAGTTTTACTGTTTTTTGTTGAGGCTATGGCAGAACATGATATTGGGGTGTAAGTGTTGGGGTAATTTACTTCATCTGTGTCACGTGCGATTGGATTTAGGGGGAGGGGCCGAGGTCTTTCTCCTGGAGTTTAGGGCAGGTGCAGCCTGTTTGCTGGGCCATGCTGCATCCTCTTTTGACGTTTTTATCGGTCCAAACAGCCCTTCTCACCCCATTATCCATGGTTAATATATTCTCATGGAACGTTAAAGGGCTTAGAGCACCGACAAAACGAAATATGATACTTAAACATCTCAAAAAACTGAAAGCCGACATTGCGCTACTCCAGGAGACGCACCTTAGCCCATTGGACACTGATAGAATGCGCAGGTTCTGGGTGGGGGAGGTATTTGCCTCACCGGCAGTGGGGAAAAGAGGGGGAGTTATGGTACTCATGCACAAGTACGAGGCAGACCAGGAGGGCAGACGGGTCCGTCTCCATTTGACGATAGGGGGAACTGAATTAAGTATATATAATGTCTACGCGCCAAACACTCCCACACAACAGTTTTTTGAACAACTAGAAGGGGTCATTGCCAAAGACCCTATTTGCCACAAACTAATCGGGGGCGACTTTAACTCGGTGATGACTGATGAACTTGACCGCAAATCCCCACAGCGACTGACCCAGACTATGACACGCACCCCACATAGACCCACCGCTCTGTCACATTTTGCGTCTTCTCTGGCTCTTCAGGACATATGGCGGGACCTCAATCCCATTGAGAGACAGTTTACTTTTGTTTCCCATCCACATTCTTCCTTGTCACGCATTGACTATATTTTCGCTACTGCCTCCTTGTTGCCCTTGACTACCGATCCTACTATTCACGACTTAATTATTTCAGATCACACACCCATAAGTATCCTCTTACGGGACACTATCCCCAAGGGGACTGATATTATATGGAAATTTCCAAGTCAGCTCTCGCAGGATGTTGATTTCCGCCAGGCTCTCTCCCGTGCCCTTAGGGACTACACGCATAACAACATACAACATTGTAGCACGCCAATTCTGTTTTGGGAGGCTGCTAAGGCCCATCTTAGGGGCACGGCGATCTCTTATCTAATTGCCAAGCGCAAGGAAGCAGGCAAACGCTACCTTGATGCGTTGGCCTTGCTCAGATCAGCACAGACTCAATTTACTAATACGCCCAACAAGCGTACTCAACTGCAGTTACAGGAGGCCAAACAGGAGTTCGATCACTGGCTAGAAAGACAGGAAATGTTGAAACAATCATTTTGGGACCTCCAATATCATAAATTCGGTAATAAATCGGGGAAACTACTGGCCAATTTGGTTCGGGCTTCCAGACCGACTGTTTCCATCTCGGCTCTTAGGAGCAAGGATGGGAACCTCACGTCAGACCCTAGATGTATAAATGACGCGCTGGCGGAGTACTATACTTCCTTATACTCACCTAACTGTACGTAACCGGACGCTCCAGACGACTTCCTTCAGGGAGTGTCCCTCCCAAAACTGACTTCTGACCAACTAGACATGTTAAACGCCCCGATAACGACTGACGACATCTCAGAGACGATCACTTCCATGCACAATAATAAAGCTCCTGGACCTGACGGTTTTACCGCGGAATTCTATAAATTGCTAAAAGATGACTTAATTGACCCACTCTATAACTAATATAAACATTTATGGACAGAGGGTTGCTACTTCCCGACAGCGAATGAGGCCCACATAAAATTGATCCCTAATCCGGGCAAGGACGCCACGCTACCGGGCTCATATAGGCCGATTTCATTACTGAACTTGGATGCAAAAATCCTTTCTAAAATCATAGCCGGGAGACTTGCTAATATCCTACCGGACATATTACATGACGCCCAAGCGGAATTTGTTAAAGGACGGAGTGCTGTAACGAACATTCGGAAGACCCTGATTGCAATGGAATACGCTAAGTTGCACCCCCAATCAGATGTTGTGCTTTTGGCAATTGACGCCGAAAAGGCATCCGACAACATCAACCTGGACTGGCTTTTCCGAGTGCTCCATGTTATGGGTTTCTCGGGACACTTTCTGCACCTTATTGAAGCCATGTATAAATCTCCCCTGGCCAGGATAGCCACACCAGGTTTCCTCTCCAAGCCCTTCCGTCTTCACAAGGGGACCAGACAGGGATGCCCACTATCCCCCCTGCTTTTTAATTTAGCCCTGGAGCCTCTCTCAAGGTCACTGGCTGCACACCCCGACATTGCTGATATCCCGGTGGGCTCCCACTCCCTTAGGTCTGCACTATTCGCTGACGATATTCTATCGTTTACCTCAGCCCCAGCCTTGGACATTCCCACTTTCACGACACTGATCACTGACTTTGGACGGCAGGCGGGTTTTAAGATTAATACTTCCAAGAGTGAACTCCTTTTATTGAACTCTATACCCACGCGCCATTGGCTCCAAGACACCTGTTTTCCGGTAGCTGACCGCC
>CM070035.1:99649311-99667789 GCA_036250615.1 Ptychadena robeensis | reverse complement strand
AATATTAGACTGTATAATTTAACCTGTCTGATGAGACATGCCCTGGACTGGCTCAAAAATGAATCGCATTATTCTAACTTTGAATTAGAGTCTGCTATGGTGGTGCCTTGGCATCTACCGAACCTGTTGCATTGTCCTGTGTCTAGCCTGCCACGCGACCTCAACTCCAACTTGCTCATTAGAGACATGGTGGTGGCCTTCAGAGAAATTAGAAAAAAGTAAAATTTGCCTATTTCGGTTTCTAGATTCACTACGTTCATAGGTAACCCATTATTCCCAGCGGGGGTATCCCAGCCGGTTTACGCTTTCTGGGCATCCCATGGACTTAAGTACGTTAAGGACTCATGGTAGACATGCCTGGCCTTACCTGCTTGAAAAATTTGACATCCACTTGCCCCACAATCACTCCCTGTTCTTCCATCAGGTGGACCACTTCTGTAACGCCCTGCCAAAAAACATGTCGACGATGTTCACTACCTCTAAACTTGATACCATGATATCCACGCCAACACATGGCATATCAGACTTACATACTGGCCTACAAATCTATTTTACTGTTGGCTTGAACACCACTAGTGCGGCCAACTGGGCCAAGGACTTCCCTCATGAGAACTTAGCTGAGTCCCTTAATTCAGGATACCAATCGGTGCGGACGCACATGGTTTCTGAAATATGGAGGGAGACACAATATAAAATAATGCATAGGGCCTACAAACTTTGTATGCAACCGCTCACAGATGTCCCTACGGGCCAAAAGCCACGTCCAATTGCCCCAAATGTCTTACCGAGGCCCCGTCACTGACCCATTACTTCTGGTCCTGCCCAGCTGTTTCGAGTTTTTGGTCTAAGGTGGCTCGATTTCTGAGTTCGACAATGGGCCACACCGTGCTGCTAGACCCCATGCTGATGATCTTTGGATATATTAGTCCTTCTCTCAGGAAGTGCCTTCCCCGCTACCATGCTTGGCTCCAGGTGGCTTTGCTGACAGCCCGCAGAGTGATTATGCACCAGTGGATATATGCCGAGCCTCCCTCCTTGCCCTTTCTATGTACCCACCTTCAGTCTTTATTTTATAAGGAGCTGAGAGGAGTAGATCGACACAGTGTAAGCACTTCCAACAAATTCCTTACTAGATGGCACCCGTTTATGATTCACCAGTTACTACCTAGGGAGTTGGATCGCGTGCTGCTCCTACTGAGAGGTGGGACCCCCCCCCCCCCCCCCCCCCCCCCCCCCCCCCCCCCCCTTCGCACACTCACAGACCCATTGAGGTGGTTACCTACCTGCGGCATTGTCATATTTGTTTGTATTTACCTGCTTACTATTTGCAACGTGACCGGTTATGTTTCATTGTATACCCGACTGCCTCTTTTTATTGATTTTCGTTGTTATAGGTCTGAACTGTTTGCCCGTATATATGTTCTTGCCTAGCGAAGTTAGATGTTCAAATCTACTTGTAACTACTTGGTTGTATTGTACTGCAGAGATTTTGTTTTGTTTTTTGCGAATGTTTATATGAAAAAGTTGAATAAAGAAATATTGAAAAAAAAAGAAGTATAGAAGTCACTCATCATGTTTGTATTTAAGCAAGTGGAGCTTTTTCCCATTAAAAGAAAAAGATCTGGTGTCCCCCATGGCCATATGCGTTACTCAACACCTGGACACTTGGCATTGAGAAAATGTGAATATGCTTACTGTCTCAGACCCAGACAAGAGAAGCGCAGTTAAGTAGAGTTTTTGTAGAGTGATTGGACCATTGTGACAGCTCTAAAATGTTTGTTTTTTTTAAGTTTGTTTTTATTTAACCATAAGCCTAAATATATGTAACTCCAAGCCATCCAAATCCATTGACTCAATGAAATTTAGTATCATTGTTTAAAAATAATAGCTTGCTGTAGAATAAACAGAAAGGTACATGTTGATAATAATACGTTAAAAAATAGAACACTCTATACACTCATTGCCACCTGCTTTGTGGTCTGTTGTGATGCTGACCCCATTTATCAGAATGAATAAAAGGGAAAGAAACAGACAGCATTGCATTTCTATTAAATCAGACATTGCTCTTTACTCAGTGACCGACATTCATTTGTACTGGACTGTATGTGCACACTGCACTGCTCACATTATAGACTAAATGAGACCTAACTCGGATTAATCATGAGGTGGAGTCGAGGGGGCATGACAGTGGGACACCCAGCATTAAGAAAAGCTTTTGCCATTGTTTTCAGTTTGGTAAAGTCTAAACTGACCAACTTGCAGACTCTGAATTGTTGTGAGATGTGCGTATTCCCAAAAGCAAACTAAAATTTTTGAGTTTGTTTTGTAAAACTCCTTGTCAAGTTCAATATGTTCTGTTTCCTTTTTTACTCTTTGAAAAAGTTTTTTGTGTCTAAATTGCAGAATTTGTAATTTTAGAGGTGAAGGCCCACTAAACTAGATTGATGGTCTGAGTTAAAATGTGACACCGTAATAAAATGCTTCCTAAAGATGCGTTGTTACTCATGGCACTATGTGCGCCTACGCTAATGAAACAAATGTTCCTCGTGAGAAATTAGCACCATCATATGTAAAGCATACATAGCTGATTTATCCGTCAATTGGCACTAAATTACTTTAACTTTTATAAGCTTTTACACTAGGGCCTAAAAATCTTACACAGCTCTTTTTTCAGGCTTGCACAAATGCAAATAGTTTTTCAGTCTGTTTCTTTTTCTAGCAAGAAAAAAAAGGCTTCTTAAAAGAGATTTACACATTGTTTACTGTTAATCTAATTATTACGTTTCCTTTCACAAACTCTGACCTAAACCTACAACTTAATACTAAAGCTGGGCATAGACATTGCGATGGGCGGCTGATTTGAGGCAGATCGTCTGCGTCTAATGATGGCATCATACATGGCCGGTCATTCCAAAAATCACCATATAATTTGGGGACCAGCATCCCCATCCAAAGTAATGAGATCAACCAAAAATCCAGACATGTCCATTCTTTGGGCAATCAATTTATGGATTGTTTTCCGGCTTATGGAGCTTTAGATTTGAGGCCAATTGAACGAATGATTGATTGCCACGAACGTGCACAGCGACTTGATCATCTGTTAAATCAGCCGCAGAACTAAGCATCTATGGCCAGCTTTAGTTATAGGACTAAAAGAAAAATGTTCACCTTAACAGATTCCTTATTATCCACAAAGGATGTAAATACACTAAGTGGCGTTAATAGGTTTGGTGTCATCCAGTGCTTTAAACCAATGGTGTTACCCCATAATGGTGTACATGGCATGATGCGACTAATAGAGTATTATGGGTGTCAAATTGTGCCTTTTCAAACCTACATATTGCCTTGTGAAAGTATTATAGTCTATGCCAGTGGTTCTCAACCTTTTTAGATCCACAACCCCGGAAGTGACGTTGAGCAGTGTCACTTCCTGTATTTGGAATGCGGAAGTTCCAGTGCGGGGTGTAACTTCCACATTCCAAATACCAGAAGTGACACTCCGAGAGATCACTTCCTGCACATCAGGTAATTATAATGTCCCCTCCCTTATATTTTCCCACCCTGCTAATATTTGCACTAGCATTATTCTGCATTATTATTCAGCATTTTTCTGCATTATTATTCTGCATTATTTGCACTAGCATTAGAAGTCAGGAGGGGGCATTTCTCTCCTAGTTAACCGCCCACCTTCCTTGCTTGTTAGCAGCAGCTCTGTTGCTTTCAATGAGCTCGGCTACCCTTGTGAAATGGTAAATCGACCCCCAAGGGGGTCCTGACCCATAGGTTAAGAACCACTGGTCTTTGCAATCTGTAGGAAGATGAGTGAGTTTTATCAGTATAAGGTCAATATTTGAGTGGCAAAGTACAGTAATGCTTGGATAAAAATACTTTAAGATGCACTCTAGAAGTTACAGTACAGAAAATTTGGTTATTTATATGATTCTTTTGTTCTGGCAGGCATTCATTTTTAATTTATATTATCATTTGGCGAATGAATACTAAAATGTCATCCGTTCTCAAACATGTTTTTTGTGAAGAAACGGTAAACAAGTAAACAAACAAATACTGTTTACCGCAAATTTTCAAAGTATGCTAATGTACTAATTTATACAAGATTTAGGTATTCAACAATGTCCTTGCAAATGCACAAGAGCAATAAGATCTATCTGAACAAAATACATACAGAATCTTCTATGTACTGCAATATGTCTGGCTTAAGAATCTAAACTACAGTGGATGATAATACTATTTTTATGGCAACCACTCTTTTCTCTATAAAATCAGCAACACAAAGCTATGCAAATGTTATGTATTTTAGATAACAAATTCTCGAATTCATTGTGAATATTAGGTGATACATTTGTGAGATTTTGTGAATACGAATATTGCTTTTGCTGCTCATCACTAGCTGTAAAGTGTCATAATGAATGCCAGCTACTGGTGGGATCGGGCATACACGCCTGTGCTGTGCGTTCCCGCAGCCAAGGGGCAGGAGAGGTGGCCCCAAAGACCTCTATGTTAATGGAGGTGGGGTCGTTTACCCAGCCCACATCACCAGCGTCATCGATGTATAGAGAGAAGGGCGGGAATCACGGCAGTGTACAGTGTACTCTGTCACGATCACTCGTACATGAGGTGCAGGCAAAAATAGCACGAAAATGCTGTAACCCCCAGGAAGTTAAATAATAACTGTAAATGCCCCCTATTCCTTGACACAATTAAGGTTTAATTTATTCAATGAATCTCACTATTGGAACTCCATGCTGCTATTATTTTGTACACACCTCTTTCATGATTCAATTGAAACAAAATCATCAGCATGCGTGTCACAACTTCTAGGTCTGTTGTTTTTTTTATAACTCTACTACACTTACTAGTATGATTTTTCATTTATACCAAAAGCATGAATTGATCTAGTTAGTGATACTGAATTGTGATTATTCTTGAACAAAACGGTATATCCACAACAAAATTATTATTATATACATATGCATATATTTGTGTGTGTGAATATTGTGCTGGTCTATGATGCTGGGTTAGGAATTAGGCATGTGTCATATACAGTGCAGGGCTGCTAAGTCTCTCTATTAATCTATATTTTTTATATATATATAGGCACTAAAGACAGTATGTAAACCCAGATCTGCTTTTTAAGCCCCAGTTCAAAGGGATCCCACATGATAACACAGGGATAACTGGGCTAGTGGCCAGGCCTGGTACTCTCAACTGCTTATACAGGTGTGCCGGCAGCGGTGAGCCTGATACCACACAGCTTCCTGGAACGACACAGTTAAATTACAGCATTGATCCAGCTGCACTATATGGGTGGCAATGTTCCAGTGGGGTGGCACTTCCCCCAAAATCCGTTGGTCCTCTTAGAATGCATATGTGGACTCTAGTCTGCTAGTACCCTGAAGGGAGAGAGTGTACCTACCTAGACATGCAATCAGTGGCCCTGTGTTACATATTGCTCCAAGCACTGGTGGGAGGTGTTCACCCAAGTGGTCTCAGAGCAGAGCCCCACAGATATAACAAATGCAGAGTTTGTGTGGGATAAGCTGCACTCACTCTAGCAGTTTCCTTAAACAGCTGAGCGGGGACAGGGAGACATGAGTGCAGATTCCTCTTGTGGGCCCCCTCCCTTCCCTGTGTATTGTGTATGAGGAAGATAAGATGCCCTGAAGTGTGCTCTCTAGTGACACCATTTTTGTGCCTGAAATTGTGTAATTTATTCCCTAATTCCCATGAACACATGAAATATTTTTTTCCCCTGCTCTCAAAACTGGTGCGTCTTATGGTCAGGTATAGTTCAAAAATAAGGTAGATAATGTTATGGAGGAAAAGGTGGTAACTTTAAACAAACATTTAGCAAAATTCATAAAGTATCAAGTTGCATTTTTGCAACAATTTTGCAAAACTTCCATTATAGATAAGCAATCATTTTTTTATATTTTCACTTTTTTTGTATAATTGAAAGGTGAATTTAATTATTACAATGCTTTCCCAAAAATACTTTTTAAACTGTATTATCAGCATTAGTACTGTCTGTAATCTAGCACTTTCTGCAGTGGAATAGGCAAGTGAAGCAGCAGGAGCTGTTATAAAACTGATTAATGAAGTAGGTATCATTGTGAGCATACACAGGCTAGAACTGCAGGCTGTTGTCATTAATGAGGAACTAAACAACTTTATATGTTTGATAAACTGCTGAGTAAACTAAGAAGCCTCAGATTATTTTATTATTTTCAATAGGCAGAAGTAATGAGCACAATGTAGAGTATTATAGGGTGATATAAAGAGTTGTTTTGCACATATGCAATGCAAATCCATATAACTGGGGAAACATATGCTTATCAGAAACCATATGTTCATTTCTTTGGTTAAAAGCTAAATCTGACACCTTCATTTTGTGGTATAGATTAAAATGCAAAATGGGATCAAAGAAACTAATATCTGAATACTGTATGCTACTGTGTATATATGCTTCAAATGAACTGTGATTGTATGCATACTGTTAATTAAACACTTTACACATATAAGCCAGGAGGATTTACAGCCATTTCTGTTTTCAAATACAGTTAAGCTTTTTAATGTTAGTGTGTGAGCTCCATATGTACTACATAAACCTGACAAAGTGTCTGTGGTAAGATGGACCTTGGCCCCAACACTGAGATGCAGTGACTTGGCTCTCCACATGACGTTACAGATCTGCAATGCCCTTCTGCAATAAGAATTTCCTTACTGGTACCTTCCACTGTGGTGCTACAATTTTTTAAATGACTCTGAGTCCAGCTGATATGGAAACAGCTGCCGTGCTAGGAGTTCTGACGAGCCAGCTATTAGACATGAGTGGCTGGTGAGGTGGCTCGTCAGCAAGAGCATCTTCTATCTCTTATCTCCCTCATGGAAACCTGACTTTGGGAGAAAGTGCATGAAGCGGGTGGATTGGAAGGTGGAGGGGAGGAGAAATGGGGACGCAGAGGAGAAGAAGACAAGGCAGGAGGTGTAACATCTGGAGTTTTCAGCCATTGCTCCCACAGACCTTTGTGATAGGAGCTCATGTGCCTTCTCAAAGTTGTTGTGCCTAGGTGGGCTTCCCATTTGTTATGCGCAGAGTGTAGACAGCAATGCTGTTGTCGGTAGCAGACACATGAAAAAACGCCCAAACTGCAGAGCCTTGGAATCGCAATCTGGTTGCAGTGGTGGGCGTGTTGGCTGCCTGACTCCTGCTTTACTTTTAGTTTTGTGTTTTACTCCTGTCCCTTGCAAGCTCACCTTACCTTGTACCCCAAATTTCCTCTTATTCCTCATCTGATGGCAAAAATGGTTGTACATCAGTTAGAAGAAATGATTCATCAAGGGGATGTGGTGTTGCGAGTATGATGAGGAGGGTGGAGAAAATAGCTCCTCAGACACAATAATTGGGGAGACTGTGGTGTTGTGTGGGGTGCCCACAGCAGAGGACAGTAAGGGACATTCCCTCTGAACATGACACACCATGACAGACCATAGGATGTCGCAGCAGAAAAGAGTGTCCCTATTACACAGCACACTGTGGTGTCACTGCTGTGCTAATTGTACAAAAGACACACAATGGCAATGTAGCCATTGTAGTAGTTGTAGTCAAGTAGTAGTTCTAAAAAGGACTTTTGGGTCTCACAAATTGTTGAACTTTAGCTAACAGGACAGCTGGATAGCAGCCTGACTAAACTCTCCCTGACAGCACTTACAGCAGCAGCTCTCCCTATACTACCTCCTTGTTCTGCAGACACAGGATGAATCCAAGATGGGCAAGGGGCTGCTTCTTTTATGGGGCGGGGTGGTCCAGGAGGGAAAAATGTGTTATTGGCTATACTGTACCTTCTGACCAAAGGTGAGGGGTCAAAGTTTGCCTCAATGTAAAAGGATAGGGGGCAGGTCAAACACTCATAATGTTCGCTGGTGCGGCAAATTTCTAACATGCAATGTTCACCATGAACTGTCTGCTGGGCAAACAGTTCTACCATCAAATTAGATGTTTAATGATGAAGTTATACATAAAATAACAGACCCAATAGTTCATAGGGCCTTTAAGCTATAGAATTGTTAGGTAGGTCGATTCAAGCATTAGGACAGGTAAAGTTAGGGGCAGTACTTTTAAGTTGAAGTGTGTTCAAAGTTGAGCTTAATCCTTATTTTGCAGCACACAATCACAACAGGAAAATGTTGTATGAATAATATACCCAGTTCTCACTGGTCAAAAGCAGGAACGATGACATATTAGTTATTTTTACTAACCCTGTTAGTAAGGCTGTGGAGATAAATTAAAAAACAATAAACTAACATTTACACAAGGGGTGACTAGGTGTGGATTTTTCACTTTACAAACTTTTTTAAAAAAAATTATAACTTATAAAATATGGTGGCTATAGGTACAACATGTCTTCCCTGCTTTTATGTTTTCCCAACTGTTTACAGTTGGTTGTTCCTGGTAGAATGCTTTTCAACAGTGTGCTACTACACTGCTACCACAATTGCCAAATCAATCAAAATTGATCATTGTTGTTTGTGTTAACTCCTCTATGACAACATTGCACTTCAAAAGTCCTTTTAATTAAATCAACCTCATGTACAATCACTTAGAATTCTCAGAGTTTTCATTAGGTTTTTATTTAGCATACAGAATTGGCAGGCCTGGTTTCTTTACTTGGGGAATAGGAAAAACCATATGTGGCATCTTTCATAGCACCTGTTGCTCTGCTCAGCTTGCTCTTCTTGCTCCAGTTCTTAAATCCCAGCTGCTTTCATGGGTATTTCGTTCACTGAAAAAACTGTTTACTCACCAGAGACCACTTTCTCTGTGAGAATAAAATGTGAATGAACACTGCACGTTATTTTAACATTTGATTTATTGAAACAATCTGAGGGCATGAAATACTTGCAGCTGGAGCTCAAGGAGGCAAAGGCAAGCTACTATACATCTGGGCCAGTTTACAAATGAGCTGATGTTTAGAGAACAAATTGGCCAAGTCAATTCATTTGAGGGAACATGCTGTTCCAGACTAGTTTTTTATGTATTTGAATGAGACTGAATTTCTGTATCTAATTATTCCTAGAGTAGACAGTGTAGAGGCAAAACTTTGTTTTTGTGCTCAGGGTTTCCTGTGAATATTAAATCTACAGTCCTCATGGCAATAGTAAATATAATTGTTTATGATTAAATATTTATTCCTGGTTCAACAATTATTTAACAAAGGGGATAAAAAGCTATCGGCATCACCGCTAGGAGGTTTAGGACTTGTCCATAGCTCGATTAAGGAGCATGTTGCTAGGGATACAAGACTTCAGGTAAGTCAAGGAATTCTTATATAACTGTTGACCCAAGCAAGCGTTTAACCAAGCTGTGATTTAACAGCTATACCCAAAATGTTGTTTGTTAATTTGGCAATGAAACAGTCAATGTTTTTCTAGTAAGTCCTGGAACCTGTACAGTATAAGGTATCTGTCTAGTAATTGGGGAGGTGCTAATGTGTCATACAGGGTAAAAATATGATGGATAGGAGGAGCTTCTGGTCTTCTGCCAGTTCCTGCCATCTTTTAGTTATTGTGCCTAGCTCTTCTGGGCTTTTCCAGGACATCCCCAGGCTCCACCAAGTTTAGAGCCCGGAGAGTGTCACTTTCCTACTAGGCCATGAGTTGAGGTAGGAGGACTCACCTTTTAACATAGCCATGAGATTGGAGAACATTCTCCACTACCTACAAAATCAGCACCTCTTGTTATTGGACATCTGTTTTGTAACATCTGTTTGTATCCCTAAGAACTGTACACTATCTTCAACTTACAGAAATAGTGAAAGGCTATATATATATGCATAGCATTTACAATGGTGCTGTGTTGTGTGAATAAAAACTCTGTGCAGACTATGATGCTCGTATGTGCACAGGCACGACATAGCCCCATTATTATGAATGGCCAGTGCTGGTAAAAAGGTCAACAGGAGCAAATAGTAAAACTAGGGAATTAACAAAAAAGTCAACTGATCAATGACTACAGCAATGACTGAGAAAAGTCAACAAGTCATCAGTTTTTTTCCTTTTTCTGTATGTGCACTTGTATGTACAATGCAGTCTCTGTCTTATGCTGACACGTTCTTCGTCGTAATCAATTATTATAGTCACTTCATAAAAAGGGCGGGATTTAAACACAAGATGAGAGACATGGCAACAGAGGCATTAGGTGACAAACGCACCAGTATGGAAATACTTCACTCTAGACCACATAAACCATACAGTGACCTGCACAATCTGCAAGTCCGTATTAAGTACAAGAAAAGAACTACCATTATGCGTGGCCATCATAAACAGCAACCATGAGCTAACATTAACTTGTCGTTAATGCCCTAGTAAGAAAATAACGGTAGACTCAGGAGATTGCATGCACCCAGGGTTAAATCTTTAAGGCGTTTTTTTTCTCAATAACGCTTAAAACACACATCATACTTTTATTTTATTGCAATTTCTTCATTAGTAAATGAGAACAGATAAGCAGAGCTTCAGAAAATCTAAATGTAGCACAAAACCTAAATCAGATTTTCCATTACAGTAGCTAAAACAAAGTTTAATGGATGAAGGAACTAGCAACAGAATTATGGTGTAATGATTTCCTATAGTAGTTGTTTTACATCAAGGTTCTTTTGTCATTAGCTGTACCTGAAGGATTCTACTCACAAAATTATATGTTCATGGAAAATATATTTTCATTATATGATTATTGCACTGTAAGTGCATTGTTCTGTAGTAAGTGATTACCTAACTCCTATCTAAAATTATTTTATGGTCTTGGGCTATTTAAATTTTTATTTGGTTTGCTGTGTTATAGAACAAAGAAGACAAGCAGCTGATATTGGATTTAAATTTTGTTGAACAAACTAATCAAAACTTTTTATTTGCATGTATATCTTTTCTGAGTCTGTTTGAATATAGTAAACATAATATAATGGTTTTATTGGGGGGGGGGGTTATATTAAAATCATCAAAACTTAATAAAACATAAAGCTGCTGAAACAGGAAGAAAGACAAATTAGGATAAGTCTGAAATTTAGAGATGCATTAACCCCCTTAGCGGTCTGCCCATATCATGCTGTTTTTACCGGCACAGTACATGCAATTGCAGCAGAGTACAATGTACTCTGTACTGAAATTCCCATCCTCCCCCCGCCTCTGTCTGTTGTGTGTGCTGCTCATCACTATTGATTTTCTGCATTTGTTTCAGGCACCACCCCAGTCGCATCACGGTGATGCCGAAGGGGCGATGGGGCGCCAAAGACCTTCATGTTAATGGAGGGGTGTTGGTCTTCCAGCTCACTTCGCCCGTGTCATTGATGATGTTGGTGACGTGAGCTGGAAGACCAACACCCCTCCATTACATGGAGGTCTATGGCGCCCCCTGCCCCTTCAGCATCACCGTGATGCGATTGGGGTGGTGCTGGAACAAATGCAGAAAATCAATAGTGATGAGCAGCTCAGGCAATATTCGTATTTGCTAAATATTGCAAATGTTTTGCCTAATATTCTCAGTCATTATTACCTTGAAAAGATTTTTGCAATAAAAAGATGATATTCGCATATTTTTGCGATCAACACTGTCACATGAAAACCAATAATTTAATACCTTCCTTCTACAAATCAGCACTTGTCCATGCACATATTGGACCATGCAATTACAAAGATAAAGCACTATATTTAAGATCTCGAAGTGCCAATACTTGCAATAAAAATTTGTGATTCAAATATTTGTGATCAACACTAAAGATCAATAGAATAAGTGATGAAGTATTTTATATATAACATAAAGGCCAGAGGTATATAGTAACAACTAATTTTTGTGCCACACCCCGAAAATTCTATAAAACAACGATTAGCAGGGGAGAAAATGGGCTTTTAAGGCACTGGACTCGTTTCAAACGTAAACAATCAAATGTTTTATTAAACAAAAGGCCAACAGTACCAATCAGGTTGGTCCTAGTAATACATAACTATGTCAGTCATATATTGGAAAGTACAGCACCATACTTGCTTGAATTTTGTACCAACATGTTTCGCTCCGTATAGGGCTTCTTCAGGATTTTTCACAAGTATAGGTCGTTTTTTAAATGGTAAATATACAATTATAACATATATTATAAAACAAAGGTACAATATATGCAATTTTCACTATTGTTCCTGTTATTGATCCCACATCGTTACACTTTAGTGTTTTGCGTTATGGACGTGCAGAAAATGATATATTTCAAAAATCAGTAAAGGTTGTTGTGAGGACTTACCCAACTTTAAATTAGACATGTAGGGTGAAGGTGTTCCTGCGCTCAGGGTGTTCCTAGCTTGAGGGTGTCCCACGGTCATTGGGAGATGCTCTTGGCTGTTCGCCCCCACGACTATAAATATAACAGCCTGCGAGACCAGTGAAAGTGCAGCAAGCACGGTTTGCAAGGCTGTTGCCCCCAGAAATAAGACACCGAAGGGTGAGGGGCTCTCGCCTGAGATTGGGGTTCCGCAGAAGGAAGTGAAAAGGTATAGGAGAGGGCATCCCGGTTATGGAACCAGGGACATGAACAGGGGTGCAGGAGGGGAATGGGGGAGCGTGTGGTGTGGGGCGGGGGCTGGGGGGGGGGGGGGGATGGAGTGGGGGGTGGGGGGGAGACCGTTGAGAAAATAGTGTTAGAGTGCAACAAGAGAGAGCCCAAGAAAACCCAAAGAAAAAAACACAGAGGAGGGAAACACCAAAGAAAGAACAAAAAAAAAAAAAGGAAATTCTCAGTAACAATGCATGGATCCTCCCCATTCCCTGCAGGTATATGGGAGAGAGGGGGGTAGGGGAAAGGAGAAAGAAACGTAGGCAAGTAGGAGAAAGGCAAGCGATGGCCCGGCAGATCACAAACAGCCAGTGTATACAATGGGTCACCACTTTCCCCCACCAGCCAGGACAGGGACATGGTCTGATAAATGTACATATGAAGTAGTCAGAGTGGGTACTGGTGTCTTATACACAGGGATGCTGTCCCGAGGGGCTTGCATCCACTGTAGTTAAACCTAAGTTTGTGTAATGCATAGTGATCATTGTGAAGCACTGTTAAAAACGGCTGTAGCACTCACTTTTAGTGGGGAGAAGGGACTTTCAAATCGGCACTGGTGGGGGAAAAAGCTCAAAGAGCCCTCAGATTAGAGCACACTGGCTGTTGAAGCAGGGTTCTGTTAAATAGTCCCTAAATTAGGGTGATGGGAAAACAGGGGGGGGGGTGCGGATGTATGCTGGGGGGGAAGGGGTCTCTAAAGTTAGGGAGACCCCGCAGAAATAGCAGCCCGGCTGGTGATGACGTCATCACCCCGTGGGCGCCCCTGCATTTCAACCCAATGCCATACACTACCCGGAAGTCCGGAAGTCAGCGCATGCGCAGAAATACGCGCACGCACAGAAATACGCGTACACGCAGAAATACGCGCATGCGCAGATCCGGACAACTGCCGGCGGGTGAATCAATGCATCCCCGTCCTCTCCTGTCAAAGTGAATAAGTGATGAAATCTGCAGATACTACTTATCTAAAGCACATACAACTGACAAACACCTTGACACTGTTTATGCTACAAAGATTATTAGGCATGTGATTAAACGTTAAAGATGAATTTCAAGACATCTCTCAGCACAGTAACTACTTAATTACATCTCTAAAATGTTGCTGGTACTACAAACTTTAGTTTTTTTTTTTTAAATAAGATACAAATTTGTAAGCATACAACTACAATCTCCTCCCATTGACCCTGTTGCAATTTCACCCTCTTCTCGCCTTTCTCTTCTGGGTTCGAAAACTTGGACATCATGATTGGACAGATCAGAATTATGCCAGCGGTGCTCTTATCACATCTTATCACATTTCTATTAAAGATTTTCACAGGAAAAAATAAACATAAAAAAAATATTCTAAGATTTTTTATAAGTACAATGAGAAAAAAAATAAAGGAAGGAAAACAACACAAAAGTAAAACAGCCTTTATGCGTAACATATATAGGTAAAAAGTCAATGAGTTTTATGTTCAGCTTTGAATAACCAAAAAGGTTGTTATGAGCAGTAACCTTATAAGTAGCAATAAACAGGACCTTCAAATAAAAAAGAAAGACTACAGGGAAATGGATATAGAGTATGGCAAAAGAGAGCAGGTGGTGTACAGAATAAAAAAAGTGTATAGAAGAATAGAACAGAAGATATAGAGCAGGATTAGAGCTGTCAATTGAAAAAGAGATGAAAAAAAACACAGTAGGTCACACTTTGATTTAGACCAGTGGATGGCAGTAGAAGAAAGGCGTGGTTTACAAAAAGTCAGAAAATGTATGTTGATATCAAAACCTACATCATATGTGGTTTGAGGACTGTAAATGATCAGCCTGGTTTACAGGATACAATAAGGATGTGTTAACTTCAGAGATCCAGTAGATGAGGCAATATTTTTGGTTGCCCCACTTGTTTACAGTGGTCATCTATATAACTGCTTTACATTACATCCTGGAATTGCAGTTTGAAATGGAACCAAACCCAATGATATACACTAAAACAAGCCTCTGGTTTTAACTGTCAAAGGTGCCAGTGTGCATATGACTCTCAACCATTGTTCTGATTGCTGGTGTGGCGTGATAAGATCAGATCCAAATTTAAGCTAAGTTTGCACATTCTTTGGCTGTTAAAGTTACAAAGGTTTAGATCCTGCCTTAAATGAGCATGAAAAAGCAGTATAAAATGAGCTAATATATAACAGCTGTAAAACCAGGTTTAATCACTGAACTGCTCTATGCAGAGCAGTGAAGAACTTCTCCCTGATAGGATTCATTTAAGTGTGAAGTTCTACAGGGCTGTGGAAGCACACTGAAGTAGAATTTTCTCCTACAGCCTAGTGAATAGCAAAATATATTTTTACTTCTTCTACATTCTTACTTACTGTGGCAAGTTGGGGAATTGCTCGTGGGCTGCAGGGATCGTGATTCAAAAGTATCAGGCAGAAACACTGTCCTTAAATGCAAAACTCAGGCATCCGCCTGCAGGTTTTATTGTCAGCCAGTTAAACAAAGGCAAAACAAAGCTTCAAACAAATAACAGCCCGGCTGGGCAACTAGCTATGTAGTGAAGTGGAAATTCACTTAATGTGTAAATACATAGGTCTGGCCATGACATGGTTTATGTCTGTAAAAATTTTGTTTTGTCTGGAAAATATGTAAATGTGTTAAGCACCTGCTGCTGAGTCACCCAAGGCCCAGATAAAGCCCTCCCTCCCTCAATGTATCTAATCTGATCTGCCCAGTTAGTGATAATAGTGTTCTATAGAACATTCTGGGCCATTCTGTTTTTCCTGCATTCTGTGTGGATCACTGTGCATCTCCGGAGCTGAGTTGAGGCCTTCATCAGGATCAAGCCTCCCTTCCAGGACTGACCACATCTTGGATCTCAGATGGACTCCCAGCAGGCTGGTTAGGCATGTGTTTGCAACTATAAACCCTAAGCTGTATGCCCCATCCCTACCACTGGGTGATGGAAAATGCCTGTAAATAATCTATCCTGCTAGTAAACATTGTAAATATGCCCTATGTGGACAAGTGGACAATCGTTTATTGGGAGTGGATGAGGAACCCATATTGTGTGAAGCCATAAAGACGGGGGTACACAGAGCATCCAAAAGAACCTAGTTGTGGTAGTGCACCAACTCACACTGCCCAGCATTACAGCTACCTAACTTAAGTAGACTAAAGCAGGGTACAAACATGTAGATATGGGACAGATCGATGGCTGCTTCAAGCGCAGTGCGTGCTCACGGCCATCTATCTGGCCCATATCATATGCGGCCACCCCTGTTTTCGAGTGGGACCAATCAATCCTGCTCGAAAACAGGTATATCGGACATTAATCACGGCCGATGTCCTTTGCTTTGCATGGAAACTGTGGGTCTCCATGCAAAGCGTTGGCTGAGCTCCTCCAATATCTGACAGCAGTGTGATGACAGGAACATCGGATGACTCCAATATCGAGCTGTCTGTTCCTTGCTTAACTCACTACAGAGTGTAACCCAAAACAGCAGTTTTAAACTCACAGTTGAGTGCTCAGTCCATGCTCTCAGCTTGTCTCCAGCAAGCATGTGTCATTTCCTCTACACACACCCCCAGTCAGCCAGCAACTGACTACTCTTTTAACGACACCTGAACTCCTGTGTGAGTAAATCCCGGACCTGGTTGCTAAGGGATCCTCCCTACTCTTACCTTGGTCGGCTCCAGGGCCCTAAACCACAGCTGTCACTCTGAGCCATATAACAAAAACCAAACACACTGTTTCCTTGGAGCCTTTATTGCAAGAAGGGTCTAAACCTAGGTGCAATTTATGCACCGTCTAGCACTTTCCAATGCAAATAACGGGGCACCCTATCACATTCCTTACTATTCAGACTCTTTTGAATGGCACAATGTTCTGCTTCTTTATTTGACCTCAAATCATCTATTCTTTACTTTTGCAGAAATGTCTTAACTGATTAAGAGGATGCTTTCTGTTACAGTCACATGACCCACCCCAAGATCACAATATGAGACACATTGCTGGTACCAGAAACAAGTGATTTACATGAAGAACATGTAACCTTACTAAAGAAAACACTTTCATAAAAATGAACACTGAATTATAAATGTTGAATTATTAAATTACAGCACGTCGTTTAGAGCAATTTTGTATGTCAAATGCCAACATAATAACAAAAGAACAGTTACCATTTCAATTACATGCAAACTGAGAAATTGCTACAGTTGGTACTTACTTACTATATTATAAAAAAAAATGTCACTAAACAATTAAACCATTATAGTCCTAGGTAATGATTGCTTTGTAAAAAGATCATTTGCATTTGATAATAATATTAAATATAAACCCCTTTTCTTTGTATGAGTGGCAAGATATCACTGTTCCCTTCAAATAATTAATTTATTTAAGACTCCTGCTTTTTGTCGCATTTGCATCTGAAATTGGGCAAAGCAATGAATATTAAAAATAGCAAAGTTTGGCAAACCTTTTGAGTGCAAAACAAAATCATGAATATGCATTTAATAATGTATTATCAGTCAACCACCAAGCAAAAGTGAGGCTAAAGAGTAGTAACAGGAATTCTCAGACCAACATAATACTTCACGTAACTTACATTGAACATACATAATAGGTAGGATTGTAAGTGATGAACAAAATTCATAACAGACAAAGTTGGGCTGTGGAGCTAATAATGTATGCATTTTTTTGAGCAGGTGAAGATAAAATGATAATCAGACTTGCCATCTGCTTGAAAAATTTAAGTCACAAAAGATCATTTGGACCAGCTGCTACCACCTGCTGGAGGACATCCAGAGAAGTAGGCATTTCAAAATGCAAAGCCTAATAGAAAATTATACAACCTGCAGATTAAATTCAATTGGCTTTAAACCCCAAATAAATAAATGATTATTGAGGGAAAAACACAACGCATTATTTATTAGAATTAATTATAGATATTAGAAATGCAGTTTTTGCTGCTCTCTGGTGCTCCGTAGATGATGTTTCTCCTCGCTTTAATAAAATCATGATTGAAAAGCTATACCTTCTTCAGGCTTTTATAAGACCTGTTTCTTTTATCAAGCATGTCTTTTTTTCCATAAGTGAGGAATAAACAATTGTCAACTCCCCTTTAACCTATGGTATGACTGAATAAAAACTTGAAGATAGTCCTTTATGAGTATGAACTTTGCATGGCCAATAAATGGAAACCTTTTTTCTTTAGTCTTGTACATTTAAATCCATGTGCATAATGGACATTTTGTTTTACTGTTACTAATAAAAAATAATATTAAAATATACTTATTGGGATTTAAAATGCTTTTTACTAGAAACAGAGCACATCTATTGGCCCACTGCTGCGCAGTGGGGTTACAGGTGGTGTGCAACTCTTGTATCCCATTCAGGACTTTTGTCTTAAAGGGATTTAGATGTAAAATTAAAGCAATTTGGAAAAATGAAGGATTTCCTCACATGTTTGTTTATTACGATAGAAGGGTAAATAATTATATATTCTACAAAAAGCTGCACTGATCAAGTGTGTGAGGCCAACATCCCAAAATTATATATAAAAGATAATCAACTGGGGAGAAAACCTTCTCACCGTGATTGAGTTTCCCCCTGGGACGAATCACAGGGGCATGGGGACTTTAACGGCCTGGGTAAGGAGGGTATGTCAAAGACAGGTAATTAGTGTAACAATTTGATTTAATGAAAATCACATACAAATGAGTTAAAATCTAAAATACAGCATAGCCAATTGACCCAAACAGTTGGTCATTCTTGTGTTAGTGTTGCAAATACAAATTATCGCACAACAGGTATCTATTAGTCATTGCATCATTCCAACATAGTCCAAAAAAGAAAACGAAAGCGTTCGGATATTGTCCTGCCGATT
>CM070035.1:99608238-99625499 GCA_036250615.1 Ptychadena robeensis | reverse complement strand
CAGGGAGGGCACTCACCTAATTTAAGTTCTAATAATTGGGATGGGAGCATGGACCAATTTTAATAGGCTGGGTTATAATCTGGGTGGTGATAATTTGATTTGTAATATACATAGTAGTCATACGTATAATGGTACACCATTTATTGAGGCAGTGTTGAGTAATTCAGTAATATTATTAATAACAGAAATGTTGCAATGTCATCAATAGATAAAAATAATGTATAAATAAGATAAAATGTTACAAACATGTATCTCACACCGAGGTTCTACATATACAGAGCAATCAAATTGTGCGAGATTGGGAATACATTTTCTCGAAGCATTTCGCCGATTGGCTTTTTCAGGAGAATTCAATGTTTCCCATTGAGCCTTTAGGTGTGATGTAAGTATGTTGGAGGGGACTGTGAGCCCATGCACAGTAAGAGGAGAACCAGGGGGCCAGAATAATCAACCACCCGTCCACCACGCCATTCGGGGAGGCACGGGTCACGGAATAATGGGGGACTATGGTGAGTGCATGATGCCAAGCACCAGCCACCTGTGTGGATAGATTGCATCCCTATTGGGAGCACACACGCACAAAAGCAAACCTGCTGGCCGCCCACCAACACTCATGGACGGGGCAAGGAGGGCACTAATCAGGAGCTGCAGAGTTGCACAGCAGAGAGGACAGAAGAAAGCAATTTTTTAACTAAAACTTAAAACAAAAAGGCATGTTGTGAGTTTGCAAAAACGCAAGTGGAATACTCCCAAAATGTATGAGGCTAAAATGTAACTTTTCAGCCATCAGAGAAAAGGCTTTGTCTGGCTCATACCCAACACATCACATTTCCAAAGGAACACCATCCCCACAGTGAAACATGGTGGTGGCAGCATCATGCTGTGGGACTGAGAACCTGGTTAGAACCTGGTTAGACAGTGGTGCAATTCCTCCATATAAAGCATGATAGGAGCCAGAAGTTTTTTTGTGGAAGCGTTGGCACCTATTCATTTTTTTCTGAGGAAGGTAAACAGCTTTTGCTTGGTGGAGGCTATACTACTATTTATTATGTACAATATGAGTTTAGGGACCGATGGTACCCAACTGAAGTGAGCTTTCTGCATAGTGACGTTAAATTTGGAAAATGCTTTATAAGAGACTATTTACTCATAACCCATCTCCCCCTTGTCTTCTCCTTCCCTTATTGAAACTGCTGTTATGATTATATTTGATTATATTGCTTTAATAAGACATTTGCCTTGACACAGGTCTCTGAATGAGACACAGCCATTCAGATGTCAAGTGAATATACAGAATGTTCTAGCAAAGTAGGCAGGACTGGACCATTCACTCTATATTCCTTCAACCAAAAGGCCAGTGCCAGGAGGGAGGTCTTCACTGCACCAGAGTGTGCAGGGCTGAAACTTTAGCATGTGTTACCCATACCATGGACAGCAGTACCCATTCCATTAACACGCTGATCAACTTATGAAAAGACATGGGAGGCAATATGAGTCCCTGTCTCAAAATGTATTTATTGCAATGCAGAATGTAAATACACAACTCATGCTATCTAATTGTAAAATATCTCAGTCAAAAGTTGGTTAGTGTGTTCAATAAATGGGTACTGCTAGTGCTAATGCAGATAAGATCTCTTCTTGGCAGTGGCTTTTTGGCTTGACTGGAGGCAATGGAACATGTTTCTGCCTCATGGGATGCAGAGCTATTGCTCCCAGCATGATTTGGAATAGAAAACCAAATAATTTTTTACATATTTGGACCAGAAGACGCAGGGGCAATTTCCCATTGATTTTAATGGTAAAAGTGCATCTTATAGTCGGAAAAATATGATATATATAGACACATACACTTTACATTTAGTATTAAAACATCTTTTTAAACCATTTTTATTTATACAGTGTCACAATATTCTAAGCATGGTTAGTTCTAGGGAAAGAACAGATGTTTTGTAATCCTAGCAGATGTCAAACTGTGTGTCTACAGAGTCCAGTGATGAGAATCATCTTCTAGGAAAAATGATGATTTTTTTCAGGGATATGAAGAGAAATGTCCCTAAAGGAAAAAACAATAGTGACAAACACATGTTCTTCTCCACTTTTATTATTAAAAAAATATAAGGGTAGACATAAACTTTTAATATTCAAAGGCCATTGATGACTAGGCCAAATTTGCATTGCTAAAAAAATAAAAAACAAAGAGAAATTACATATAACAAAGCAATTCTTTTATCTACATCTACAAACATAGCCATAGTCATAAAAGTGTGTTAAATATTTTTTTTGCAATTTTATTTTCCTTTTTTTTATGAGGTGAAGTCTGCTGAAAAGTGACTGAAATTCTAAAACAATTATGTGTACTTGTATATATTAGTATATTTAAATGATAAGCTTTTAAGTCCAGATTTGAGAAGGAATTATTTATTCAAGAAGTAGATAATCTTCTCTTTTGAATTTTACCTTTAACTATCTGAAAAACATTGTAATTGATGCAATTGATTGGGTATTCAAACTTTTAGGTAATTTGCATTTCACAAAAATAACATTGGGAACTTAAGTCTAGTTCTGTGTTCCTAACCCATGGTAGAA
Source organism: Ptychadena robeensis (assembly GCA_036250615.1). Classification (NCBI taxonomy): domain Eukaryota; kingdom Metazoa; phylum Chordata; class Amphibia; order Anura; family Ptychadenidae; genus Ptychadena; species Ptychadena robeensis. Next base: position 99,622,913 of record CM070035.1, on the reverse strand, counting down.
AATTATTTACTTATGCACAGTACTGTTGGAGCTTGAAGATTTCATGAATCCAATAAAAGGAGAAAACAGTAACCGTGTTCTTTGGCTCAAAAGACGCCCACGGTTGGAGCTTTGTGCTCCAACTGGCAGAGATGGAGTTAAAAGAGGGGGGAAAGCTTCCCCGCCTCCTGGTCCCAGAGCTGTGCAGAGCTGTATGTGAGCAGACTGAAGCAGCTGCTCACACAAAGAGCCCTGCAGAGGGACAATCCATCCATGGTTTGCAGATCTGTATGTGATCGGCTGCTTCAGTCAGCATGCAAAGGTGCGCTTTTGCAATATAAGACACACTAACTTTCCCCCCCCCCCTTATTTTGGGAGAAAAAGTACCTCTTATAGTGAAAAAATACAAAAGTTGTGGCAGATGATTACAAGAAAAGGATGTTCCCTACAGTCCTGCTCTTTGTCTCTTGAGGAAACTAACAGAGTTTAGCTATGGTGTATTAGCTAGTTGCTGGGAATAAACAGTATAAGCATTATAACGTGATTTGAAGGTCAAAGTAAATAAGTAATACTTTACCAGAACACTAAAAAAAAATCCACTGACTGTATTGTTTTTAGTTAGTTTAGTTAGCTGGGTTTCTTTAACTATGTTTTTCTTTGCACAAGGGGTTACAGAGACAGATACTATGGAAAATCCCTACAAAACATATAAAAAATCTAAAAAAAGTATAACTGCAGTTGCCCTTTTGGTATTGGAATTAATTGTAAATAAATGTTATGGATAGCAAAAATGAGTAAAGTGAATTTTGATAGCATAGGTCATGGGGTAGATGAATTAGTAAAATATGTTGTAATGCAATAAGTGAAGGGAAAAATGAGAAAATGATGGTATAGGAATAGAAATCTTGTCATTGTTAGTTTAAAAAATATTTCAAACAAGCAAATTGTGGCAAAAGGTCAATCACAACATCCAAGTTAAATCTGATTATCATGTTTAGATCACAAACACTTTGATTTTGGCACCATATCTGCCAAGTGCAATCCTTCTAAAAGCATTCTCGGATGACCTCTACCAGTTACTGTAAAATTTGATTGAAATTGGTCCAGCAAATAAATTTTTCTAAAAGACATTCAGGAGGGAATGTTTACATAATACAAAGCAAACAATGTGTAATATTATAGCTTACTATGTATCTCTAGAGGGTATTTGTTCTCTTGTAGCTTACTTTAATAGAAGAAAATTATAATTTTTTTTATTCTAATTTTTTTTCATTGAAAGATACTATTAGACACATTTATTTTGCACATAATTCAGGCTGAGATGGCCAATGAATCCCTTTTATGTTTGAAGGCAGAGGTTGCATTTCAAGATCCATTGACTATGAATGGCTGTTTAGAGCGATATGGCGATTATTATTATTATTAACATTTATTTATATAGCACCAGCCAATATTACGCAGCGCTGTACAATACATTAGGTGGAGATTACAACACAATATAACACACACAGGTACAGGTAATGACCACAGGAGGAAAAGAGGACCCTGCCCTGGTTGGGCTTACAATCTAATTGGTTGGGGGGGAACACAAGGTATACAGTAGGTTGGGGGGGAGTTTGGGACTGGCTGGTGGTGATGGTAGGAAAAGAGAAGAGGGTAGGAAAGAGGTTGGAAGTATCGGTCAGTCATAGTAGGAGGAGGAGAACCAGGAGGAGAGTGCAGGTCACGAATGCCAATAGAGTTGCAGGGTCTGTGAAGAAGAGGGGGGTCAACAGTGTCAAAGGCAGAGGAAAGATCCAAAAGAAGACAGCAAAGAATAGTTGCGATCTTCTGGGCTTCCTTTTTTTACCTCATCTTCTAGCTGTTGTCTATATAACTCTTTATTACATGTTCATTAACCTTCCTGAGCGTTTCGCCGAGGTAGCCGAGGTCTGTACCAAAAGGTTACGCTGTGATCATTGAAAAAAGACGTGTTGTAGGCCTGTAACTGACCAACCAAATATGTCCAAAACCAGGTCTAGGAGACATCATGAAATATAAAGTTGCAAACGCTTAAGTTATTTTAAAAATCACATTCAATTATCAAATTTAATAGAAAACACAAAAAATCTGACCTCAACTCAAATTCATTTTTTTAATAAACCAGACCTGACAGGCGGTTCTGATACCACCGTGCCAGCGAACAATGTCTGTGCGGCGGGCAATTTGCCAGCGGATACCTCAGCTGACCATGGCTTAGGGGATCGCTCCTGCTGCATGGAGGATTGCACCTGTTGAAGACAAAATGCGGAAAAACTGCGTCGGTACTGCATTCATACATGTGCGCACGAGCGCGGCTTTTTCCGCGTGGCTTGGGTGTCTCTGCGCGGCAATGTGCAGCGCTGCCAATGAAGACCGCCACATGGCCAGCATCCCGGCCAGCTTCATATTATCACGGCGGACGCACCCTCAAAATCGGCCAGTATGTCTAATCTGCCGCTATCATTTGAATGGGAAGCTGCTACTTTCTTGCCGTCTTTCTCCCCACTGCAGACCTACGTCCCCCGCAGGGAAGGAAGAAAAAAACAGCCGCTGTGGACGTACGCCCCCGTACAAGTAGTTACGTTGTAGGCCTTTTTCCTTTATTTGCACTTGATTGGATACAGCAAATCCCAACCAATCAAATCCAATATGAAAGGAAACTCATATAAGCAAATCCATGTTTTTTAATTTTGTAGTGTTTTTTTTTCATGTTTGAATGATTGGAGCCAAAAAAGCAATCGCGCCAATCAATGTCAGCGAATGAAAGGAGAAACCATACAGGACAAAAAAAAAATTTTTTTGTTCACATTTTGAACTTTCCGCCCCTCCCGATGACCGATCGTGCACCCGCCGCGCGTTCTTGTTCTTCGAACGCATCAGGACACCAGGGATTCTGATGTTCAGGACATCGGGGGACACGGGGAGAGAGCCAGCAGCAAGTCTCCATGCGGCTGCCTGCAAGCCATCTCACATGCAGAGGTCACAGCAGCCCAAGTTAATTCAGGGCATAAACCATGTTAAGCGACTTATTAGCCCGAATATAACATCGGGATAAACACCCAGAAGGTTAATGAAACAAACAAATTAAACAAGAATAATGCGAATTATAACAACAAAATTGCGTCAAGGTAGTCCTACATATAAATGTGCAGGAATGACAACCATAAGAAGCCATCGTGCCAGCACACTAACAAAATCATTCTCCGCAACAGATTTTTTTGGATTACAGGCCTACTTGTCAGTAACTATGCCCACAGTGCTGCCCCCGCGAGGGAGTTATAAGGTGTTATTTTTTAAATGAGGACTATGCGTTGTGTAGCGGTAGAAGAAGGAAAAGTCATAGCCACCCCACAGCTACCTGGTTTGAAGTAGCTAGAGGCAGGGGTGGACAAACTTTTAATTTGTGGGCCCCCCCCCCCCGAATCTTATATATATATTATATATATAATATAGATATATAAATAGAACAAGGCAATACGAACTTGGATTTAACAAAAAATGTTAGAATTAACACCATTGCCCAAGTCACACTTAGGCCCCCCATACACGGCGGATTCGCCCCCACCGGATCCCCAGCACGATCGAATCTACGGTGCGCGTGCCCACGCGGAACGATCGTGCCGGTAAATCGCGATGCCGCAGCTCACCTGGTCCGATCGTTCGCGGCCGATTGATTCAGGGCGCATCAGAACGCGGATCGCGCGCGAGAACCACAGTTGCCCGTCTTCTATCATGCCCGATTCTGTCCGGATCAGGGGGAGTTGCCAGTTGTGAGGTGCGACATCGGACACGGATCTGTCCCGGAAATCCGTTGGACCAAGGTGGTATTGCTGCCGATGGATCATCTTAATTGTCCGCGATGGATCACACCTGCGATTCCCGGCAGAACTCGCCGGAATCGATCGGAGCTTTGAGATGGAATCGAATGCGGACATGGCAATCCGACAACGTGTATGGCTAGCCCTTTAAAAGAAGCTTACCTTTCTTTTTCCATAGTTTGTCAATCTTGTCAATAGTAATGCCTAGAGAGGGCCTTTGCCATGGGTATGTGCCTACAGTGTCATCACATGATCAAGCCAATATGTGGATGACACCAAACCGCCAAACTGTATACAAGGGATAAAGGACTCCATTCTTCTTAAACAATACAGATACAATGTTAGTGTGACAGCTGAAGCACAGTCTTTGGCTTGCCCCACGCCCCTTGTGAATTGTATAGTCCCAAAGCTTCTACTCATTCTGCAGTTTAAAAAATAAACACTTCAACCCAATAGTATATAAATCCATAAAGTGTGACACCCATATTACATATATGGGGTGACAGAATGGATTTGTGGCAACAGATGACACCAACCCTAGTGAAGCCACTGTGCTAAATCATAGTATATATAGGTAATTTCTTGGGATCAGGAGTAGGTTAGATAGTCATAGGATATGTAAATGTATTAATTTCCCTACAGAATTTCATATTAGATTTTATTGTCTATAAATGATGGGGGAGAGAACTCACTTTTATTAAGTAGTGTTGAGCTTGAATATTCGAATTGCGAATATTTTCGGCGAATATTGGCAGAGAATTCGAGAATTCACAAATTTCGTGAACATGGCGGCGGATATTCGCAATATCAAATATTCATGATATTCGCCATCGGGATGCTTATGCGCATGGATTGCGAATATATATTCGCAATGCGAAATAACGTGAATTCAGCACATGTGACCATTCATTTTGAAGGTAATTGCAAGGCGAACTTTGTGAATATGGAATCGAATAGTAGTAGAATTATTCGCGAAATATTGCCTATGCATCACTAATATTAAGCTGACATTTCATTTTTAATTACTCCCATACCCTATTCAGCTGGGAATTGTACCAATACACAGAGCAACATTCATTTTTCACAATTTATTTCTTCTTAACCTGAGTGACTAACAGAATTGATTAATAATTGCCTGATGAATAGCACGGATTTGGCTTTCTTTCACAGCAAAATGTATAACTCTGCAGACTGCTCACTGATATTAGTTCCGACCATCTTGATTTATACTTTAGAAGTGGAGATAAGGTGTTTTGCCAAACAGCTCAGCAGTAGATTAGATTAAGATATATATCAATGTCATTTATTAATTAGATTACTTCATTATAAAGTATTTATTTGTTTATCATCTTATTTAACTTAAGATCTATTTGTAATTACAAAGTCTGTCTGCTATTGACTTTATCCATCAGATATTTTGCTGATTACACTCAAATGCTTTTAACTATACTTTTACGAAAAAAAGTTGTGGATAAATATTTCATACTTGTCTTTTAATACTAGTTTAATTATTTATTTCATCCTTCCTCTTCTCTTGTAGATCATGTGTCAGTTAAATTTTTATGTATACATTCATGAACTCTGAACTTTTCTTCAGCTGTGTGTGAAAGACCACAGATGGAGAAAAGCTTCCTGAAATGATCAATGCAAAAGCACACTATATAATCATAAAGCAGGTAACAAACAACCATAGTGCAGATCAAAGGATATACAGACATAACTTATACTTGGAGACATCTGTGTTCAAGAGCCTGCCATAAGAAGAACACTGAATACCGTATGCATAGAAGAAATGACTACACACTCAAATGCCACTAGAAAATAGGGTTTAAAATGCTATAAAAGTTGCAAGTTATGGAAAAATATGGCAGAATCTTAAAGAAAGGGCAATCCTTAGTTCAAAAAACTTCCCCTAAGGGCAGGGAGTACTTTTTACGGCATAGATGTAAGGTTTCAATATATTTTTAAATAGAAACAAAAATTTAATTTCAAAAATTAAAAACAATCTTATATATAACAGGCAGAAAACAAAGTTTCAGTCATGTATTCAAGTTAAAGTGCATATGTATTCAATTGCATACGTACTGTATACAGACAAATGCATTTCGAACATGTTTCACGGGATTCCACTTTAACAGGAGTTGTGTGCATACAGGTTTTCAAAAACCCACCCTTCCACTAAGTGACGTCCCTGCTGCGTTGTGTTTTGTAAACACTGCCCACAAGGTCACCTGCAATGAAGTTCCGTAGTCCTGTGGTATTTTGATGGCAGATCCATCTAGTGGCCGTTTTTTTTAATTAGAGCTCCATAGGCAAAATGAAATGTTAATAAAGTGTGGGCTCAACAGCTTCTCTTTGCCATTACTAAACATAATGAGAAAATGAGGAAGTGAGGATGGTAAGTATGCATTTTTTTTATTCTGTAGCAGTTTTCACAGTAATCAGCTGACATGTGAGTATTATGTCAATGTAATGTATGTGTTTGTTTGTTTTTGAGTATTGAACCACTTTAATTTTCTCTACCAGGTAATTACCAACATATTTGTGTATGAGCAGAATACAATACCTTAAACTAAGTTCATAATCTTAAACTGAGTATCATAATCTAAATAGCTGCTGAGTTGAATTAGCACAGTTTCAAGTCATTGCAGTCTGCATATTTTTTTGAATGCTTCAATTAAATTTTCTGCACCACTTCCTTAAGTACATAGTTTACCTTCATTTGTAAGAAAATCAGGTAGAATAATTATATTGGCAATAAAGATGTGAAAGACAGGCTTTGATTGTGAATAATGCTACACTGCAATTCCACTGTTACAACCTTTAGCAATCGTACCTCTGGTTATTTACTTGTTTTTAAAGGATTCTGGATAGGTGGTAGGACCCTATTTTTGGTTTCTGGTTCACTTAGACAGGCAGACATACAAGGGTACTAGGGAAGGAGCCTTGGTGGTTAACCAACCAATGGTTGAAAAGTTTCCTTGGTTCTGGTATGGAAAAATAAAGGTTGGGTGGATCCTTTCATTCCAAAGCCTGTCTAGTGCTAGGTGCAGCCAAAGAGAAGCCTGGCGACTAGGGGTTAACTTTGCCTGTAGGAGAAGCTTTTTATTATACTACATTTTGAAATAAAAATATAGTCTTCCTGGGCAGGTCAGAGGGTTAATGTAAGATTGTTAGCTGGACCTCACTGGACGAACCCCACCTAGATCAAGTGAATAACCTGAGTGGGTGGATAAGACTGCAAGCATTGATTTGCATTAGGGCATTATCTTGTTGTCCTCTCGTCAATGTCACAGGGACAGTCCTGAGAGGAGTCGAATAGTAATCTCAAAATGTATGCAAACTTATTAGTTTGAAGCAAAAGTTGGGGAGTGGTGGGTGAATGCTCTCGGCACCAACCCTACACTTCCCCGCATGGACACTAGGGACTTTGTGGAGGACTTTAACCTTCTGATCGGTTCGCCTGTGGCACGTTTTTTTTATAACCGTGCCACGGGCAATCGCGGCGGAGCACAATATGCGCCGCCGCGATTGCCTGCCCAGCTGAAGGTTGTAAACTGGAGACGTCGGACTTATGCTGGAAAAGGCGACGCCCCTCCAGTTACACGGAAGGTCTATCAAGTAATGAATAATACAGACTTACAGTTCTACATATTCCATTTCATAGATATTACATAAGATAAAACCAGTATTAGACATATATATCTCACACAATAGTGGGCAAAAATACATGACACCAGATTATGTACAGAATTAGAAACAACATATTTTCCACGCGTTTCGCCGATTTGGCTTCTTCAGGAGGTTTCTAGGGTCAAACAATTTATCTTATTAAGTATTTTATCATCTAAGCATAGTTGAGATAAGTATGAATCACAAACGTATTAGTTCATATTACATATAAAACATATACAAGGAACTTGGATAAGATAGACTTTATAATCTAGTCATTAAACTTTTCTCTATTCCCCTGGTAATAAAGCCTCTCAACATGGCTCCCATATCTTCTTAAAATACCCTATGCAATCCGTTATTATTGCTTCTGTTTTTGCGTGAGCCATTGCCCAGGATACTCTTGTACCTCTATGTACCTCTTTTGGAGCAGATATCTGGATCTCAACACAACTTCCAACACAACTGAGGAATAACTCCTGTTTTTGGCATAATTTTATTCATCTGCTACAAAAGTATATGCTTCATATTGGGGTAAACAGTTTATGATATCTTTTTATGGGACAACACTGAAGATATGACATTTTTATACAATATAAATAGTCATTGTACAGCTTGTATAATAGTGTAATTATTACTTTACTACTGCTTCTATTTCTTCTTTGGACATCCAGTGATCACACACCTGAGGGACACCATCACCTTTTACATAGCAATATCATTGGCAACAACACTTTGAATTGCTGTTTCGTCAGGATGGATCCTTAAGTCCCTTAATTCACTATATAATATATGATGTATCTACATGATACCCCATTCTCATGATCTACTTCACTATGTAACATTACCATTCATGGTTCTCTCAGAGAACTGAAGCTCCCAGCACTGACAGCATTCATACACCTCCAAACCATGTCACTTCCGCCATTATACTAGACTGTCGGCAATACACAAATGTCTTTAACTCCTAACCTGGTTCTTCAGACTACAGAACATGGTTCTGTAGTGACCAGGGTATGCACCATTTGTGTATATATGTGTGAATTGTATACTCTGCCCTGTGTCACCATGTTCTGTACAAAAATGTATAAATCACTTTAAATGTTCTCTGTATTCCTTAGCAGCAGGTGCAGGGATGACTAATGGCTTCTAGCTTCCCGCTCTTTTTCTGGCCAACATTGTAACTTTTGGTTTCTGCCTGGAGATAACTTACTTCCCGCCTCCTAGCAGAAAGGATAAATATACCTCCTTAGGCCAGAGTTGGGTTAGCTCCTGAACCACCTACAGCCAGTGCCGTGCAACCCTTTTTGGAGCAATCTCCTGCATTTTCCTGGGTTCTCCCGCAGGCCGTCCCTTAGCAGTGCCCGGGACCAAGGACCCCCATCTGTGGTGAACAAAAGGGTTTGTCCCATGCACCAGGACTGCCTTCCCTCGAACGTGCCCGAGCAGATGGTTGCAGCAACCGGTAGGTTTTCTAAAGGTTTTCTAAAGGCACACTAAGGACAATGATTACTGGAACTGTAGTGTCGTGGAGGGCATATTGTTGCACCAAACGACCAGATTCTTTGAATGTTCAAGCACACTGTATCAGGCTCACACACTATCAATAAACACAGGCAGCTGGTAGGGGGATATTTACAGTTTACTAGTGAGGAATATGTACAGTCCAAACACCAAACCCAAGATACACTTACATCTTAGAAACACTTTGTCTATGAAAAAGCTCATATGTCTTAGCTACATTGGAAATTGGATGACTTTCACCACGTAATTTTAACAGAAAGAAATGCATTTTAGTAAAACATAATTACAATGTGTATATAAATCCCTCTATATTGCAGCAATGTAATTAAGGATTTTCTTCAAGGGGAAAATTATGAGTTGGCTAGATTTTATTTTATTTCTAATATAATAGAAAAGTTTGCATAGCTGGTTCGGAATACACAAATTAATCACTTTCTTTCAAATTAAAGGATTGATAGATTGGTACAAAGGCATATTTTACAAGATGAAAAAGACCGCAATGAACTTGAAATGATTTGCTTGTAGATCTAGGATATTTTTTACTATAAAAATTTGGTTTTTCTAATATGTTTTAATTGCATAATGGGCAAATTGTGTCTCTAAAGGTCAACTCCCACTAGCCCTACAGCCATTGCAATTTATCCCAAAATAAATGATTGCTTATCACTAACGGACAACAAAAGCTCACATCAAAGAGACTTAAAGTAGTAAGTCCTTAAATAGTGGTCAAATAAAATAATGTGGGGTAGAATGGGGACTTAGTTAGTGGGAGGGGGAAATGCCAGCCTATTAGGTTTCTGGAAGTACCGTAAGTCTGTTTTTTTGTTTTGTTGTTTTTTTTTACAGCTTAGTAAATATTTCTAACCAAATTACACAAAGAAAAGAAAACACAGAAAAGTTTTTTGTTTGTTTTTTAGGTTGGTCAAACATTGGTTTAAAATAGGTTGCTTTATGTGGTTTATGTTTAATTTACAAATGTAAATAAGTGGATATAGGAATATGGGTGATGTAAATGTATGTATGGCAAATGAGTATGATAAATATCTGGTGAGTGGGGACCAAGATGTATAATTTATTATTTTGTTTACAATATAATCTACACTAAGGTTGGCTTTTGTCACAGTCAGACCAAATTGTCCTCCTGTATTCCAGATTCCAAACTCAATAGTAGAACAAATCCCCTCATGGTGTACAAAAATAATGCTTTCATTTACACAAACCTTTGGAAAGCTTGCACAAAGATTTAAGAATAGTTGTGTCAATGATGCTTTTTCTTTAAGGGGTAATAAAAAAGGAATAATATACTGCTAGAATTAGGGGGAGGCCAGCAAACAGTAACATTTATTTAGGAACGTGTTCTTTTCACTTTCAGAAAAGACCTCTTCAGGAGAGGAGTTGCAGAGGGAGTGTAGGGTAGGGTAAGACGGCCTATTCTGTCACCACTATACTTGTGCTCATGTGTCCCAAATCTCTAACAATCTGATTGTGTCTTGTACAGTGGAAGAGCTTCATTTTATCTTATTTAGAAAATAAAAATGCATCAAGCCAAGGCTTACATGTCATTTTCTGCTAATGCAGCGAAATTATTATGAAAAAACAAATATCACATTGTCAGTCATGCTGGTTATTTGTTGCAATGACTCTACAATATCAACTAAAATCATAGGTTAACATTAACAACAACAATCATCTATCGCTGAACAGACAAACTTTAGAATGTCACATATAGGAGACCTATGTCCATCCAGGTGAATATCAGTAATATGAGCAGTTTGCCTCTTTAGCCAGTAAGAAATGAAGTATTAGGCTGGTGGTCTTGAGTATTTATACATTATGATTCAGATAACATGAATGAGACCCCTAGCCAGGAATGATGGCCATAAAAAATGAATAATGGGTCCTGGCATAGATAACAATGGAACAAAGTGCCATATACTGTAAAAAACCTTGTGTCACAATGTCCACTAATCTGGTACCACAACGCTGTCTAACACTGTCTATCTATGAAAGGGCTAGTTCCCACAGCCTTTTTGTATCATTATCTCACATGTATTGATGGACATTACTACAATCACTACTATGCATGATTTACTTTTGATGTTTAGAAACTTTAAAGATTCAGTTTGTGATATTATATTCATAAAACATTGGTTGCCTATTTACTTCAACATGTATTATTTTTTTTGAAGCTTGGGAAATGTAGAAAAAAACTCTAAAAAGAATGTATAGTATTCAACTTTATGATCTGCTGTCCACCATTTCCTAAATATTCTTTAAAGCTATAGTTGTCCCACAGGAGATTTATTTTTGGCAATAATCTTTAGACAGGTTTCTTTGGAAGTAATAAAACAGACAATGGCAACTCAATAATAGTTCAGGTACTTGCAAGTCACAACCTGCTGCTTTTATCCAACGCCTTCTTGGGAGTCTTGGATATCTTGCAGGCATTTCAGCTTTATATGTTATAAATGTCAATAAAGCAGCATGTTATAAAACTGGACGGCAATGATAAAATGTACAAAGGAACATATCAATGTGAAATGAATGAGTCATATGCCTCTCCAAGGATACAGTATGTACCGTTATAAAAAAAATAATGCAGAGAAAACAAGTCTGCAGTTATAATGAATTTTTTTCATTGACTTCAAAGTTTTTCAGCAAAATTGAAGTTTCACTTTTGAAATTCTCATGAATTTTTTGCTTACTTTTATTTTTAATACAATTTATTTTTGCTTTACTTTTTTTAGTAATACAATAAGGGTACACAAATAATGTGTAAAAGTCAGTATATTCTTATGAAATCTTAAAAATATAAAAGTAAGTTCAAAAACTGTGCAGTTCTCATTAACATAATCTGCCAGTAATTCCCTGAATTACAGTAACAATACTTTGCAGTTGAGCTCTTTGGTTGCAACATAGATTGACAGGTTTCCATAGATAACCTTTTGTACTGTTCACTTATGCATGCATTGCGTTATGTTTTAACGTGCAATGTAATTCATTTTCCCATTTCCCATCCAAGCATTGCAACATTCGTATATTTGTCTCTCATACAATATTTACTCTGTGCAGACATAGATAATTGTCACTGGGAACATTTGCTTGTGACTATTACTATCTCAGTGACATGAGAAATTATTGGTGTGCATTGGTGGCAGAACATATTTTGTTCTATAGAAAGGTGGTGGTGGGGGGGGGGGGGGGGGGGGGTGCAGAAGGATGAATGGGTAGCACTCTGGTGCTTCTTCCTCTACGAAAAAACAGCATTCACTGAGTCAGTCTACTGTTCTGTAATCTGTCCTGCTCAGTGTCTAAACATTCTGGATTCTTAGGGCAACACTTATCTTCACACTTTAGATTTGAAGAGGAAGAAGCTTTAATACCCTGGGTGTTGTTCCCCCTGTTTTTTATTAAAAAGTTGGTACAGAATCTTCCTTCCCCTCCTACATGTAGGTCAATGGTAGACCAATGGACATTGTCACAGATCTCCGTAGGGCCAGGGGATTTGTGTCTGCAGCCTCTGCACTGCCTGCATCTACCTCCTAATACCTTCCTTGTCTCAGAGGGTTAAGTCTCCTGTAGAAGAGCACCCTCTGCTGGATACTTGTGATGCTCCTTGCCGTGTCTCCTGCTCCTCCCATCTGCCCTATTAAAGGAAGCCTCAGGCAACAGGGTGTCGCCTGAGCAATAGGTCTCATGTGTTTACTTTCTGCCTCCTCGTTTGCTGACTTCCTCTTCCAGACTCCCTGGTTGTTTAACGGATTCTCCCTACCTCTTGATACTCAGGACTTCATCCTGGTATTTCGCCTGACTTCTTGGCTCCAGACACTTGACTCGTTTCTCCTCAAGCTCTTTACTCCTTGAAATACTTCTCTGTTTCACATCAGCAGCCAACTTGCATGGGTGCTTTCCAGGAACCGCAACCTTGGGATTGCATGCAGCAAAATCCATCTCTCCAGGCAGTCCCTTAGACTCTGAACCCTGAATTGCACCTCTGCCAACAGTGCAAGTTGGTCCAGTTTGTCCATATCCTTGGATAATTGGTGTTACCCTCGCTCTGGGGACAACCACCGTGATAGACATAGACAGACATAAGTGGCAAGCTCACCTGGGACAGGTAAGCAACCCTGATTGGAGCTCAGCAGAGCAGTGTTTGCAAACGTACCCCAAGATGCACCCGCGTTAACCCTTGGGAGACTAAGGAACAAATAGCTGTCTTTTAAGAATATCCCCAATGTACACTTGTTGCTGCCTTCTTGGAATATTGATGTTTTTATAGCTAGAATTGTGAAATTTATGGGCTCTACGGAGGATTACACACAGAGGTGAACATAGCCAGCTTGGAGCACCTATTTCAAAATGCAATCCCTATAAAAAAACGATTGTCCTAAACTGATATGTTAAACTGAGAAAAATAGTTAAAAAACAAAATGCATACGTGAATAATCCAATACAAAAAATGTGCACTCTATGAGGTGATTTCGCAGTATGCATCTGCATTTCCAATTAAAGCAATTGGAAGCACACCAAAAATGCATATTTTTTTTTTAATCATTAAAGTTTTATTGAGTAATGAAAGCATACAAGTGATATAAAAATCAACTATTTCCAGTACAAAAAGCATAGGTAGTCAAAACAAAAGTAAAATGGGGATAAGGACATTCTGTTAGAGATAACAAACACCTTGATTCTGAAATCAGTGAACAAAAGCGATCATCTAGTTTCAATTATGGTATTGTAGAAAGCAAATGGATATCGGGAAATAATTCCAAAAGTATTGAGATTCCCCTGACTACTGACTGGAAAAACGTATGTGTAACTATGTGTTATGTGTTAAATAACGAAATGAAGTATGTAGTTAGAATTAAAGCAGACAGAGTATAAGAAGTAAGAGAAGAGAAAGACACCGTGAAAGAAGAGAAAAGGGAGAGTGAACAAAAGGGATAGCAAAGGGGAACAGAGATGGAGCAAGGATCGGGTAGACCTCACACTCATGTAAAATTATCAAGACCTTACACTCAAGTAGGATCATGAAGACCTCACACTCAAGTAGGATTCTGAAGACCCTCTACTCAAGCGTGATCATGAAGACCTCACACTCAAGAAGGTACATGAAACCCACAGACTTAAGTAAGATTATGAAGACCTGACAGTCAAGCAGGATCATAAAGATCTCACATTCAAGCAGAATCATGAAGACCCCACACTCAAGTAGGACCATGAAGAATCTCACTCATTATTATGGAGTCCTCACATTTAAGCAGTATCATTAAGATCTCACACAGTAATATTATGAAGACCTTCTACTCAAGTGTGATCATGTGAACCTTACACTCAAATAGTATCATGAAGACCTCACACTCAAGTAGGATTATGAAGACCTTTTACTTAAGCATGATCATGAAGACCACACACTCAAGTAGGATCATGAAGACCTCAGACTAAAGTAAGATCATGAAAACCTCAAACTCAAGTAAGATTATGAAGACCTTCTACTTAAGTGTGATCATGAAGACCGCACACTCAAGCAGGATCATGAAGACTTCAAACTCAAGTTGGATCAGGACGACCTCACACTGATGCAGGATCATGAAGATCTCAAGCTGATGCAGGATCATGAAGATCTCAAGCTGATGCAGGATCATGAAAACCTCACACTGA
>CM070035.1:99580018-99605948 GCA_036250615.1 Ptychadena robeensis | reverse complement strand
ATAAAATTATTCCTCAAAAATACCACTTGCCTAATAATTCTGCACTCCCTGTAATAATAACATAATAGGATCTATCCATTCGGTTATAATGGGGGCAATCTCTTGTGATTTAAGTATTCTTGAAGAAAAAGCTACTTTTCAGTAGTTATTATTTGTTTAGCTGCATTGGTGTGGTCTGTTGCTCAAAAGTTTGGGCCTGTTAGAAGGAAAGATGGTGGAGGTGTGTGGTGAAGGGATGGCAACAGTGTGTACATGGTGGTACACTGTATGGGAAAGAGTAGTGTGCAACTGAACTGTATAAAGTTGTGGGGCAGTCTGAACTTTCGGGGCACCTGTGGAAAGTTAGGGGGGGGTGAGTTAGTTAACTGTAAGCTAATTTACGATAGCTACAATGTATTTGTGTTTGTACAGAGTGGACTGTTTGAATTAGTCTAGTCTGTGCGAATAAAAATAATGTTGTGTAAATGTGTGGTGGGGTCTTAATACTGTCTAAATGTGTACATGGGGTCTTAATACTGTCTAAATAACCAGGACATCAGATACAACTCTTTAACAGGCAATGGAAATGCTTTACCCTGCTAGCATTTGTAAAATTGAATATCTATGTGGTCAATTCCTTTTTAAGATTTTGGCAAATAAAGCAGTTATGAAATGATACCCACACATCTCTCTGCCAGTGATTACAGTTTTAAAATCCATTATAACGTATTTGTTAAAAGACTTGAAATGTTTAATGAGTCTGTTTTCAGAGACATTTGCTAATTTGGTTAAAAACCCTTACACAAAAAAAGGAATTCTTAAATTAATATTTTGTTAGTAGCACAAATGTTTCTAACACAACTCAAACCTAAAGTCTGAAATCAAAAACACAAAAAAATTAAATAACCTTGTCACAATGTTAAAAAGTTACTCCAAAATCCTAAAAAGAACAAACTTACCAGCCATATTTATTCCTGTGTAGTTTCCTGTCTGCTGGGGTTATGAACTATAGTAAGACATATGGCTACTGAAGGCTGACAGATGTATTGTTTTCAATTAGGAAACTGCAACTTTTAGGGCCATTTCCTACTATATGCGGCATGTTGTGTTTTAAAACGCGTGCATTTTTTTACCGCATGCATTTTTACATAGACATCCAATGTTACCATTCACACTGCATGCATTGGGTTTTTTAAAAATGCCACGTTTCCACAGGCGTTTTTGAAAACTCACTGCTGTATGCATGTATGCATGTATTTTTTTGTTACTTTTCTTAAATTTTTCATTGATTTTTTTTTTAAATGCAAATGCAAAAGGCAAAGACAGATGTAATGTAAAAAACGCATGCATTTTTGGATAATGCCTAAAAACGCATATATATATATATATATGATGTGATTTTTTCTTCCCAACTGTCTGTGAAAAAGCTGCTGCAGTTTTAAAAGAGAAAAGAGGGGGAGGGGGCAAGGGTTATTCAGGATTATCATCTTCCATGTAAGGATTTTTTTTTTACAGATATTCGCAATAATTGGGTATTTGCTAGTAAGGGATATAACATCCATGAGGTGAGTTTAAGCTTTGTTTTTTAATGCCAAGGTCCTTGTTCATGGCAGACTCAAGAATTGACAGGTTAAATGAGCTGTATTTTTATCTTGTATTTATATAGTGCCGACATATACCGCAGCATATCTATAGTCATATCACTAACTGTCTCTCAGAGGAGCTCACAATCTAATTTCCCTACCATAGTCATGTAACTAACAAAGGATATTCTTTTTTTTATTATTTTGGGAAAGCCAATTAACCTGCTTTGGAGTGTGGGAGGAAACCCACAAAGACACAGGGAGAACATCCAAACTCCTTGCAGATAGTACCCAAGCCAGGATTCAAACATAGGACTCTAGTGCTGCATGGTCAGAGAACTAACCACCTGAGCCACCGCGCTGCCCACTACAGCTGTAATGTCACTTCTGTAGTCTCTTCCTCTGCTCCTCTGCGTTTCTTAGCAAGTTAAAGCAAGTGATCTTTGTAAACCAAACATAAATAAAAAAATAAATATATGCATAGGTACTATTCACAGCTGTTTGGAGACAGACGCATGCTCAGTTTGCATAGGGTATGGCTTGCAGTGTGGTTACAGGGAATGAGGGAGACCAAAGAACAGGCATGGTAACCAACTTTTCTATTTACAGAAAGACCTTTACATTAAAAGTACTCCATATAATATTGAACAATATCATTTGGAAGCCTGAAATGACAAAAACATTTTTTGTTTATTGACACTTTAATTTCACTAACTCTCTGTTATTTAGTGAGTCAGCTGCAAAGAGTTGTCATTGAATGAGTTTAGCTTTATTTGCAATAATAAAGTATATGGTTAGTAGTTACCATAAAGCATTGGCAAGAACCCCTACCATGAATCACAACTTCTTTTTGTGCGTGTGTTTTACTCCTACTATGAATCACTGACTTTATTTGTATTCTTGAATACTAGAACTATTTCACAAGCAAATCTGTTGTTCCTCTCTCATGGAGAATTTGTGCTTTGTCTTTTGTGCTTTTGTGGCCAAAAATTTTTGGAAGAAAATCAAATACCATTGCACATTCCCAGATGAGATATTAACACTTATGAGACTTCAAATGTGTTTGAACACTATCATAGGCATTTGATTGCCAGCAATTGCTTTGTTAGGAGATTTGTGAATGTGTCCAGTGGGGTATTTTACATTAGCAGCATCTGTTAAAAATTCTTATCTGATTATTTTTTTCTTAAAGGATGAATCCAGGAAATGTACACACTCACAAGATCACTTGTGTGTATGGATATATAATGAGTCATTGCAAAAAGAAAGTACTCTTTTTATTTTGAGGTTTTATGTTTCAGAACAAATTATCTGGCCAAAGTAGGTTAAATATAAAACTCAAAGACTGAGCCAAACTCTGCACAAGAAACATGTGTGTCAAAATTTAATACATCCTTGCTACTTTTATAGAAATGAAGATAGTAGTAACAGCCAGCTGAGGCTAATTCATTATTTTGATTATTGATCATTGGCATGTTTTTAACACCTCTATAAAAACATGAGGTAAGAATAAGAATTTGAACCTGTTTTGCCAATGGACCTGCGCACCTTAAAGTCCTTGAGTTAACCCTTGAACACTTCAGTTCACCAGAGTCAAATGTGAAGTTATCTGTGCGACAGCTAAAGCTTCACTGAAATTGTATCATAGACCAAGGCAATAATCTCAAACAGGGCAGCAAAAACAACATAGCTGAAAAAAAGTGAAAAGTTGCTATACAATGTTGGTTTTTAATCAATTAAGTTCCAACTCAAGTTGAGAATGTCCCAAATAGCCACCTGCTTACTTTCTAAAGCAAAGCAAAGCAAAGCCGGTATTCACTTCCTCCTATCCATTCCAGGTGCCTGCTTATCATAGGACCTGGCTGTAAAAAAAAAAAAAAGAGGATGGGCAGCAAATGAGTGTGGCTTTCTTCTGTCCTCACCCGGCCCTCCTAAGCATGGAGCCTGGCTGAGCTGCCCAGACCAGGCCCCCACAGCAATTCTACCTAAAATGAGAATGGCAAGCAGCCAAAGTTCACTGCAAACCTGTATTGTTACAGCAGAATTTGCCAAATACCAGACACTTTATGTACACACAATACAACATACATACAAGGTGTTGGTGCATCTGACCACTACTCTGCACATCTAGTGTTCAATTTGCAGTGATAACAGCTTCTGTTCTTTTGGGAAGGCTTTTAACAAGATTTTGGAATGGTCTGTGAGTGTTTTCCATTTTTTTATGGAATATGTGAGTACTTACCTACAACCATTTGACTTATTTGAATCCATTGTAGAACATACCTCAGACAATTGGTCTTGTTACTTTTAGTACTGGAAAACATAATAGTCCCCTGAAGAGCCAAATGGCGAAACGCGTCAGGACAGTGTTCCTTCCCAGTTTCATTCCAATC
This sequence comes from Ptychadena robeensis, assembly GCA_036250615.1. Taxonomy (NCBI): domain Eukaryota; kingdom Metazoa; phylum Chordata; class Amphibia; order Anura; family Ptychadenidae; genus Ptychadena; species Ptychadena robeensis. The sequence goes on along the minus strand of CM070035.1, from coordinate 99,601,993 downwards.
TCTCTCCTTACACGGATATTGAACATTTGGATGAAAAAATACGATGCTTCATTTTGCAAATATTTTATAAAGTTATGTAATAATTGGTTGGATTGACATGTTAACTATGTATCATGTATGTGCTCCTTTTTCAATGACTAATTTTATGTTATGTATCTTGATAAATGTATGTAATCATGTAATTTTTTGTACTACCAATATAAAGTAAACTTATTGTATCATACACATGTATGCCTACTATCAGTGCCTTTAAAGTCCCCTTCGGAGTCCCTAGTCTCCAAACTCGGAAGCAGAGGAGCTGGTGTGTTAAAGCACCCGCTCCCCACTTCTCGGGTATTCTCTGGTCCAATACATATTTTATGGGATGTGGCACATTATTTCAAACCGGGTACAAGATCTGGATATTTTTCTATGCGCAAAGTTCACTGCAAACCTGTATTGTTACAGCAGAATTTGCCAAATACCAGACACTTTATGTACACACAATACAACATACATACAAGGTGTTGGTGCATCTGACCACTACTCCTTGCACATCTAGTGTTCAATTTGCAGTGATAACAGCTTCTGTTCTTTTGGGAAGGCTTTTAACAAGATTTTGGAATGGTCTGTGAGTTTTTGCCTAAACATTGTTCAAAAACAGAATTTGTGAAGTCAGGCACTTATGATGAAGGAGGAAAGCCTAGCCCTCAATTTTCATTTAAGTTTGTCCCACGGTGTTCAATGGGTAGTGATGGATGCACATTGGCTGTGGCCAAATGCAAAATGGCAGAACTATATTTCGCAAATACCCACTTTTTCTCAGACCTTCTGGTTATAATTGTAGTCACAATACCAATAACAAAAGGGTCAACCACCTGGACAGTGTCATGCCAGACATTAAAGCAATGAAAGGATTAATAAAAGGGTTGGGGTCCCCCCAGAACCTAACTGACCCCCTTTTAGCAAGGGGTCTGGTATGCTATTGAATGGGTTAAGGCTGCAATGGAACTGGCGGCCACTGGGGGCCGCAAGATGTATGTATACAAAGTGAAAGCAGGAGAAAAAAAATTGTAAACAGCTGCAAAGGAAGGCCGGGTGCCAGACATATACATCTCCTCACAGGTAAGGATTTTTTTATATTTTATTTACATATTGCTCCAATAATGTGGGGTTGGCTAGATAGGGGTAAACGTTTGTCTGGTGGGTTTAGGTGCGCTTTAAGGTTTGATTTTTGCACAAATGTTTGTAAATGCAGATTGCTGGAAAATGAAGTCGTAATAAGACAACTGAATTGAATTAATATTTTGGTGCCAGCTGATTATTTTATCAATTTAATGTAAATATACTGTTATAATTACAAGATGATTTAAAGTATTATATTGGACAGCCATTGTTATTGGTATATACAGTATATACAAGTGACAATTAATTATATACAGGTGACAATTAACTGGGAGAGATAAAATGTAGGTTTATACATCACTAATTACTCTAGGTTTTAGATAATATTAGGGATTCTCCAACTGTGTTCGCTGGCTGTTGTTAATTCGCAAAGTTTGTACCACAAAATGGCAACACTAAGGCCATATGTCTTCTGCTTTTTCCTTCAGCACAAAAAAGACAGATAAAAAAACACTTCAGCCAATTTGCAATTGGATTGCCCTCAACTTGTGGGTGGGTTGCCCATGCCTTAGGACACCATATTAATTTACATTACAAAGAAGCGGAAAAGTCATGGCCAAACAGCATCAGACCTTCAATGGACGTGTCTCAGGTGACACAACGCTTCACCGAAATGAAAAAAAAGCAATGGACACAGCCTCAGTTGCACTTATATGAAAACAAATTAGACATTGTTTTTTTGCAACTTTTATTTTGAAATTTTTGTGACAGTCAGTTCAAAAACCAGGGCTACCTATAGATTTATAGAATTATGTTCTGCACTTGATGTTTTCAGGTCTAAAGGTGGCCATACACAGGTCGATTTCACACTCGATTCCTGGCCATTCCTCGATTCCTGGGAACCAACCTGTTGGTGTTTTCTGATCGATCGGGCACACATCAAGGGGCGTTGACATTTGTGAATGGATCGACTGGTAACAGAATCATCCAGGAATCGGTGGCCTAAGGTGGTAGGCAAAGATTTGTATCGATCGACGCCTGTGACTTCACCGGAATCGATCGGATCGTCCATCGCTCAGAAATCGACATGTGTATGGCTAGCTTTATAAGTTGTTGTTTTTCTTTTTAAATCATATGTTGGTCGGCTAATTATTCAACATTTTTATACTAACACTTGAGAAATCCATTGCATATTCACTACAGCAATCCTAGTTTTTTTTAAGTGCCGTTCTTACAATAGAAATCGAAACATGACAGTACCCTCCTTTGCTCCTTTCCCTCCTGACTTCTTTCCTTCCAACTTATCCTTTGACACTAAAAAAGTTGATCTTTTCCTAAATTTTTTAGCCAGACAAGTATGACAAATGTATATTACTATTTGTATTTTTATACATTTATATATTGGCAGGTATTACATTTGTTTTCCTCTAAGCTATTTTAAATGTGGAGTTCACATCCTATCTACTGTAAGTCAATCACTATAAGTTTTTTGTCTGACCGCCGTGCGCCCTCTCGGCGATCGGTCTGCCGAAAAAAATGGGTGCCGATCTTAAGCTTAAAGAGCCTAAATCAGTAGCCAAATCGTAATTCTTAGATTGGTCTGATACTTCAAATGGGGACACAGCTCCAAGGGATCTGATATCTATTGGTGCTGAGGAATTAGCTGTCTGCCTGCTTCTGAGGGGGGAAGGGGGAGGGGAGGTCCTAGCAGCTACCTTCCCTCTCCCTTCATTCTCTAGCCGTTCTAGGCTGACACACAGCACAGCCGGCTAGATGCTGTCTGACAGCAGGAGCAGCTAGAGGGACCCGCCGGATAGCGCTGGCACACAAAGGGTGCCCAGGCAGATTGTGACCTGATGTTTCAGCTGATTGACCATGCGTGATGATCGATCGGCCAAAATATTGGGTCACAATCAATACGTGTATGGGGGGGGGTATGGGCTTGTACGATCCTTGTAAGCAATGAAAGATGATAAACATTACAAAAGTCATACCATGAAACAAAAAAACTAATTAAAGTCAGAATAACATGCATAATTCTTGACTGAAAGACTGAAAAGATATACAGTATTGAGCACCATATACAGTTGCAAGAAAAAGTATGTGGAGTTTTGGATTGTGAATTGTATGTAAAATGTTGCATGAATTGGTCATAAAATGTGTCACACCAATAGAAAAACAGTCTGCTTAAAGTAATACACAAACATTATGTTTTCATGTTTTTATTGAACATAATATGTAAACATTCACAGTGCACGGTGGAAAAAGTATGTGAACCTTAATAAATGGCTGACCCTTAATAAATGGCTGACCTTACTTTGGCAGCAATAACGTCAACTAAATGTTTCCTGTAGTTGCAGATCAGACCCGCACAATGATCTGGAATAATTTGGGACCCACTGCTCTCCACAAAACTGTTTCAGTGTAGCAATATTCTTGGAATGTCTGGTGTGAATTGCTCTCTTAAGGTCATGCCACAGAATTTCAATTGGGTTGAGGTCAGGGCTCTGACTGTGCTACTTCAGAAAGCATATTTTGTTCTGTTGAAGCAATTCTTTTGTTGAATTACATGAATGCTTTGGGTCATTGTGCTGTTGCTTCACCCATCCTCTGCGGAGCTTCAGTTAGCAGAAAGATGGTCTTACATTTTCGTGCAAAGTGTCTTGATTAACACTAGAATAAATTTTTCCATCAATGACAAAAATACTTCCAGGCCCTGACGCAGGAAAGCAGACCCAAACCATGGTGCTCCCTCCGTCATGATTTACAGTGGGGACGAGGTTTTGATGTTGGTGTGCTGTGCCTTTTTTTTCTCCACACATAGTGTTATGTGTTTTTTTCCAATCAACTAAATTTTGGTTTCATCTGTCCGAAGACTATTTTGCCAGTAGTGCTATGGAACATCAAACATGCTGCAATATTTTTTGGGGATTGCAATAGTTTCCTCTTTGGTGTCCTCCTATGTACTCCATTCTTGTTTAATGTTTTCCTTATTGTAGATGTGTCAACAAAAATGTTAGCATGCGCCAGAGATTTCTGTAAGTCTTTAGCTGGCACTCTGGGATTCTTCTTTACCCCATTAAGCATTCTGCGCTGTGCTCTTGCAGTTATCTTTACAATGCGACCACATCTAGGGAGAGTAGCAACAGTGATAAACTTTCTCCATTTATAGACAGTCTGTCTTACCTTGGACACATGAACACCAAGGCTTTTGGAGATACTTTTTTTTGCGAGGCATGGTTCACATCCGACAGTGCTTCTCTAAACCAGTAAACCTAAAACTGGTGTATGTTTTTAAAGGGCAGGACAGCTTTCAGCAACACATCCAATATCACATCACATGCTTTTTCCACCATGCACTGTGAATTTTTACATGTTATGTTCAATAAAAACACGAAAACCGAAAAAAAACGACCAGACCAAACGATCAGAGCACATTTTAGGACCAATTCATGCAAACCTCCACATAATCCCAAAGAGTTCACTTACTTTTTCTTGCAACTGTAAGTATGGCACAGTATATTTGTCTCTTGGTTATAAGAGGTTTTGATAACTAAAAGCCTATTATGACTTAGTTAACCAAACCTATACTCTGCATACTGCACATTTAATCAAAATGGTTCTCCTCTATGAGTTTGTGGTGTGTGCGGAACAAGAACTAGATCGATTCCCTGCAAAGTGCTTTGTACTCTACAAGTAGAAAGGTTTATTTAAACAGCATTACAATCTCGGCTTACAATAAAATGACCTTCAACTGAAGCCAAAAGCTATTTAGATTAAGAAATCTTAGCAATGTAAAATCCATTAATACTTATTAATGGTTAGACTATGTTAGCACACTAGGTTAGGACAACATATTCCTTGCAAATTGGAAAGTTTTTTTCCCTATAGCCAATTTTATCGCCACCTGCAAATGTTAGCATCAAATATGCCCATTCAACAGATTTAATAAAAAAAAACAAGCTCAATTCTCTTTTTTTTGCCTTAAACATTTATAGATTCCATATTACATGGAGAAATGGAAAAAATTCTGAAGTCTAAACATATGGCAGAAGGGTGGTGAATGTTGTTTAATAATATGGCCAGATATATAAAATTTGTAGCATTCAAAGGCCATCTCCAGCAAAAATATTTTACAAGTGTCTGTTATTTAAAATTTGCCATATGTGCCTTCATAATGCTTGGCGGTGCAATTTTTCTTTTTTTTTAAATCCGATATTTAAACAGATTATATGGATTACTGCCAGAGGGGCTAAGGAGATTTTTACTCATCCTCTGTCAGTGTAGTTTGCTTTGTAATTCTATTATTATGTATGGAAGAGTGTGGGAGTGTTACCAAATAATCTTGTTGTTTTTGTGTTTAAACTCACTAACTTTAGATGGTGATTTTTTCAAATTGCTGTGAGTTATTTGCAAAGCCACTGAACATTGTATTATTCCTGTAGATGTAGAGAAGGGTCATCTACAAACAACGATATAAAATAGAGCATTTAGTGATCATACCATGTTCAGAGGCTTTGCAATCAGCTCACAAACTCAGCTAGTCAAAAAATTTCAATCATCTTGAAGGAGCAGTTTGTTAACAAAGGTGGATATTGGGTAGGAAAGCGTATACAAAGATTGATTAAAGTAGGGAGCTGTAAACAAATGTGCCCCCTATGTAGAAACACCTGCCCCCCCTAGACATTTAGCCCGACTGGGCAGAAACTGCCAGGGATTAATATAAGGGATACATAAAGGATCCATGACGCTCAGCCTGTAAAATATATGAATAAACCTAAAGACATAATCAAAAAAAAAATTCTAAACAAAAGACATGGTGATTATACTTAGACTTGTGTCCCCTCCTAATATAAACAGCCCACAATAAATATAATATAATAATCAGTACCCCACCATTTTTTACTAATTGACTGCAAAATATATGTTACTAGCTACCACTGAATCATCTTAATTCCCACAATAGTTTAGTAAACATAGAAAAGCCTTGTGGACTCTTCAAAGATCTGTATCTGTATGCCATAGATGTCTAGATTCATGGCCGGCTTGTAGCAGACTCATTACAGTGTGGTGACGCTCCACTAACACAGGAATTCCCAGCAGCTTGTAGCCCCTCCATGTTAACTGACTACACCAGGATCGGCCACAAAAAGTACCGGCAAGACAGATCGCCGTGCTATATGATCTGCCGGCTTTTTGGGTCGTAACTGTAAGGTGGGCACCCCTGTAGTTGCGGGTGACCAACCACCATGTTTTTTGCGTGTGCGTGCACACTGGTTCGATCGCTTGCAACCACTGCCGGGAAATCGGCACATCTACAGGGAGTGCAGAATTATTAGGCAAGTGGTATTTTTGAGGAATTATAATGGTATTATCTCATAAACAACAAACATGTTCTCAATGAACCTAAAAACTATTAATATCAAAGCTGAATATTGGAAGAAGTTTTTAGTTTGTTTTTAATTTTAGCTATTTTAGGGGGGTGGATCTGTGTGTGCAGGTGACTATTACTGTGACATAATTATTAGGCAACTTAACAAAAAACAAATTATTACCCATTTCAATTATTTATTTTTTAGCCAGTAGTAAAACACAATATAACATCTCAACATTCACAAATATACATTTCTGACATTCCAAAAACAAAACAAAAACAAATCAGTGACCAATATAGCCACCTTTCTTGCTAAGAAGACATCTCAAAAGCCTGCCATCCATGGATTTCTGTCAGTGGTTTTGATCTGTTCAACCATCAACATTGCTGCTGCCAGACAGCATCCCAGACACTGTTCAGAAGAGGTGTACTGTTTTTCCCTCCTTGTAAATCAAACAATTGATGATGGACCACAGGTTCTCAATGGGGTTCAGCATCAGGTGAACAAGGTGCCATGTCAGTCGTTTTTCTTCCTTTTATACCCTTTCCTTGCCAGCCACGCTGAGAAGTACTTGGACGCCGTTTGGATGGAGCATTGTCCTGCATGAAAACAATGCATGTTTTTTCTTTGAAGGACTTGCCAGACTTCTTCCGTGTACCCACCATGCCTTGCAAGAGGTTTTTGATACTTTCCAGTAAACTGGCAGCGTAGCGACTGGGGAGTTGAGCATGACTCAATCCTCAACCCCGAAAAGGCCCCACAAGCTCATCTTTGATGATACCAGCCCAAACCAGTACTCACACCTCCACCTTTGCTGGACGTCTGAGTCAGGACTGAGCCACGTGTCCATCCATCTGGCCCATCAAGACTCACTCTCAATTGTCATCATGTCCAGATAAAACCTTAGAAAAATCAAGCTCGTGAGATATTTCTTGTGCCATAGTCTTGACCGGTTCAGCTTATGTATGTCCGTTGCTTCAGTGGTGGTTCGCGTTCTTTCAGACCCTTTCTTACCTTGGCCATGTCTCTGAGTATTGACCCCCCACACCTTGCTGCTTGTTGGGCACTCCAGTGATGCTGCCAGTCCTACTGAAATATGGCCACAAACTGGTGGCAAAGTGGCATCTTTGGCCAGCCTGACACGCTGGTGACTTTTCTATCAGTTAGCATGCGGCAGTTATTTTGCGCCCTTTGTTGTTCCACACGCTTCTTGAGACTCTGTTGACTATTTTAAATGAAACGCTTGATTGTTCAATATCACGACCTCAGAAGCTTTGACCCAATTTAAGGAGGTGCTGACTGCATTCATCTGACCAAAGATATCTCACTATTTTTGACTTTATAAGCCGTCAAGTCCTTCTTTTGACCCATTTTGCCAAAGGAAAAAGGAAAGGAGTGCCTAATAATTATGCACGCCTAATATAGGCGTGTAGAGGTCAGTAGACACACCCCTTCTCATTACAGAGAGCACATCACCTAATATGCTTAATGTAAGTAGGCTTCGACCTATACAGCTGGAGTAAGAAACATGCCATCATAAAGAGGATGATGTGAGTCAAAAATTTGCCTAATAATTCTGCACTCCCTGTATGGCCGGCTAGGGTTCAGTTTGATAAAGTGTTGAAAGCTTACAGGGAACAAGGTCAGTATTTGTATCTATTCTTTACCCCTTCTTTACATGTGAAGGTTGGCCACTTGTTGACCAGTGCCTCAAGTCAGATCATGAAAACAGCTGGTTTATCTTTTTTGTTTTTTATAGCAGGCTTATGAACAGACATAAATTATTATATAAAACATGCATTATTAGATAACAATTTACATTTTAAAAAAATCTATATTATTCTTAAAAGTTTTACTGTAATACTTCCTTAGGTCTTGGGAAAGTACAAGGGATTTATTGTTGCAGATGCAAACTCTGCCTGACTCCACTGGCTGCATGCTTGTCCCAGGTCGGAATGCTGAACCATAATTAAACAATTCACATTTTCTAAAGCAGTTCAGTATTGAAAGCTTAAAGATGCATCCCAAGACATTATTCCTTGATAGATTTTTATGTGTATTTATTTGATCTATTCGGTTAGCATAACCTATAAACAAATTTGTAATGAAAAACTGTGATGTGAAAGGATATACAGTACACAAAAAAATAAAATAGACTATGGAAACTGCTCTCACAAAGCAATGTTCCATGAAACAATAGTGTTGATTTGTCTCATTGACATGCTTTTAATGAAAACAAAATGCACATAGGAAAGATATTTGTGATGTACTGCACAGACAAGTAAATAATATATTTGCTGTTGACACGCCATTTTATATTTATTGTAAAGATTAATGACTGTAAAGAAAAGATATTAAATTACTGTGAAAATAGTTGTGCAGCCAACTGTTCACATTCTAACGGATGAATAGGCTACAGGTCTCTTCATATAGGTTTTTTTAGGATAAAAGCTGTGCAGTTTGTAAAAAAAAATTCGTTCATAGTAACTGTTTCTCTTGAAGAATTTGTTTATTTAGCATGGAACTGCAAACAAAACACAGATGTATGTGCATATAGAGCTAATTGTACTCATTATGTTAATACAAGTAGATAAAGTAAAAGTGTTCAAATATTGGCATAGATAAAAGTTGATCTTTGTAATTCAAGTAAATTGTTGAATGAATGTTGTGTGATTTTGCATGCCTTCCTCTATTAATGGTAAAGTTTAATAATATGCATGGGGCCTCTACACACATTTTGGCCAATGGCAGAAAGCATGAAAGGTCCATCTATAACCGGCAATAGACTGTTAGGGCTTGTCTCCACTTAGCTGCGGGGTGACTGATGCCATGATCACCACTATTTTGCCCATAGACATGAATGGACAAGGACAAAAATCATGTATGGACGCAATCTGGGGCAATCGGGGGTGGCTAGGAGTGCCGCAAGGAGTGATGGATTTTGCTGTGGGGAGCCCCCAGGTTGCGGTCCCTAGCTATACTTACTGGCAGCACCTGACAGCACAATTCCAAGGCAAAGTACAGAGACAGCAGGCAGAGATATAATAAGGCAGGCGATAGCCAGGGCAGGCAGCAAATAGGATAGTTAAAAAACAGTCCAGGGGTCAGTAACAATAAAGCCTGTGAAACAGAGACTGAAAGACCTTTTTGTTCAGGCATCTGAGGATTGTCTGAGTATTCCTTAGGCACATAGTCAGGTGTTCTGATTGGACAGTGGCGCTAGTCAGAGTCAACCCGATGTGGAATGTGGAAAGGCACAAATGCAGCTAAATCTTTGCAGTGATTTAAATTTTTATTGCAGCAAAATTTGGTTATAGAACGTAAACAAATTCTCATCCAAACTAAATGGTTGATTATCACTGACTGGTATTATCAATGTTAGCATGAACTGCAAGTCAATGATGTTATAAAAATAACACAGTTTAAGAAAAAATACAGTTGAAGATACCAAGACTTGATCTGCTCAGGTTTTTGTTATGTTTAGCAGACCACAGTAAATATAGAGTAGATATAAAAATGTGCATACACCAGTTTTTTTTACATGACTTTTGACATCCACTGTATCAAACATAAAAGTCCAATAAAAGTGCACACATTTAACTGAGCCCAAAAAATATATATTTATGTCCCAGAAGTTCACAGTCGACACTATTTTTGTAACAGTACACATCATCTGTAACTGGACATCTCAAGTGTTTTAGTAAATGTATGTCCAGTAAACTTTACTTTGGGGTTAAAAAAGAGATAGTAAAATAGTATTGTCTGTACCTGTTACTTCAACTATGCCTGAATACTGCTCTGTCCCATATTCCTTTCCCCTGCCTCAGAGGACAAGAGTATTCCACAGAAGTTCTCCCTCTGCTGGTGGCAAGAAGAAACTTCCTAACTTTGTCTGGTGCTCCTCCTTCCAGCCGTATTTAAGGAAGCCTTTAAGAAATAGGAAGTTGTCTGAGCAAGAAGGTCATTTACGTCTACATTCCCAGGTATTTATCTACTTTTTTTCTTCCTTATTTCCTGGCTTCTGACCCATGGCTTGTTTCGTGGTGATTGTCCGTTGCTAACTGCAAGGGTGTATCTTAGAACAGCAACCTAGGAATCATCTGCAGCAAAGTCCATCACTCCTAGCAGGGTGCTCTGGTGCACACCAGGCTATTTCTTAAACTCTGCACTACAGATTGCACCTTTGTCAACTGTGCAGTTAGCCCAGTAGATCAACTTCCTTGTATCATCTGTGACACCTGCCCTGTACCCCCTTAGTTGGTGTCACCAACCATAAAAATTTGGTGCTATATGCTGAACCAAATATATTTGCTGAAAAGGGTTTATTGGCAATATAAAGTATCTATATTGTAAATCAGACTCTTAAAGTCTTGGCTAAATACAAATTATTAAGTATATAGTGAGGAACAAAAGTATTTGAACACCCTGAGATTTTGCATGTTCTCCCACTTAGAAATCATAAAGGGCTCTGAAATTCAGGTGCATCCCCGCTGTGAGAGACATTTGGTCCAGAAGCCTTTGTTTGCAATTACAAACGTTTCCTGTATTTCGTGATCAGGTTTGCACACAGCGCAACAGGGATTTTAGCCCACTTCTCCACATAGATCTCCTCTAGATATGTCAAGTTTCTAGGCTGTCACTGAGCAACATTGAGTTTCAGCTCCCTCCAAAGATTTTCTATTGGATTTAGGTCAGGAGACTGGCAAGGCCACTCCAGAACCTTGATATGCTTCTAAGCTTCTTCTCTGGATCATCCAGATGGCCATTGGCAAACTTCAGTCGGGCCTGGACATGTGATGACTTGATGGTTTGAAACCATGACGCCATAGTGTTTTACCGACAGTGACTTTTCTCATTGTCTCTGGTGTCTTTTGTCTATTTGGTCTTGCCCATGGTAGTAGTTGGAGTCTGACTGACTGTGGGTGGACAGGCGTCTTTAAAGAGCAGGTGCTACTAATTTAGATTAATGAGTGGAGTAGAGATGGACCTTTGAAAGCCAGAATTCTTTCTGATTGCCAGGTGTTCAAATACTTATGTGCAGCAATGTAATAGAAAAAAAAATCTAAAAAATAAATCCATACAATAAAATTTTCTGTTCTAATTTTTTTATGCTGTCTCTCACAGTGGGAGTGCACTTAGAATGTGATTTTCAGACCCCTTCAGGATTTCTTAGTGGGAGAGGGTGTTTAACCTCCCTAGCACACTGCTGAGGTCCAGATTTCTGTACCAAAAGTGCACCATAGACTTCAATGGTATTTTTTTCTTTATGTTGTAACTTCCCAAAATCTGTCCATACAAGGGTCTAATAGACATCCTGAATATAATAATGTTTGAAACCAACAATTATGTAAAATAAAAATATTATTTTTTAATACATTTTATGAGAAAACACAAAAATCAGGGCACAAAGCTTTGCTGCTATGTACTAAATCTCGCCCAAATAAAGTCTCTGGTGCCCCAGATGTGCCCATTTGCAGTTAACCCTCTCTAACCTGGTGTGATGGATGTGGTAAAATCACACCAGGGAAGAGAGGGTTACTGCAAATGGGCACATCTGGGGCACCAGAGACTTTTTATTTGGGCAAGATTTAATACATAGAAGCACATTGAAATCAGTTTTCTACATAGAAAACTGATTTCATGTACTGTACTTTTAAATTTCCCGCCGCCTCCCCGATGTGACGTCATCACATCACTCGGAGGGGGGGGGGAGAAGAGACGGAGGAGCTGCCAGCCTGCCTGTGACATCGGGGACACCGGGACAGCACAAAACTGTGAGTATGCGCTCCCGGAGCCCCGATGTGTACTGGACGGCACCATCTCGTCCAGTGCTATACTAGCAGTAGCAGCGCTGGACAAGATGCTGCCATCCTGACCGCTTGGGCAGTTAAATACCTATGTTGCTCATTGTAGCTTTCATTTCCTTTATAATGCCATAATGTAGTCTTCTTTTATTAGATATTTTTATTACATATTTAAATATATAAAATAACACATGAAATAAGTAAGAAAAATAGAAGATCCTTTGCAACAGAAGTCAACAGACTAGAAATGTAGCAACAACTAATACAAATATTAAAGAAAATCACAAAGAACAAACCCATTTTTACATGCATGCACAAATTGCTTTCCACTTTAAAATTTATGGAAAGATCCCCAGTGTTGGCAATTAAGTTGCTCATATGAAATATGTATTGAATATGTAACCATTCTGGAAATGTTGGGGTAACACCACCTATCCTGTGCTTCTCAAAAAGCTTACAGGCCATGAAAAAGTCTCTAGATATTGTTACTAAATTTAGGAGTTCCAAAGTGGTATGATCTAAGTCACCCTAAATACTGATCATTTGGTCACAGGAACCTGGATCCCAAATGCCTGACTTAGATGAGTGGTGACCTCTAGCCAGTAACGTACTGATTTCAGGCAGCGCCATAACAAATGGATGGCAAGACACCTGGCCTATACTTACACAGTAGACAACAATATTCACTATGATGGACAACCTTGTTAAGGAATGTGGGGGTACGATATACCTTATACCGGATAAATGGCTGGATTAAGACAATAGCACATTAGGTACACACCTTTAAAATGGGTGACCATTTTTCTTCGGATAAATAATATCACTAGTAAGAAATTCAGACATGTTTCAGGGAGACAGGCATGGGAAGGTTTTTCAGGATTACAAAGGTAGAAGCAGACAGAACTTTTACATCTACATTTAAAATAAATGTCATGGTGACTTTAGGCACAATTTTGAATATGCAGATTTATGGTAATAATGTGGACGGGTTATAGTGCATGTGTGCTCTAGGATAATGTATATTTGTGTTTCTGTGCTTTTCATTAAATATGGTATGGTACTACAACACAAACATGCCTGAGCATTTGTAAATGGGTACTAAAAGAAGAAAAGTATCAACAGGACACCACTATGATCAAAAAGTGATACAGCAAAAACTGATTTTCCCTGATCCCCCTAATCTAAAGGTGCCCATACACAAGCAGATTCTCCCTCAATAGATGAGGGACCGACTGCAGCATGATGACATTATCACGCTGCAGCCCGCCCCTCAGAGGATCAGTCATGTGCTGGCGCTATATAAATAAATGATGATAATAATTATAATTGTGCCGGACATTACTTTGGATGTAATGGGATAGCCCGGGAATTTACCGACATATCAGATCACCTTGCAAACTGACATGCAGGATGATTTTGGTCGATCTGACCAAGTGGCACACCTGATTTATGGCTACCTTAAGACTGCTCCTAGACAAACTCATATACAGTATGTATTTCAAAAGGACTGGATAGAAACTATATTCTATAAAGACACAAAGATCTGGGAATTGAAATTATGGATTAATGGAAAACCTCCCTCAAACTTTTCATCTTAGCATTATCTATTAGCGAGAGGTGATCCTTAATTTTTTAAAAATACGCATGAGAACTTTAAGTGCCATTTCATTCTAAATGGGCTGGCCACTGGTACTATATCTTATATAACCCTTGTGACTCAGTCAATTTGTGCAATTCTTTCGGGTATTTATATTGGATAACAACCTGTTGTAATTGTTTGGCTTTTATGGGCGGTTTTTCTTTCCTAAATATAAATTCATTAAAAAAATTATTGAAAAATATAATACCATTTTACATAAAAGGGTGTTTGTCATTATTAATGGCACCCCAACATGCCTTGTCAGCAAAAGTGCATTGTGGCCCACTGCGAATGTAATGCTTTCCCACTCTACCCAATAGTTAAAAAAAGTTACTTCTTACTTACTTGGCATCTCCAAATATCACACATTATAACAGCACTGCAGTAGCAGCTAGTTTAACTTTGACATCTTCAGCACTAATAACGTGATGCAATCATCCTTAAAACTAAGCTGATTTGATAAATAGGCGGCTATGATAAATCTTGGCTGCCCTTAAAAACATAGCATCCAGTGTGTTATTAAGTGCTCTCAAGCCAGCACTCCCTCTAAATGTCAACAAATTTGCTCAGTACATTTCACTTGGCATAATTGTATATTCGGTAAGACTGCCAGCAATTCTCATGTCCTTTAGTATTGGCTACAACTAAAATGCAAAGGTTAAATATACTGCACAAAATAGCATTTTCTCTGTCACTTGTTCCTATTAACTAACCTCTCTGATTAATGGTCTTTTCTAGCAGTCAGGAGCAAGTTCATATAATTTAAGTTGCCTATAGTTTAACATTTAGACAATCTAGGGATAGCACAGTATGTACCACAAATCAATGAGTGTAATGATGTTGGAAAATTCCAAACACCAAAATGTTTCCATGGAGATTAGATCATCCATCTATATGAAATTGGGCCACATAGTATTTTTGTATAAGTTAGCTTAGAAATAGACTATTTTGCTGAAACAGACTATAATATAGATGCAAGGTGCAATACATTTTACATATTCATTGTGTATTCAAAAAATACAAACAAGGTTCCCAAAAATGTCCACACTCATCACCTCATATACACTGACCTCCTCTCCAATGGGTGCCAAGGAGCAGGCTTCACTTGCTCACTGTAATCCATTATTTCAAAAGAGCTCCCACATTATAATATCTTGGGGCAATTATTTGTTAAATGCTCATCTATGTGTTTCAGATTCAAAAGAGAAAAATTACTTACCTGGTTCTGCATTCACTGCACGTTTCTCTCTCGCTCTCTCGCTGAGCTCAGTAATGTCAGTGACGTCACTTCCTGAATTTGGAACGCGGAAGATCCACGTTCCAAATACCGGTAGTGATGTCAGGGTCACCACTTCTTGTATTTTTCCAATTTAAACATGACAGCTATGCTCAGGTCTGTGTGCCGTCTTTCTGTTTCCTCCATTTACAATTTAAAAACATGTGTTTTGAATTGTGTGGATGGCTTTACAGCCTCAAACTACAGCTGAAAACAGGTAGAAGAGGGCAGAAAAGGCTCCAGGACCAGAAAAGAGTCTAAGTGTTATTTTACATAGATGATTTTTCACCCGCTAGATCTGTCATGGGGTCACATATCTGTACATGTTTGCAGCTGCTCACGGACAGGAGCCTCTGGTCCTTTTCTGGGCTGCTGTCGGTCAGAAAGGACCATGTAAATATAGCTTTAGAAAAGATGAGTAACTGAGTGTGCTAAGGATCAGGTAAGTAAATCCTATGAATAAAGTAAACAAACATTTAAAACTTGCTGGAGGTGAAGCAACTAAAACAATTTGCAGCAGAATGTTGCTAATGTAGTATCATCAAATGAACCACTGCCCTCACACTTCCTAGAAAAGGGAGTGAAACTGTAGCACAGTCTACATATAATCATTTGGTATACCTGGTTATTTCTAGTGGGCATCTAGTAAAAAATTTTAGTGTTTTTTAGTTTCTGGGCAGAACATTTGGTGCTCTGTGGAGTATAGTCACTCGAGAATTACAATAGAATTTATACACAATAGTGTTGTTTCTAACCTTTCAATAATAGAGAGCAAATGTTTAGCATTCCCATTCACTAAAGATGGTCCTTACATTTGGAGTACCCAATTTGTGTGTTAACTGCAAAGCCCCTAAAAGTATATCATCAGCTAAATTGTAGGGAAGGACCATATGAATATTTCTTTATTTATTTAATTATTTGTTTGTTTGTTTATTTGTTTGTTTGTTTGTTTATTTAAGTGTTGCTCTACCACATGTAGTTTGTAAGTCAAGTTGAACTATCAACAACTTTGATGATGATGTCATGTTCAGGGGCTTTTTAATTAACAAACAAATTCAGTAATAAACATTTTTCTCTAGTCATGACTTTCAATTCATCTCAATTTATACTAAGCAACATTGTTTAAGCATGCCATTAGTTATTTGTAATGGAGGTAAAAAAGCCTTGTACAGTGATGGAACCATGAGGCTCTTCTTCCTAATGTTTTTGTGAATATTTTTCCATTGATTGGACTACTCATGCCTGGGTACCAATTAGAAGCAGGCTGTTGAAAGAGGTCAAAGTGAAAGCCAAAGTAAACTTGTACACTTTATGTGCTTTCAAGGAGAAATGGCAGCAGAGGCCACTTAACAAAGCAATACCACTAAAAAGAGAGAATAGAAAATAGCCATCAAAATGGAAGACCTTGTATATTTCAAGCACAGCTGAGACAATTAAATACCTTCTTAAATAACTGTATTCACCATCAAAACATATTACATGTATTAAATTCAGTTAAGTTACAAACTAAAATATTAAATGTAGATAAATTGTTTGCAAATAAATGTGGAAGCCCCCTCTGGCAGTTTTTGTGTGTTAAATTATTCTTGAGCATTACAGAGCCAGCACCAGGAGTAAGAATTTCCAGTAAATTCATATCATAACAAATTCATATTTGTTTGAAGTGTTATAAGTGGAGAAATAACGATCATCAATAACACACTTTCTGTCCAAGAGTAACAAAAAGAAACTCTGCATTGATGCATGCCGCTGCACTGGGTCTCCCATACTAGTTTATTGAAGAGGCTTGCACTGCGGTAGAAAAATGCATGCTGCATTAGTGCATAAGAGCATAACACAGCATAGTATAACATTTTAAAACAGGTTTCCTGTTGTGGCCTTAGGACGTTAGAATGAATGCACCCTATTAAATTGTATTGAAAACAAGTGCCTGAAAAAAATATCCATTCACTTCCAATTTATGATTGGGGCATCAGACAACGCCCTGTGTTGCAGCAATCACAATGCAGGACCTTGCATTGTCATTGGCCCAGGGCAACATGCCAGGGGCTGACGCACCTGTGAATACAGCCAACTCATAGCCCATAAGAAAGAACATGTGGCTTCTGCACTGCGCCTTTTTTCCCCAAGTTCGGTGGTCACCTAATGCAGAGAAGAAACACAGTGAAGGGTTTGCCTTACTTTATTAAAGGAATAACTTAATCACAATATATTAAGAAGTGTGTTAGCAATATACACTGCTCAAAAAATGAAGGGCACACAAACATAAGACATCCAAAATCTGAATGAATTAAATATTCTTATTAAATTCGTTGTTCTTTACATAGTTGAATGTGCTGACAACAAATTCACACAAAAAAATATCAATTGAAATCAAATGTATAAACCCATGAGTTCTGGATTTGGACTCACACTCAAAATGAAAGTAAAAAAAAAACTACAGACTGATCCAACTTTATGTAATGTCCTTAGAACAAGACAAAATGAGGCTTAGTAGTGTGTGTGGCCTCCAAGTACCTGTATGACCTCCCTACCACACCAGGGAATTCTCATGATGAGGTAGCGGATTTCTTATTTCTGTGTTCCCTTTATTTTTTTGAGCAGTGTAGAATCCTCCCTCAAAAGGTGATTTTTAGTTGGGACAGGGCTGTTAACACTGCTTGACATAATGCTGAAGAGTGCCTAATTCCGTTGAAACGTAATTCTTAATTTCTCCATAAACCCCTTTCAATAGCATAACAATGACATGAACATAACATAAGTTGATTGTTATATATATATAAATATATATATATATATATATTACAGATACCTTTTTTTTTTTACTTGAAACAGTGGTCGATTTTGTCATATATTACGATGGAATAAAATAGTAGAATACATTAATTATTAATGTCTTATACCAGAACTGCTGAATATTAAATGGTGCTAACTTAGCTATTGCTGCAATTAAGGTCACCAAGGGCACCATTTCAAGTTTGGCTGTACTTTCAATGTTCCATGCCAAAATGATGTTTTCATGTTAACATTCCAGGTGCAGCAAAAGAACTTTAACATTCTAGGTGAAGCTGAACACTGCTCATAGTAGAGGAAAGATTGATGGTTACTGATAGCTTTTATCTGTGATTGGCATTACTCATTTCATTATTCCACAAAACTTTGCCAGGTCAATCATGGGGAAACCAATTGTGTTCTCATCACATTGATTGTAAATTAAGCTCGATGCCAGTCATTCTTTGCCATTTTTGTATTCTTCGTGAACACCTCTTATTCTAGAACAAAGAGGAATAAAGAATGGAAGCTTCCAATTATCCTAAAAATATCTGATAAGAATAAAATATATAGTAATGGAACAACAGACAACAAGGAGCAATTTACAAGTAAAATGAATGATTCAACCGCTAATTTTATGATAAAATTTTTTTTGAAGTTTAGGCTGCTGCTTTGCACAAATTGGACTAACAGTCTTCAAGGGTTAGTTTACAAAGGGTTAAGTGTCCCATGAAGTCAGTCTCTTCTCTGGAGCTCCAGCAACAATCTGTGTCCCAAGAAGTCTGCCCACTAAATAAAGCTTCAAAGCCAGGCAGATATATATGTGCCCAAATGGTTCCCATGGTCACTGAGCATGTGCGATGTCTTCATTGAAGTTCTATTTACAAAAAACTGGTGGCAGCAAGCTATATTTGTGGGACATAGACACATTGCTGCTCCACGTAAGAGAGCCCCCTTCATGTGGGGACACTTGCCAAGTGGTCGATGTTCATCCATCACTAATCATAAGTATTATAATTGTGTTCTTAAAATCTATAAAAAACATAAAAATAAATTGTGTCCAACTGTCCATAAAATGCTGACTCTGAATGAACTTGCAGGTGTGAATTAAAAACAATGTTAGATTATGAAACAATTGTGAATTGTATTTTATATTATTATTAATATTATTTAAACAAATTTATTTTATAAAGACATGAATTAAGATGGGGTTTCAAGTACAGTCTTCATGTAAAATGATTTTCTGAAGACTTCCGGTTCTGGTGCCCGATGTAAGCAGAGGCAGTGAGGAAAGCTCTGTCCCGCCACCTGACTAAAGGCACTTTCGGCCCTACTCCCGGTCCGCCAACCGACAAAGATCCGCACCGGAATAGCTGCTGAGCACCACCATGGACAGATACGTGTCCCGGGAAGCTCAGTCCCGCCGCACCAAGTCACGCAAGCAAGACCACCGGAAGCACCATGCTGACATGGCGGCGGTGGAGGAGTGATCCGAGTGCAGCGCTGGGGAAGACTCAGACAGTGATGCAGCTACCAGCCCTGGGGTCACCATAGATTATAAGAAGCTGGCAGGTGAAGTGGCTATGTTTCTCAAAGCTGACCTGTATACCATGCTACATGATCATCTCACCCAGTCTCTGAAGGACATCAAGACGGAAGTGGCTGCCCATGTGACTAGTTTAACGGCTGTGGAGGCAAGGGTGAGTGAGGCTGAAGAAGCCATCCGTTCCTTACAATCAGCTAACAAACCTCCGGGTGGTCAGCCTATCAGAATCGTACAAGCCCCAAACCCAGGTGCAATTTTGCCAGGTGGTGATCCCTGCGTCCCTGGGCCTAGACAACCCGTGCAAAGTTGAACGCGCACACCGCATTGGACCCCCACAGCCCAACCGCACCTCCCTCAGGCAAGTGATTGTCCGGTTCTTGGACTTCGCTGATAAAGTGGACATAATGAGAGCATACTGCACACAGCGCAATTAAGTTGCAGAGGGCCACAGACTGTTGTTGTTTGCCGACTACTCGGCCAAGGTAAAAAAAAAAAAAGCAGAGCTTTTGTGGAAGTGTGTGGGGAATTGGTACATCGCCGGATCAAATTCACCTTGCAGTATCCTGCCACTTACTGGAGGTCCTCAAGTGGAATTGACTTTTGTTGGTGGGGTAGTGCCGAGATGGACCCCCACCTGTTCTGGACAGTTCTGATTTGTTGGTTTTATTTTTCTCTTTATTTTTGTTGGTTGCTCGCCTTATTTTTGACTGCCCGCTGTGTGCTGCCTCGTCACTGTCACATGGAACACTTGGCTCTTAGGCCGGAGGAGGGGTGGAGCTCACCTGGGACACGAGCCCCCCTCTTATATTGCACATCTATTCATCAAGATATACCATTGACCTACTTTGACTATGAGTGCTGCTGATTCCTTGGGCTCTATGACTGTCATGACCTGGAATGTCAAGGGACTTCTCTAAGCGATCCAAAGTGTTAGTCACTTCAAGAAGCTGCACTCGGGCGTAGCTCTTTTACAGGAGACTCGCCTACGGCCAACAGATTTCGCATTAATGATACGTATGTGGGTGGGCCAGGTTGTGGGGGCTTCAACCGGTGGAACGCAAGGCAGGGGTTCTAATCCTGGTACACAAGGCCCTTACTCATAGGGTTATGGACGTCGTGGTATGGACGTCGATGGAGGGAGGTGAGCGTACATCACCTTAAACGCCTCTCCTTGCCCCATCACTATATACTTGGTGTATGGCCCCAATGATCAGGCCTCCCCTTTTTACAGTGAATTATCCACCATCATTCTGGACTCTCACCCCGGAGCCGCCCTCATTGTGGGTGGTGATTTTAATGCGGTTCTCTCTTCAGCGGAGGACAGACGCACGACCCATGCGGGGGACGCGCACCGATATGCCCAGGACGTTGCTTTCCAGACGTTTGCGACATCATGTGATCTGGAGGACTCTTGGAGGTTCTTGCACCCCTTCGAAAGAGACTTTACCCACTGCTTGCTGGTTCATGGCTCTTTGTCCAGGTTAGACACGCTGCTGGTCAGTCGCACACTTTTGCCCAGTGTACGCTCCTCATCAATTTCACCCATGGTAATCTCTGATCATGCCCCGGTAGTATCTGCCCTCCAATTTGGCCCTACACCCTCACCCACATTCATTTGGCGGTTCCCATCCTACCTTAAAGATGATGAGTCCTTTCAGGAGTTACTGCAGGGGTGGTGGCTGGAGTATGCGTATGATAATGACAAACACAAATCTGATCCCCCCTTTATTGGGAAACAGCTAAAGCAGTGCTCCGGGGCAGGATATTAGCCTACACCTCCACCCAAAATTTATGCCCGTTCTCCTACTTGAGAAGTGGATGGCTCGCACCTCCTGGGGGGCTTGCCTTTGCCTGTCCTCAAGCCAGAGGATGTAGACTTCCTCAATGGAGCAGTAACAAAGGAGGAAGTGCTCAGGGTCATCAAAGTGTCTGCTAATTATAAGGCTCCTTGACCTGATGGCATGACAAACAAATTCTATAAAGTGCTCTCATCCTCTGTTGCCCCCACTTTGACAGCACTGTATAATCATATACTGTCCACTAAAACTACCCTCAGGTAACCTTGCCTATATTAAGCTTTTACCGAAACCGGGACGGGATGAGTTAGATCCAGGATCCTTTAGACCCATATCGTTACTGAATCAGGATGCAAAGTATTTTTCTAAGGTTCTGGCGGACCGTCTGGCCAGGCTCATGTCCTCCCTGCTTGGGGCAGAACAAGTGGGGTTTACCCAGGGGAGAGCGGCGGTAACTAATGTGCGTAAGCTGCTCACAGTCTTGGAGCACTATAGGTTGTTGGTGCCCCATCGGTGTCCGGGGGCCATCTTGTCCCTGGATGCCGAGAAGGCTGTAAACTGGAGATGGCGGAAGCTGGTAATGGGGCACATGGGATTCCAGGGGCAATTTCTCACATTTATTGACGCCCTTTATGCATCGCCACGGTCTTGTATTTTCCTCAA
>CM070035.1:99539958-99555779 GCA_036250615.1 Ptychadena robeensis | reverse complement strand
GTGATGTATACAGAGAGAGACATCCATTGTGCTGTATATGTAAATGCATGCAGTGTACTGCAGGTGCTGCCGTCCATAATGCTAGGGCGGTTAAAAAGCCCCAATTACAGGTCACTCGGGCACATGCCCGAAAACCGACTGCCGGTCACCTCATGTGGTGTAAGCCGGTCATTGCTGAAACTTAACATTAAAGCCAGGAACTGTGTAACTAACTTCATAAACCATTAAACCTTTCCCCTCAGATAGGCAGAATCCAAAGTAAATAAGAAGTCATGAGAAAAGGATCATTACAATTTCTATACTTAACCATCAATATGACAAATGAAATGACAATTCACAGCATAAAAAATACTTGTAGTTTGCCCTAGGGCATGTCAACTAACACATTAATAAAAGCTATGAACATTTCCTGACCTGGTGTCCTGCTATTGGCAGAAGTGGGGGACAGGCACATATGTTGTCCATCTTTCCCGCATCAAATTTTACCCACATATAACCGATTTAAAATATAGAATGTGCCTTAAAACTCACAGGTAAAAAAAACTTGCAATGCATTTAAACAGAAAGGTGTGAACCCAAGCAAACAAAATAATGTAAATTTATATTATTCAGATATAAATATAGGTCACTCTCCTACTGGAGTTTAAAGTAAAAATAATAATAATAAATAGCTCTATACATTTTCCAACAGAAAATCACATTTTGATAATTTTGGGTGCCTGTTCTTTAGAAAATGGAGTGCCATTGAACATGCAAAGCAGCTTGTTATTTCATCATCTCAGAGGTTACTGATTTTGTAGATAACCATTTAAATATATGCCTTTTAAATCTTCTCCTTTTTCTTTGTAGCTAGCAAAGCAGAATAATGTAAAATATGTTCTTTGCAGTGATATGGATGAAAGGTTATTATTACTCTGATGACATAGACAAAAAGATATTATCAGTCAGATGATGTCAATGAAAGGGTATCATTACTTTTTGTGCAGTGATCATTCATAGATTTATAAAGAATACTGCAGAGCATGTATTATATTTCATTCCCACATTAAGTATTGAGCCCATCTAAAGAAAATTTAGTTTTGTGCGATTTTTATTCTATATGAAGTTGCATTAACTCTGACTACCTCAGTAAATAACATGAACATGCCATATATTGTAATTCAATATATGTATTTTTTTTTACTTTGTATACAATGGTTTGTATATTTATACACCATATATGACGTAACATTACACCCTGGGACTTAAATGATAAATAAATACATTTGTCATATATATTTGTATTAATTTGATATCTGATAGAACACACAATTAAAATAAGTCTCTATATACATCTGTATTTTGCCATTCTTCTTAGTCAAATTTGTCTAATTACAACCTATAGTGCCAGTTCCACACTCCTTAAAATTTATAAACATTACACCATAAATATAATGGTACCAATCTTGGTCTTACTAGACCATGTAACATATTTTTCAGGGTGCCAAAGGTGTTGCTCGTCCAGGGCACCATACAGCCTTGGACTGCCCCTGTGGGTGTGTACTAAGTGTCTGCAATGTAGTATTAGTTGCGATACAACATCCCTACCATCAAATATTTTGGGTAAGACCATACCAAAACATGGTTAGATTTTTGCATTCCATCACTTTAGAAAACAACCATGATGGAAATTGAACAAAAAAACGATTGAGCAGTGATTGGTCATGCTGGTAACCTTCAGTTGAACGTAAAAGTATCTGTTGGGTTTTCTAGGTATTTCAATAGATTTGCATTGATCATACTATGGAGCATGTGCAGGAAATCTATCAATTTTATCCATCACATTGTGTGCTGGTAAAATTTAATCATTTATAAAACGTTTAACTTAAAACAATGTATGTCCACCTTTAGAATAGGTTATATATAGTGCCAATTAATAAGGTCAGGGTACCTTTTTGGTGAATTCTGCCATTGTCACAGTTCTAACCTATCCTGAGAGCAAGCCTCATTTCACATATTGAGATCTTACGTATTATGCGCAGTGTTTATGTTCAACTTGTAAATGTGTTAAATCAGGAATAGGCTGAAACTGCATAAGTAAATACTTTTATTACAGAAATTAAAGCCTTGATGTCATTCTCATCATAGTAAATGGCATGCTCAGCATAGATGCCCACTGCATCCTAAAGTGGCATAAGACTAATATTCATTTCTTTAAAAAAAATTATTTTTTAAAGTTTCTTGGCAACATACTGCCATCAACAGCACCATAGAAACTATACCGGTAACTGCTATGTGGATGCAATTAGACGTTGCTAGCAGTGATTTTTGTAATTTCCATTGTAGCAAAAAATAATTCTGCTCTTGCTTATTACCACATCACCTTGAAATAAACTCTAGGTTATTTTTGTAGAACTACAAACTGTTCCTGGCCTATAAAGTCATTTGCTGTGGCATGGACCCTAATGAGGTAACAGGGTGTGTCTTCACAAAAGAAGCTGAGACCAGTCAGTCAGGTGTAGCCCCCCTATGGGTGCTAGAGTTAAGTGAGGTAAGGGGTTAACTTGGAGAGTGGAGGGTTAACTTGGTTTTCTCTTGGCAGGTGCAGCTTGTACATTTTCCCTCCAGAATTTAGGCGGGAAATGCATCAAGTCTGTTCTGCCTGGAGATGACCTCTCAGCTAGTGACAACAGCAGCACCTGCCATCTACTTTGCAACATTTTGGAGGGAACATGAGTCTTCCCTTTTGGGATGTTGGGTGTGTCAAAAGGTATAAAAAGGTTCAGCTCTCTCAGCTCAGGGTCTCAGTGTGACCCAGGGTGTTCCCCCTCCTGGGGCCCTGTAGGGTCTGAAGCATTGCTGTGTTCATGTGTTCCTGTTTCCTAAGGGCCAGAGCTCCCTCTCTGAGGCCTCTGCGATCCCTAGGGTAGAGACTTTGTAAAGTCTGCCCTGAGCAAAGAGCTGAACTCCTGCTGTCAAGAGGGATGCACTACAAGGCCCAGCCAGCCTTCTGCCTACTGAGAGCTGTGACTAGAGATGCGCCGGAGGACTGATTCTGGAGACCTGTCTGCCTGAGGTTCGAGTTACTACCAGGGGAAGGTGAGAAATCAGGGCACCAAGCGTCCAGTCAGAGTCAAGCTAACCTGTCTACCTGAGGTGAGGGCTACCAGGGGAAGGTTAGGAAAAAAGGCAAAACTGTCAGCTGAGGTCAAGGTCAAGGGTCAGGAGAAGTCTATACAGAGGAGTGTGTCAAGAAAAGTCTGTTCAGGAGAAGTCCATATAGAAAAGTCTGTGTCCAGAGAGAAGAGTGTCCAGAGAGGTGTCCTGCTGTCAGTCTGGGGTCCCAGTGGTCAGCCATACCTGCTCCCTTACCCTCTCTCCCATAGAAGACTTGCCAAGTTCAATAAAGTTCAACAGCATCTACACTTCTGTTTCCAAGACTTTCATTGCCGCTGCCCAGTCCTATCATCACACTCATCAGAACCAGTCGGTCTCATTGCTACACAGGGTTTCCCGGAGAGGTGGGGAGACACTGTGCTGCCTAGGACGTGGATACCAGGTGCCACACAAAGAGTGTGGTGTCCCAGGCCTCGGAGTCAGGCCAATTATAGAGACTTTCCTGAGGTAAAGGAAATCATTTGAGTTGATGATTGCAAGCCAAGAGGTTTGGCCTTTTTCCTGTGTGGACTGTGTTGCATGCCTGCTATTAACCCTTGCGAGGGTATATACTTTGGATATTTGGTGTTGCCAGTAAACACGGGCAAGTGCCCTTTGAAAGAAACAGATTGTGTGGACTGACGTCATGCTCCCTGAACTCTTTCACAATTTGAGCCCGATACAATCCTGGCATTGTCAACTTGGGATATGCCCATGCCGTCAGGAAAGAAAAACTTTATTGATGGAATACCTGGTCATTCAGTATAATCAGGTAGTTAGTGGACCTAATTCTTGGAGCACAAACCTAGACCTGCACCTATTTGCTTAGGTATTGCATGCTCATTTGCACATTCTTGCATGCTCAAAAGCTACGAAACCTCCACACAGGAATCAAGAAAATTATTTTAGCCATGGTATTTCACTTGTATTAAAAGGTTGCGTGCTATCTTATAAAAATTAACGTTGACCTGAGAAAAAATCAAATAAAATTTTCTGGTATAGGGAGTTTTTTTATAGCTGTAATATTGCCTTACCATTACCATACCATTACGTCTTTTTTTTCCTTTATAAAGAACTGACCTGTCTTAACTGCTCGGTGATTATAACTGCATTAGCCATTCATGGCTTTTACTCAACTCTTCAACTCCTCCTTAATGGGCAACTTTCCATCCTGGCCCTGTGCTTTGCAGTTGCTGTTGTTACCATGTGGCCTGCTAATCCACTGTAATGGCACCAGGACAAAACCCCTATTACTGTTTTTGCAGCTCTAATTTAGTATTCATTACATGTACCTATATCCCTAGTAAAAACATTATAGACCGAAAAAACATTCCCCTATTGTACTTGTATTTTGTTTTCCCCTTGCATTCACTACTGGATTGTATCACCTACCAATTGCTTCATAAAATACAAACTATGGAAAATTTTGCTGCTAGACAAAATTACAAAATTGAAAATGTAATTGCTTCACTGTTATGTTCTTGATCTTCAGTAAAATCCCAAATGTTCTCAGGTTTACTTTCCAAACCACAGTTCTGTTTCCTTACACTTCAGTCTTTCAAATTTCTTCCTGTCCATTCCTGTTAAACCATAGTCTGAAATTAAAGAGGTCATAATGTGCAACAAAATCACCATAAACCAAATAAACATGAACATTATGTCAGGAGTGTACATTTTTTTAACCTCCTTAGTGTTCATCACGAGCCCATCTCGTCCAGAGTTTGTGTGAAGAACAAAGCGGGCGCTCCCATGAAAGCCACGGCGATGCTGCTTCCAGCCGCGGCATTTCCGGGGCTCTGCGGCTTCACTGATCGCGTCGCGGTGACGCGGAAGGGGGCGAGGGTGAGCAGTGCCATAGACCTCCATGTTAATGGAGGGGCTTCTGCTCTCCAGACCTCACTGCCAGTGTCATGAATGACACTGGCTGTGTGGAGAGGGAAGGGGGGAGGGAGGGAGGAAATGGCAGGCAGTGTACCTTGTACACTGCTGCCATTGCCTGTACCACACTGTTAAAAACGGTGCGGTACAGGCGGTGCACTAGGGAGGTTAATTCATTGAGAAGCATGGCACCTGGCAAGAGCATAGGACAATGAAGCAACCACATGAGCCACTAAGGACTTTGCAGTAGAAATTTTATTAGCTGAGTTTATGAGTGAGTTGCAAAGCCTTTTAACATGGTATAATCACCAACATTTTGGAAATTTTTACTTGACTTTGAACTTGACTTAATTTATGAAAAAAATACTTTTAAAAAAAATTCCCTCAATGCCCCCTCTCTTCAACGCTCATTGAAATTTCACGCCCATCTCTCAACTTAACGCATCAGACTTTCTCCCATGATGCCTTGCTTGGGTATAGCAGACATTTTTAAGGAGGCCTGAACAGTGTCAAATGACAGAGAGGTTGGCATGAGCACTAGTTTTAGTTTTCATTTGGTACTTTTGGTAACACCTGCTACACGGGAAAAAGGAGTTGGGTATATATCAGTCAAATCAGTAAAGGAAAGTGGGATAGTGTTTCTTTGAAAAGCATTTACATTTCCTACATTGGAAAACATGTATGTAATGTTACCTGAATAACAATCATATTGAAAATGTGGGACAGCAGTACACCGTAAAGCCAAGATATTCTTTTTCAGATGCTCTTCTTTTGTGTACAAACACATTGAATTACATCAGTACTTATGAAGCACTTGTAAACCATAAGTAATTTCTTATTGTGTTCCTTTATACAGTTGACTGCTGTTCAGTTCACTGTTCTATGTAGGCTTTAACATATTTTTCAAGTGTCATATTCAAATGATTCATTTGGAAAGCTAACTAAATGAATGCATGATATCAGAGGCAGCAGATGTTCAAGCCATGTAATGACTAGCAGAACAAAAAGAGCTTGCCTCAGTATTTCTGTCTTTCATTGTGCCTTTTTAATTTAATGGGCAGTCATGATATAGTTATACAAGAGACTAATAACACTAGAAGCAGATATCTCGTTTTTATTAGTCATTGCTGTAAAAAAATATTAAGTAGAACAAAAAAAAATTAGAATGCTTGTACTTAATCTTTAGAACCAACATATAATGAATTGACCACTCTTGTGGGACTTCTAAACTATATACAGCATTAAGCCTGTGCTAGTGAAGTTTAATTCACATGCTCAGCTAAATCAAAAACCCTGAAATGATCCAATATAAAAACTTGTCTTAATTTTCTTAAACTAGAGTGCACAGAATTAATGCAGGCCACAGCTTTCTGGTTTATAGATTTTTACTTCCTCAAGATATTATACTGTACCATTTTCATAACAAAGCCCATGCTTTTTTCTTTTTTAAATGTGAATTAAATTTTTCTTCTTACTTGCTTGAAAGAAATGAGCTTTTAATGCTGGCCAGAAATGAATCGTTTTATTAAGCTATAAGTTGTTTAAAAATGTCTCCTTATGGAAATTGTATTATATCTATTATATTCAGTAAGGAATTTAACTGTTTTTGCTGTAACTGCTCTTCAAATACACATAAGGCTTAAGAAAGGATGAAGAGACAAGCAGTCCTTTTCATAGTACATCAATCTTTTCCTGCAGATCAATGGAAGCATTGCGATAATAGGCAGTTACAAATTAAAGTGTTTGATAAATCATTCTTTCTTAATTTTATTCTCTGTCAAACAATCCATCATTAGTAATATGTAATTCATACAGCTTCTTTTAATACTTTTTTAATGAATTGTTTTCGGTAACAAAAAGATTTACAATAGCTGCAAATTCTAGACTGCTGGGAGAAAATGAATGTTAAACTTAGTGGGTAAATGACAAAAGGGACATACTTTGGAGAAAAACTGATTGTCTTTACAGGGACGATGAATGTTAATAATCTATGTATAGTAATATTATACAATATAGCATGGCCAGAGCTTACAAGTTTGGATGACATGATTGGGCAGGGCTTTATTAGTTAAAAACTTACACCTCACCAGGTTTAATTGTACAAAACATTATAATATTGCAATAATGAACACAGACAACAGTTTAAGAAGTTGGAATGATTATGTTCACAACTTTAATTAAACTTTAAACAACTGAATAACAAAGATTTATGTAAAGATAAACAAAAACCATTTCTCAAAAATTAAATGCATATCAAATAGTGCAAGTGTAAGAGCTAAAGTCACTGATAGTGGTCACATGTCCATATATAGAATGTGTTTAACAAACCCACTGTACCAACCGCATTCTAATTCTAGACTTAAAACTTCCAAGTATTGAATACAGACACTGTCAAGAACCCACCAGATCATACTGAAAATCCATCCACTATCTGTAAAGAAATGAAGATTAGCTAAAACAATGGTAATTAATGCTGTAATGTGCAAATGAAAAACTACAACCTCTTCCCCACACCATTACCTAGGGAGTATGACCACCTCTCAAATGAGAAAGGAAGTACTGTTTCCCACCTTCTTTACAAAACCCACATCCTCTCTTTTCCATAACAACCATGCACTTTCAGTCAGTATCGTCCTTAGCCCTTGGCAGCCAAAACCTACCCAAGTCAAGAACCCTTTCTCCTTTGTCCCTCTAGTTCAGAACATTATTTTAACCTACGTATCTGTAATCCTGAGAATAGCTCAAGGTAGATTTTGATGCGCCATATTGGAAACCATGAGCCACATGGGATGGCTTACCTGCTCCAGCCATGCCCACATTATCCTATAGGGTTGGTTTTCATGCAGGCTCCTTACTTGTTCCACCTCCCCAACGTTAGTGATGACACTGGTGAGGAGGAGAGTACCCTTGCTTTTTGCTTGCATTACACAGGTGTAAGGTGTCAGCTTTTGGACATAAAAAAAAGTCACACACTCTTATATTTCATTGGATGATTACGGCATGCATTCGCTGTGGCATTGTTTTAATAAGCTTCTGCATTATTATTTCCATGCAGTGTTGCATTCATTTTTCACCAATATCTTGCATTGATGATGGTAGAGTCTGACTGCTGCACAAAGTCTTCTCCAGCACATCCCAAAGATTTTCAATGGGGTTAAGGTCTGAACTCTGGGGTTAACTCTGGGGGATTTTCAATGGGGTTAAGGTCTCCTGCTCCCTGAACCACTCTTTCACAATTTGAGCAATGGTGCAATCCTGGCATTGTCATCTTGGAATATTCCCGTTTCATCAGGGAAGAAAACCGCCATTGATGGAATAATCTGGTCATTCAGTATATACAGGTAGTCAGCTGACCTAGAATTGTACCTATTTACTTAGTCAAATCCAGGTGGCAACTTTTTTTTTGGCCAAACTGTGTAGTTTTCCAAATTATTTGGACCATCTGGGAATTTAAGTGGAGAATTAAATCAACCATTGTTGATGCTCAAAAGCTACAAAACCTCTACATAGAAATCAAGAAAATATTTGTATCCATAGTATTTCCCTTGTATTCAAAGGGTGTGTGCTGTTTCATAAAAATCAAAGTTGACCTGAAATAAAAAAGTTAAAATTTTCTGTATCATTGGGATTTTTTTAAGCTGTAATATTGCCTGACCAGTACGTTTTTTTCCCCTTTATACAGAGTATTTATTGGAATTCACTTCCTGAACTTTGATTGATGGTTGAGCCCCAATAGCTGCTGTGTATCTGGAGTTTAAGATCAAATAAGGCACTGGTGCCACTGACTGCTAATCACATAAGATGTTTAGTTAAAATTGCCAGATGTCACTCACTGTTCCTGCTGCAGAGGAAACTGCAGCTGAGGTCTTGAAGAATAAGTATTTTCTTTCTTCTGCTTTATCCATTCTGTGGATCTATTTTTGTTCCTTTTATTTAACCCCACTTACATTGCAAATAATATGTATATTTTTTTTATAGCAGTACACAAATGTAGTTAAAATGTCTTGGTCTTTACAGATCCCCCTGCACAATCCCAATGTCATCAATGACACTGTGGTTGTAAGAACATAGGATAAAGGCTTAATGCAGGCCAATGGGGGGGGGGGGGCACCATTCATGTCCTCAATGTCCTAATACCAGGCATGTAGTTCCAGGAAGAAGAGTGGAGGATGCCACTGACTCGTAAGCCCAGGTAAGCAATCCTTGAGTTTGACTCTGGGTTATCTATTTTGATTATTAAAATCTACTATAATTTTTTTTTTATTAATGACTTTCCCAGACAAAACTCTGTGCTTCTGTCTGGCAGAGCTGACAAGCTGACATTACAAAGCTTCAGCTAAGCGTATTTCTGTCCACCTCAGCCGGCTGTAAAGTTCAGCAGCGGGTGGATTTCTGCCCTGCTCAGAGGTTGAGAGTAAGGGGAGCATGAGGCGGGTAACCTTAAATTTAACAAACACTGTTTTGGAATGGTTGTCATACTCTAATTACTGGTTAAATGATAAAAAAAAAAGTTGTCTGCTACCTGTGAAGTGTAGTTTGTTTTGCCTTGCAATGTAAAAATCGGGCCTACGATTGAGCCTACAATAATCAGTAAGGAGTTGGATCATATGGAAAATATTGTTTCTATATTGAGATTTGCATTACAGAAGTGCTGTGAAAATTTTAAATAAACTTAAGTGTATTTCCTAAATCAAATAAGCTCCCTCCTCTTCCATGTTTGAACCAAATAAAAACATAAAACATAGGATGGCTCAACTGTAAACAAAGAAGAAAAGGGGGACCTTATGCGGGAGCTGGGTATATACGTACTGCTCCTTGTCCCTACCCTGAATGTTCTATGCAGATGCCTTCTCTTCTACCTGGTCATTCTCTTTTTCTTTTAGTGTCATTGCACGTCTTCAGTAAGAATTACTCACTACCTATTGTACTCACTTCACTTTATATCCGCAATATTTTTATATTAGCCTTTCAGACTCAAAGCAAAATTGAAGGTACACAGAAGAAAGCTATCGGGGGGGGGGGGGATGTAAGTGACTCAACTATAAACCATTATTACATAAAATATGTAATTGATTGGATGTTGGCCCATTAGATAGATTTGAGGGGGATTACCAATTTGAGATTACATATAAACCAAGAGGAGAAAATAAGCCCCATTTCTGAGCCCCCTATTAATCCGGAAGCAGGTATATTAATCTACATGTTTACTGCCAACGCTGAGTAAAGACTCAGTATATGAAAAACCATGCAAAGCAAAATGCTATTTCTCATTTCTAAATGTCTGATCATTATAAATGTTTCTCGGTAGCACATTAGATGTGCTGTGTGCTGAAGTTAATACATAACAGTGAACAGGTTAAATAATAATGCCTTTTTCTTTAAGTAGGCTTGAGAGCTTTGAGCTCATAGAGATTGATGACTATTCAATAGTGCTAACAATTTATAGAGTTCTCCTGGGCTTGATTTATTCGAAACAACTCACCTTTTCCTTCCTACTTATTTTGTAATTGAACCTTTACTTACAGATCGGTGTGCTATTTTACTCCATCAGTAGCACAAGAGTCTTGTTACTGATGTTTACTGTCAATGTTATGGCGCTAGATTCTTGTACTGTTGTCTTTCCACAGGGTGTTATTATTTTATCACCATCCCAATTAAAAGAAATTTAAAGCATCTTCTTCTGAATAAAGGTGAGATCATTTACAACCATATATAAGGTGTACTGAGATTTTTTTTTCTCTTTTGTCATCAGAAGATGATTGATTGAATGAGACTTGTAGAGCTTATTAACTCTGGGGTGAATATGAAAGATATGGCTAAACTCCGTGGCTCATAGTCCACATTTGTTTATCTTTGTTCTGAGATGAACAGAACACTTTGAAATTGTTCCTTTTCTCTGTGCAGAGCACCGTGAGTCGATTTTAAGTGCTATATAACTGCTAAGTTATTGCTCTGTTAAAGGAGAATGTGTGCCCTTTCATGCTTCAGCGCCAGTGCTTCAATGCTTCTTGCTACTGACAATTGATTAAAATTAGATCATTTTATATGAATGTATATAGCTTATAGCTTATGAGAGCATACCATTGTGAAAATGTTACGTGAGTTTTTGATGTGGAAATTTCTATTGACTCATAGAAGCTTGCAATACAAATCTTATATACAAATCTGATCTGCAAAATAAGATATACGAAAATATGCTATCTGATTATTCTTTATTTTCCTTTTTTGAATGTGCTTGTTTTATCAAATAAATTTTGTATAAAGGGTTCAAGAATAAGGTGATACCCATTTAGATTTTTCATTTGTAATAGATTTTAGATTTAGATATAATAATATTAATATATATATACAGTGGGTAAAGGAAGTATTCAGACTAAAATTTTTCACTATTTGTCATATTGCAGCCATTTGCAAATATATATATTTTTTTTCTCCTTATTATTGTACACACAGCACCCCATTTTGACAGGAAAACACAGAATTGTAGAATTTTTTGCAGATTTATTAAAAATGAAAAACTAAAATATTACCTGGTCCAAATATGCAGACCCTTTGCTGTCACACTCATATATAATACTCAGGTGCGGTCCATTTCTTCAGATCATCCTTAAGATGATTCTACACCTTCATTTGAGCCTAGCTGTGTTTGATTATACTGTTTGGATTAGATAAGGAAAGACACACACCTGTCTGTACAATACCTTACAGCTCGCAGTGCATGTCAGAGCAAATGAAAATCATGAGGTCAAAGGAACTGCCCGAAGAGCTCGAAGGCAGAATTGTGGCAAGGCACAGATCTGGCCAAGGTTACAAAAAAATGTTTGCGGTACTTAAGGTTCCTAACAGCACAGTGGCCTCAATAATCCTTAAATGGAAGATGTTTGGGAGGACCAGAACCCTACCTTTAGGCCGTCCGACCAAACTGATCGGGGGATAAGAGCCTTGGTGAGAAAGGTAAAGAAGAACCCAAAGATCGCTGTGGCTGAGCTCCAGAGATGTAATCGGGAGATGAGAGAAAGTTGTAGAAAGTCAACCATCACTGCAGCCCTCCACCAGTCAGGGCTTTATGGCAGAGTGGCCCAAAGGAAGCCTCTCCTCAGTTCAAGACACATGAAAGCCTGCATTGAGTTTGCTAACAAACACCTGAAGGAAATATGATTTTCTGGTCTGATGAGATCCACATCTGTCCACTACAGTCCCAACAGTGAAGCATGGAGGTGGCAGCATGGGGTGGGGGTGTTTTACAGCTACAGGGACAGGACGACTGGTTGCAATCGATGCAGTCAAGGCAGAGGATCTTTTTTCCCCAAAAGACTCATGGCTGTATTAGATCAAAAGAGTACTTCTACTAAAAACAGAGAAAAGGGTCTGAATACTTAGAACCATGTGATATTACAGTTTTTCTTTTTTAATAAATCTGCAAAAATGTCTACAATTTGGGGTGCTCAATATGGGGTGCTGTGTGTACATTAATGAGAAAAAAACAACTTAAATGGCTGCAATATAACAAAGAGTGAAACATTTAATAGGGTCTGAATACTTTCCGTACCAACTGTGTATATATAGATGCCCTCTAGATGCCTCTTTACCCCATCTTCACCACTTCTTCTTTTACATCCCTTTTAGTATTGGCCCCTTTGATGCTATGCCTGCCTAGAGTTATTAGGTCTTTATCATGTAGCATGCAGATGCAGACTACTGTCTTTTTGTTGTACTGTACTGCATAGTGTAAACTGATTTGTCACTTCTGACAACAGCCCTCAGTGCCCAGAACAGCAACATCATGATAGGTAGCAGAAGGTTGGCCTCTGGTCTACCATGCCAGAGATAAAGGACATCTGCCTAGTACTGAGGAAATTACCCAGCACAATAGTGGGGTAGCACTTCAGAATCCTAAAAAATATATACTTACCTGCTTTTCTCTGTAATCCTTTGAGAGATTCCATATTTATCTGCCAGTTCACTGAATTCACAAAAGGTAACTAGGGGCATCATATAACAGTTTTCAATGTGGACAATGTCTATGTATATTTTTATAGGTCCACTTTAGTGACCGCATCATTTCTTTTAAAGTAGAAAAGTTTATAAAGATTTTTTTTAAATGTTATTTAGTGTTTACTACACATAGACGGTCAGAGAAAGTGTCTCTTTACACCGTCAAAGGAAATTTTCAGCTTTACACAGACAAATGACTGCAATGATTTTCTGTAGATCTCATGCTGATCTGCAGAATAATCTTTTTTTCCACCTACAATATACGATGAACTTGGCGCCCAGCAATGCTAATATATTTGAACTATGTTGGGTGTAAAAGAACCATAACACCTCTCATTCATCCAATTTGCTGTAAATCAGAATCACAGGAGGGGTGGAAAGAAAAAAGATATGCTGCCAGGTGCGGTTTTGTCAAATGTGGATTTCTTTAAAAAAGTTGACTTTTTACATTCAGATTCAAACAGCAGCAGTAAGAGGTGCCCCTGGAGTACTAATTTATCTTTGTGATGCTTAAGGGGAAACAAGAGGAGTTAATCAGCAATTAATATACAGCAACCTGAAACATTTTTGCTGTCATATTTAATGCCTTCTGCTAAACTATTAGGATTTTCTCTTCGTGACCAAAGGCAACAATTCACATCACCATGTAATTACTCAGCGCTTCACGAGCTCTCTGTTTTCATGTTACCACACACAAAATCAGTAGGCAACAAGAGAGATAGCAGATGGTTTTCAACACAACTGTGCCAGCATCCAACTAAGTTTGTACATGTGCTAAGGGTTTCGGCTATCTAATTATATAAAAGCCAGCCTAAACCTCTTGTTCCAATAAGAACATCTTGTTATCTTAATTCTGCTTTCAAAGCTGGTGGATAGTTAAAGGAACCAGAACAATGCTCATAGTTTATACATAATTACCTATTAGAATGTCATCCAGTAACTGATTTATATACGTGTTCTAAAGTCTAGGTCTAAACACCTTCTTCATGCATTCCCCGATCTCTAAAATATGCGACTTTTGGTAAACCAGGGCAGAACAGCATGTTAACAAATCCAATGGGAATTTCCAGTTGACAGATTTAGTTCTCTATGGTGTTACAAGCATCAATGATTTAATAAACTATACTAAAGTCAAATGTATACAATTTGAACAGAGGGATGTTCACTGTAAAGAGTGCAATGAATCATAAAAACCAGGGTACCATAATAGCAACAGCAGGTGCCATGGCTTTGTAAATGACAGTGTAAGAGAATGAAATGAGTATCTAGAGGTTTTATATCTGGAGTTTATATCTGAAATTAACAATGTGGGGTGGGGTCAGGAAGTATCAGAGTGCCCCCCATTGTAAAAAGAGTGCCCCCCATTGTAAAAAAACTAAAAGAGTGCCCCCCATTGTAAAAAATAAAAGATCTTTCACAAATTAAAAATAAATTATAGATATAATACCTCAAAATCCGCATTTTATTCATTGACTGTCTCCCTAGTGATTTATATGTTGGTAACATTTCAGGTGCTTTACAATTTACTTTAAGTTGTTGAGTAACTATATGGGAAAATCAATTGCTGACTCAAATGTGAAATTTTACATAGTTCATAACAATTTTTGTGTCATGTTTCTACATCTCTTCTTTAAGACTCCCCCCAAACAACTTTGGTGATGACATGTTTAGACACTTTGCATTTAAATCACAACATCATCAGGTAGTTCTCCAAAAATGCAAACAGCAGACAGACAAAGCTCATTGAAACCAAAAATGAGCCAGAGTGCATCACTATTTTTTAATACATTTTACACTAAAGGTGAATCAAAGAAAAGTAAATCAAAACTGTAGAGCACAGTCATGGTCAAAAGGTTTGAGAAGAATACAAATATTGTTTTTCACAATTTCAACGATGGCAAAATGCATGTAGTCCAGAATGTTATGAAGAGTGAACTGATTAATTAAAAAGTCCTTCTTTGCCCAGAAAATGAGCTTGATCCCCCACCCAAAAAATAATCCCACTGCATTTCATCCTTGACACAAAATGACCTGCTGAGGTGAGAGCGCTGAAGAGCACAAGGCTTGAGACAATCCTGTCAGCCTGACTTACATTCTGTAAAAGAAGGTCAATGACTTTAAATCATTGTTCTTGCTCTGTTAACTATGGTTACCAACAAGGAAACAGGTGCAATCATCATTGTGTTGCATAAAAAGGGCTTTACAGGCTACAATATTGCTGTAACCAAGATTCCACCTAAATCAACAATTTTTTAGACATCAAGAACTTCAAGGAGAGAGGTGTGAAGAAGGTGCCTAAGAAAGCAGAGCTATAACAGCAGTTTTGGAGGATGGCCAGGTGTCAGAAGGGCCAGAAGCTATTTTCTCCAGAAAAAAAACATCATGCTGGTGCAAATAGTATATGGAATGAACTATTGAGTGTTGGGGCGAAGAAATTTTCTCTGATAAAGGCCTTTTCCAAAGTTTAGGGTCATCGGAAAAAATAATTGTCCAGGAAAGAAAAGGTGAGCGAAACCTCAGTCCATTCCAACCATAAAGTATGCTTATTTGGCCTAACAACACAGCCATGAAAAAAGAATGGTACAAAAATCCTCCAAGAACAACTTCTAACCATCTAAGAACAGTTTGGTAAACAAAATGTTTTTTTGTCATGATGAAGCACCGTGCCATAAGACATGTAGTTGCAGAGCCGGCAGCCGGAGGATGAGTAGGCGGGAGCAGCCTTGACCAGGGCGTGTTCCCGCCTGTAGACAGACAGGCTGAGCCGGAAGGCGGGGGGCGGAGCAAGGGGCGGAGAGTAGGGCATAAAAGAC
>CM070035.1:99509883-99527658 GCA_036250615.1 Ptychadena robeensis | reverse complement strand
ACGGCCACGTCTGAGTAAAACCCGGACCGGCCGCCGTAGGGGAGAGGGATGGCCCGGATCCCTACATCATCTCTCCTCCCATATGTAAATAGCTGTTCATGGGGAAGTTGTAAGATTGTAAAATGTGTCTCTACATATTTGGTCAGTGGGTTCAGATCATGGGTATTGCTAGCGTATAGATGCATACTATGGTTTTGCACTGCATCCTATTCTGGAACTAAAACCTATCTCCTGAAACTGGCTTAGTTGGAGGGAACTGAATGAATTCCAGTCTCCTGTGATGCATAGCTTCTGCTCCCAGAATGTTTGAAACTTAAACTGTTTTTTTTACATATTCGTACCTTAAGATGCTCAGACATTTTCCCATTGATTTAAATGGGGAAAAGTGCGTCATATAGCCGGAAAAATACTGTAGTGCCTTTTAAAGTAAAAATTTTCTTAAAAGAAATTTCAGGGCTGTCATTGTTGACCTACTTCTTTTCAGCTAAGCTCAAGCTATCGTTATTGACATTTATTTATATAGACATAATGCTGTATGCTGTAATAGCAACTGTTATTTCCAAGTCCTAACCCCTGTTATAACAATTGTGCGAATTTGGTTCATTATATCATAATAAGAAAACACCCTTTGAACAGTAATACCGTTAGATCTGCTAAATGATAAGGCCTTACATCTACAATTACCTTTTCTATTCCCATATATGGCCAAAATGTCTGAATAGGACAGCACCATAAAAATAAAAATAAAGAAAGCAGGTTTGCTCTGCAGGGATCATATTTAACAGCCTATAAAAATCTATTCCAAATGTATTTCCTAACCAACTAATAAGTTAAACCAAAACACAGAGAATTCTCTAGCAAGAATTTTGTTTTCTATACAAATAGTTCATCAATCTTTTTTATAATATAAACTCATTCTTATAAAAATGAAACAAAACAAGATAATGCCGTTCACAGGACAAATTTATGAAACAATACATTTTATCAATTCTTATTATCTATAAAACTGTCAAGGTCATTTTTTCTTTATAATCACTTAAAAACATAAAAACGATGATGTGTCTTACGAAGTGATTTGACTCACGTAGTATATTAGAACAGACACAGCAGGCATCCATTTACTGGAACTGTTACACATTCAAAAAATTGAGAATAAAGGACATTTATTATTCTGATCTAAACAGTCACAGCAGTTACTGGTGTTTTTGTGATGCTAAACTGTTGCACTTAAGTCCAAAATGTAAGTTCTGACATTATGTGTGGCATAATAATCAGCTGTAAATTAGTTATCCAAAATTGTTACATTGTGAAGCTTATTCTGATTTTTGTATTTTTTCTAATGATAGATTTTACAATATAAACATAGGGTTGTGAGTGCTTAACAAAACCACAAAGTCATGGCACATAGAAAGTACCCAATATTACATTTTAAGGTTTTACATATTAGAACATAAAACAAAATTATCATGTAGCCCTTATCAGGTTTATAAATATTTGAATCTTACCTTAGGTGTAAATTAACACTGCACATATTGCCCTACACGTTGGTTTACCAAGCTCAACTCATAGCATCTAACCAATGTGCTTGAAAGTTGGAACAAAGTTTGTGTTGTTTTTGCTAAACATGTTTAATATATAAAGGAGGTGGAAAAAATAGACTTGGTATATAATACATTTTCAAATCAGTGGTGAAATTCCCTTTACCTGCAATATAGGGCCCAATTGGCCTCATGGGATTTTAAAGGCACTATAAATACACCTTAAAATGTGAACAAGTAGGATAAGGAGAGGGAAGTTGTTCTGTGACTGTATAAATGCCATATATAATAACATAATACCATATAGGTATTTCTATTCTATAGATAAATAAGTATTTAAACTCATGCTAAGCTCTTTTAGTTAGTCTATGTGTTTCACCCTCTGTGAAGCTTCTTCACTACTGTGTGCACCACTATTTGACCTACAGTGGGGCAAAAAGGTATTTAGTCAGCCACTAATTGTGCAAGTTCTCTCACTGAGACAGACCTGTAATTTTCATCATAGGTATACTTCAACTATAAGAGACAGAATGGGGGGAAAGAATCCAGAAAATCACATTCTAGGTTTTCCAATGAATGCATTGGTTAATTACTCTGTAAAATAAGTATTTGGTCAATATGAAAAGTTAATCTCAATACTTTGTTATATACACTTTATTGGCAATGACAGAGGTCAAACTTTTTTTGGATTGGGATTGGGAGAATGTTGTAAAAAGTAGAAAACTTAACTCAGGTTTTGAGTAGAAAGAATGCTGAGTTGCAGCCAAAGAACACCATACACACTGTGAAGCATGGTGTCGAAACACAAATAAAAACGTTTTCTGCGAAGGGGCCAGGACGATCTGTGTAAAGAAAAGATTGAATGGGGCCATTTATCATAAGTTGTTGAGTGAAAACCCTTTTCCATCAGCAAGGTCATTGAAGATTAAACGTGGCTGGGTCTTTCAGCATGACAATGATCCCAAACACACCACCTGGGCAATGAAGGAGTGGCTTCGTAAGAAGCATTTCAAGGTCCTGGAGTGGCAGTCACCAGATCTCAACCCCATAGAAAACCTTTTGAAAACCTTTGGAGGGAGTTGAAAGTCCATGTTACCCAGTGACAACCCCAAAACATTTCTGATCTAGAGGAGATCAGCATGAAGGAATAACAAAATACCAGCAACAGTGTGTGAAAACCTTGTGAAGACTTAAAAAAACGTTTGACCTCTGTCATTGGCAACAAAGGGTTTATAACAAAGTATTGAGATGAACTTTTCATATTGACCAAATACTTATTTCCCAACATAATTTGCAAATCATTTTTTTAAAAATCAGACAATGTGATTTTCTGGATTCTATCTCCCTATTCTCTCTCTCT
Source organism: Ptychadena robeensis (assembly GCA_036250615.1). Lineage (NCBI taxonomy): Eukaryota > Metazoa > Chordata > Amphibia > Anura > Ptychadenidae > Ptychadena > Ptychadena robeensis. The sequence goes on along the minus strand of CM070035.1, from coordinate 99,524,760 downwards.
CATAGTTGAGGTATACCTATGATGAAAATTACAGGCCTCTCTCATCTTTTTAAGTTTAAGAACTTGCATAATTTGTGGCAGACTAAATACTTTTTCCCCACTGTACCACTGTAATTAGGCAATCACTGCTCAAAATTTAAAAAAAAAGTGTCCTTACAGCAGGAGAGGGGATTTTCAGGCTCTTCCCTCCCACTGTGTAGCGTACCTGCCGGGGCAAGCTTCTAAGCAATCAGGGGACAGGGACAGCAGGGAAGAAGTCCGTAGTCTCATGTGAATTGTAATGCAGCTTTACATCTGCAGAATCTAACGTGATGTATTTGAAGCTCCATCTACTGGGCGTTTTATAGATTTACATCCTCATAGTCAGAATGAAGTATGGGTGGAACTGCTTCTAGCTGCCCTTAATAAATATGATTTCCCTGGGAATAAGGAAGTGAGGAAGGTAAGTATGTTGTTTTTTTTATTCTGTAGCAGTTTTCACAGATGTATACTGCTGATAGGTGAGAAGTATGTCTATGTAATGTATGTGGTCTTTTTTGAGTAGTATAGTTAAATGTGTAATATATCAAGCATCTTTTCAAGTTTAGTGTCACCGAGAGCTATAATGGCAGGTAATGAAGTGAAAGGCTGTCACCGTAGGAGCTTTGCCAAATCACTATCTCAATCGAAGGGTTGCGGGGAGTGTTACAATCTGGGTTTTAGGTTTACCTGTATTTGTTGGAAACCATTATTATCTGGTCAAGGCATACTACCTCTAGTCTTCCAAAAGGACACTGTTCTAGAAGTCTTTGTTTTGTTCAGATGCATTTTTGCTAATTTAAGCTGTACCTTTATGGATATTTTAGGGAGACAAGGCTTTTTTAATGCAACCCTCCTAAGCTATTCTTTTTCAGTATTTTTTTTATTGTATTGTCTTGAACATTAACATTTAACATACTGTTGCTTGAAGAGTTTGAGATGTATATGTGGACATTGCAAAGTCCAACCTTAGTGTAAATTTATTGGGATGTCTACTGAGAAGATTGGCAACTGAATGTTTTTCATATGTGAAAAATCGTTATCACTGTAAAATGATGGAGTTAAATATAACTGTTTGGAAATTGCCTTTTTCCCAAACTCATTTCAAATGTCTTTACTCCTTGGCACGTGCTTAAATGCTCCAGACTAGCAAACTGCCCAAAAATCTACTTCTATATAAGAGTTCACATTTGCTGATGATCAGTTGATCCAATAGATCAAGAATGAACCTATTGCATTTGAGCAGCATCTTGTGACTGTTTACCCATTAATTGTAACGTAGTGCCTGTTCAATCAAAAATAACACAACATGTCCTTAATGTGAAATAGAATTTGCCTCATTTTATGACCAGGTTCATGTTCAGAACCTGTAATCATTTGAATTGGAAATAGGGGGTTTGTTCTTTTATATGAAGACTGTAACCGAGGTGTCAGCAACAGATACATACAGGGCACGTCACAGGGCACAACACACTTAAACTTCTGAATTCACAGCATCTGAACATGAGTCAAAAAAATTATTCATATGACATCCCATTTAGTTATAAGGGACTCCAACTGGCTCTACAAAAGAGACCAATATGGTTCAACATATTCTTTGGAATGTTATTTTAATCTTGGAGCAATTGGACACTTTATTGACTTTCTTGTCCATACAGACCTCCAGTGATTGGGTGTCCTGATATACGGTAATATAAAACAATATACATCTTTATTGATTGTATAATGAGAATTTGGTGCTTAGGCTCAGCTGCACAAGCAGGGGCTCTGCATTAGAGATTTTTTACAGGAAATTTTTAATCTTTATGGAATATCTTGATGATTGGGTTGTCTAAGAGCTTATATTTTTCTATGTTCAAGTTAGCAATTGGTTCCTTTTGTATTTCTATAGCCAATATTGTAATTACGCAGTATTCCACCAGGTCCAGTTGTAAAAGTGCCTCCTCATGTGGTCTGTATACATGGTGTCTGTTTTCCCCAATTCTTTATTTGATTGGTTATTTGCTCATATCTATCACTCTAAAAATCACTATTTAAGCGCAATATGCAAATACCCCTTGCTTAAAATAAACGCTATTATTTAACTAGAATTGTCATGATAGAGATGTTTTAGCTATTATTCACTGCTTTTCATCACACATTGTAATAAGGAGTGTATGAATAATTAGGTTTGGGATTCTTTGTTACTGGAAACATCGGAAATGATAACTAAAAACTCAATGGTTATGAAATGAAGGTGATGTGAGTTTGCACTACATATGATCTTTTAAAAATATGCAACAGAAATGTTTTTGCATATTGCAGGTTTTCTAGTCACCAATAGTTATTTCCTTTAAAACTTAAATATCAATGGTCAAACCTGGCCAAAATATGTATAAGGCAATAACTAAAAATGGTCAAATTTGCAGGATTTGATTCTTAAAAAATTCACCCACTGCTTGAAATTTGTCTTTACCATGACTTTACTAGTAGCTAATGTTGATAAACATTGCCATAAGAAATTACAGGAACATCCTGACTAAAGCTGGTCCAGTCAGTTAAGCCCCCCATACACCTTCAGATTCCTCCATACAACTTTCATGAGACCTACCAACAACTATGTAGTATAGTGACCTCCCTGATAGAATACATAGTGATTGGAAGGTGTAGAAAAGTCCTCCTATTACATGGTTTTGGTAGAAGAAAAGTTGGTTGTACAGAAGTTGCATGGTAATTGTATGTGGTGTATGGGGGGCTTAAAGGCTAAATAAGTAGAGAAAGCTATCCAAAGAACAAAGGATTATAATAACACAATGTTCAGAAATATCATTCTGTATCAAGCAACCATTGAGAGCATATAAGCAGGACAGGGTTGAAACAGACTGAGCCAAAATTAAAAACTTGGACAAAATTATATAAGGCCAACATTGATATTTCTCATCAGATATACCCATGAACTCATAAACTTACGTTTCTCTAAACTTTGAATTTTGAACAAGCGCACTTTACTACTATAATAAGGACAAGCAAAAACAAAAGTTGCTAGTTATCATGCCTACATCAAGATGTGGGTCCGGGCATGAAAGGAAAAGCTAAACAGTCCTCTCACAAGGGTATGACAAAGCTAGTTTGCAAGATAAATATGTGGCACCTAACTTGCATTTATTTGTTAGATCTCTGTTAAGCCCCCCATACACCACATACAATTACCATGCAATTTCTGTACAACCAACTTTTCATCTACCAAAACCATGTAATAGGATGACCTTTCTACACCTTCCAATCACTATGTATTCTATCAGGGAGGTCACTATACTACATAGTTGTTGGTAGGTCTCATGAAAGTTGTATGGAGGAATCTCAAGGTGTATGGGGGGCTTAACACATTTGCCAAGTCAATCGTTCATGACGTCTGAAGTAATAAGTCAGTAATAATTCCTCATAGTGGCTCAATAAAAGGTTAAACCATAGTTTTATATATTGTGTGACTATTCATAGCTCCTAACACAAATTGTGTCCCTTACCCTCTGTAAAAAAAAACATTAAGCATTCATGTAACTACCACTTGAAACAACCACAAATACTTAGTGTTTGTATGGGCCTTTACATTTAGCAAACTGTAAAGGAAAGGGTAAAGGGAAGAGGGACAGTGAGGATAAAGGAGATTATATCAATTAAATCTGTCAGGCGAGATTACAGTTTTGTACAGCTGACTAAAACAAAGTTGAGAGCACTTTTACTTTTGAAAGTTATAGGAACATGACTAATTAGGAAATAAAAATAAGACGTCTTGATGTCTTCTATTGAAATACGCAACTTTATAGCAGAAATCTGCATTGACAGAGTTCTGTGCTCAGACAGTAAAATATACTACATTATCTATAATAATTAGTGAGAAATGGCATGTCCAAGTATTCTTTTCATGGTGACAGATTTGAAGTCTTAAGGAGCTCTCTGTTGCACTTGTTGTACTAATATGTGCACATGTTGAAATGCTAGCATTGTATTTTGATACTTGAATATCTATGTATTGTTGATGTGCATTAGAAACTTCCATAAAGAACACAGAAAAAAAACACATTCTTGCAGCTTACGCTTGATGTTGGCGTTTCAAAAGAATCTTAGATGGCTGTCTGAAGTGTTTTGATCAAAAGCTGAACAAAAAATTATGTTCTTTGTCTAAAGGGAAGGTACTGTTCTGTAGCTCTAAATCATTAGGTTTTAAATTATAAAGAGCAGTATGAATGTGTGTACTAAAATGACAAACTAACTTTTATAATCTATATTTCACATTAAATTATTGCAGAAATCAGATACATGTTCTTCTTATTCTCATTGGCATTCTCATGAAACGTTTTGTATCAAGCAACAAATGCAAATAAATCATGCTATTATATTTGTTTCCAATTCAAACTATACCTACTTTACATTATTTTATTAAAAATGTATTAACCTCCCTGGTGGTTCACTGAGGTCCAGATTTCTGTACCAAACGTGATACAGTGTTTTGCCTTTCCGCCCCCATCGGCTCTGTGGGTGTTTATCAAACATTTAACCGCAGCATTATGACATCATCACGCCATGGTCAATCGTTTTGCAAATCGAAATACACCATTTGTGATTCGACAACTGATACTTTGGAAGGGGACCCTGGTCCCCATTCAAAGTACTGGCGATCGACCAGAGAAAAACTTTAGTTCTCTGGCTGATCAAAGTTGTGTGCGACTACGAGCGGTTGCTCCAGGTGGGCACGTTCGTTTTAGGATTGATCACCAAGCTATCACCCCAAATGCGCATGGTGATCATTCGCAAAATCGGCCACAGATTGAAGCGTCTATGGCCGGCTTTAGAGGTACAGAAACAAAACATTTTCTTAAATATTTTTTTTTTTTTTATAAGTTTACACTTGTTTTCTTTTCTTTTAATTTGAATTGGATAAAACATTATTATAACATTATATTATTTTAAATCTCCCGCCCAGGCCGTGACGTCATCGGCACACGAGTGCCGATCCCGGAAATAGCCGGAGAGATCGGCTATTTCCAGAGACACTCGGGTCCAGCCGGAGGTAGATCCAGATGCAGGAACGCTCTTGCTGAGAGTTTCTGCTAGCTGGATCCACTTTTGAACTGGATCAGATAAAGACATTTCTCTGATCCAGTTCAAAAGTAAAAAAATATATTAAAAAAACGAAAAAAAAATATGTTTTCTGTAGGCCCGGGTTCCGCCTCCGTGACATCACTCGGGAACCTGGGAGAAGCCGGCGAGGATGTCGCTAGAGGCAGCAGCCGGACCAGGTGAGCTCCCACGCCGTCCCGAAGCCAGTTCGGCTGCATCGATAGTTGCAGCGTCCTTTTGCCCGAACTGGCTTCGGGCATATCGCTAGGAAGGTTAAGTAAGAATTTTACTGATGTTATTGTTCCAGATTTTTTCTCTAATGTAAAGGTTTTAAAAATGTCTGCCTGTAAATAAAACAATAAATATTCCACCTGTATATTACTTTAGCTTTAGTGTCTAAAGAAACGCTTAAGACACAAATGTCTGTGTAATTTGCCTGGTCTTCCTCTGCATCCTGTAATTTCATCTAAAGACCTCTAACTCCCTTGATGACTGTAATGGCGGCTGCTGTCGCTGCTGTTCCCCTACTTATGTTCCCCTACATCCTAAAGGACCAGCGCACGTCACTCCCTGGAATTTAAAGGTTTGGTCATGTGTCCTGGCTGACCAATCATGGTCCTCAGTGTCAAACATCTCTGTGTTCTGCTAGACGTGCAATTGCTATCCAGTGTTACTGATTACTGCCTGTGCTCTGATACTCTGCTACTCGTTTTAACCCTTGTATGTTTGCCTTGACTTGTTGCCAACCTGGACTGCCTGACCTGAACCTGCGCTGCCATTGCCTCATCCCTTGGTCCCACGTGGTTGCTCCTGGTTACGACCCAGCATGCTGACAACCCAGCCTGCTTACGACACCTATGTCTCTGGTACCTTCCCCTGGTGTCCTTTGGACCAGCTGCCTTGTGTGCTTACCCTCCCTCAAAAGGTATTTGGTGTTCCCCTCTGCAAAGTCTTTTCCCACCATCAGGTGTATTGTGAAGAACATGTGGGTTAACTTAGACAACGCCCTTAGAGGAGGTAGGACTCGTGGCACACCTGCTGGTTCGTGACAATGAAACAGTAGGGTCTTTGTAATGTGTTGTGAACTGTAGATTTGCCGAAAAACAAAATGTAAGCATCAGAATAAGCATCATGGGAGTACTTGATCATTAACCCACTATGCTATCCGATTAAGGATTGCAACATGCATAGCCTGACTCTTGCATTGGGATTTGTGAAGAAAAATGCAGATGCTGAGCTTTTATCATTGCTGTATGGGCATCTAGCACAGAGAAAATAACTGCAGCCTATTGACTGTCAATGCTGTCAGTTCTCTTCCCTTCTCTTCTGATTGCACACAGTGCCCCATACCCTCTCCTATTCTTTTTTAAAAGAAAGTAGATTGTGTGTTTACATGTTTCGTGTGTGTATTTGAGTTTTGTGTGTGTTATTCAGGTTAAATTGCCATGCCGGCACTTTGAGATAAATAAGTGGAGTTTGGGTTTCAGTTTGGGCACTCGGCCTCTAAAAGGTTCGCCATCACTGCTATAGATAAAAACTCCACACCAGAAAATGATTCTGTATTATACATATAATTGTCTCCAATGACATATATTTATACCACCATACCAGCCACTAGCCCCTATGATAATTAAATCGGGGGTACCTCATCATATCTCCATTATCAAAATAGGGAGTGGCGCTTAACCCCTCATTACAACATATTAACCAGTATTTAATGATTGTCCTATTAAACCAACATATCACTAAACCTTTAATATTTGTGTTATCTCTCTGGCACTGTCAATGTTCTCCCAATTTGTGACAAAATAATAACAAGAATATCACAATTCACAGTGACAGCAAATACACAGATAAAATAGTGTGAGTAGGTGAGTAACAAAATGTCAGAAAAGGGGTTGCTCCTTCCAATCCATACCTTTATAACATCTCCTCTTCCCCACCTCTTCCTTTTTAAGGCCAGATTCCCCACCCAATCACCACTTTCCTGCCTTCCAGTCACCCCCCCCCCCCCCCCCCCCCCCCCCTCGTCACAGTGCCCTCCCACCTATCTTCCAGCCTGGGTTTGGGCAGACATTCACCTACTGTCTTCCCTAACTTCTGTCTTGTATGTTGGACCCCTCTGTCCACACATTTTTGTCTTGGGCTTACCTGGGGACTGTACCTTTGTGCCGGCAGTTAAGTAGTATTTTGCTTACTAGTAGTAAGTGATGGTCCATCTATCAGAAGGTCTGGTAAGAACTCATTCTTGTTGGTATACTATGACATCAGTGGCCTGCAACTGACAGAGAAGGTGCTTTAGATACGTGTTATGGAGGTTGGGGGGCTGGTTGCAGAATAATTTCCCTAAAGTTGAGTTGGGTTTAATATTGTTACTTTTTATTTCCCTGCTTTCATTCATATGCAATTTCAAGACCTTTGTTTATTATATAATGTCAGTTTAGATTAGAATATGTTCTCATTTAACCCCTGTTGCCTCAACACAGCAACAAGACAATTTGCCTTCCTTTTGCTTCAGTTCACACCAATGCACTAAATTGGTGTGCTCTATAAACAAATAGGACACGTTTCTTTTTATATGCAGGAAATATAAAAACATAACTAAACCAAAACACAAGTATTATCTACGCATGAGTAAACACATGTTACGTACACCTTAAGCAACGCAGTAGAGTTTGAAACAGCCCTTGTGCATATATTTGCTGTTTAAATGTAATTGCCTGGATTTGTGTCCATATTTGTAAAGATGGACACTATTATAGATAAAAAGTAATGTAAATATGACAAAATAATTTCTCAGATGTTATGTTTATGATAACTGGAGCAGACCATAACATTTGTATTGAAATTGCCGCTAAGCCTTGTGCATTACAGGAAATAATAACTATGATAATCAGTTTGTGTATAAGTCAGGTACAGTTCATTGATCATGCAATGCAGAAGTCATTCCAGCTTTTTATTTCACAGAGGTCTATATACCTGTTTTTATACAACCATCAGACAGTTGACAGTAACCTATTACTGGTGAATTATGCATGCTATATGGATTAATATAGCAGAAAAAGGATGAATACTGGCAGCTTTAGTGATCTAATATAAATATGATTCCAACAGCAATAACAGTCACCCAGGCATTGTAGTATTATCCAGAATCTTCATGATTCACAGGTGCTGCATCCCTTCTTTCTGAAGTGAAGCCTTATTAGAATGAAACACATTTTATTGATTTTATCTCCGCACTCTTTGACCAGTACATCGAGATTGGTGTATAATTGGCACATTGCGGTGACTAGTAATTCCTGTGTGTTGATTATAGCTCCCCTAGGAGACAGCGAGAGCCTGAGCACACAAGTATTTAAACATTATTGACAGCCAGATTACTTATCTGCAATCTGAGAACATCTGCAGCAAGGAACCCAATACACTATAATTTCACAAATAGACTAAATGCGTACAGGAAACCACTGATAAAAAATAATTATTACGGTTTATAAAACACAATAGGTAACAATTTGCCATAGTGCCGCAACCCATTAGCAAATTGAGCCATGATCTTTGATTTTTTGGAATACATTAAATAGCATAAAGGTAAATCTCTTGCATCGGTTTAATACACAAACTTGCACTGCTTTGCTAGATAAACTGAGATTCTGATTATAGTTGTGTGTTTGGCTAGGAACATGCGTCTGCTTATTAACTATTTGTGTTTGCTTTCTGTTCTTGATTTGCTGCATCTTCCATAGCCGAAAGCTTTATTACTCAAAGGGAGATCAGAAACCGACCAATCAACAACAGACACCCAATCAGCAGGAGATTTTCCTGTGTTTCTTTTCTTTTTCATGCTGATTTGCAGCATTTCTTTTGATAACATGATCCACGAAGAAACTAGAACAATAGAAAAAAAATATTTTTGCAGATAAAAAGTAAGACGTGCATTATACATGTGTGAATTTAAGACTACAAAGCATGTGTTTTTGTACAAAGTAAATTCTTTTCAGAACTTTCTATTCATTATGTTAGGCAATGTCTACTCAATTAGTCTAGCAGCAAATTCAGTGCTACATTGATTTAATTTCATCTACCTTTTCTCTTTGTTATTAGAATTTTGTAAATATGTAATAATTGACTGGCTATATAGGATGAAATAAGAAAAATTTCCATAATCATTTAAGAAAAATATTAATCTTACTAAATACTGATGAAGAAACCTATCCATTTTTCTCTTTTATTCTTTTCTTTGTAAGAGGTTGTTCGTGCAGCGTATTGTCTGTTTTGGGATTTTTTTCCTCCTTTGAAAAAAGCTTGTTGTGTCACAAGGTAGAGATACAAGATAGAGCTAAGATAGAGTTAAAAATATACCATAAGACGCACTGGGCCTGGGTCCGAATGGGCCTTGGAGGAGCTATCAGTTGAGAGATGCCAGCCAGTGATGCCAGCCAGTTGAGAGATGCCAGCCAGAGATGCCAGCCAGTGTCCGGCTCTACCATTTGAACTGCATGATTGCCTATGCCAGCAGAGCTCAGAACCCTGCTGGCATAAGCAATGAAGAGTGGCATAGAGGAACTGCCATCTATGCCTCTCTCCGTGATAATGGGAACGGCAACCACTCTGCAGCTCCCATGGACACAGTAACAGCCTGCCGGAGAGGAGAGCAGAGTAGTAGACTGTGCAGCCCGGCCCCCCTCCTCCCAACCAGTGTGGAGAATGACGTTGTGCTGAGAGTGTACTGCTGCTAGTGACATCTACTGGCTGAATTGAATATTGCATTCATTTAATTCATTGCATTAACCCAATTGATGTGAAAACTTATTAAATCTTTTTTTTTCTGGTTTTCCTGCCCTAAAAACTGGGTGTGTCTTATGGTCCGGTGCGTCTTATACTTACGGTAATTAGCTGAAATAGGTTTTATTTTTTGTAAATAATTCCACTAGTATATATGTTCAGTGTAGTATTGGGATTTGATGCTAGTTTGATACACACTAAACCTTCTGTGACATACATACAGTACATATGTATATTGTATTTTAGAACTAGAGTGTAACAGAATGTACTTGAATTTAGATTTTTTTTGTTTAGCAATGAGACAGCTAATGAATTTCCTGTGTATGTTCTAGCAAGTTCTGGAAATTCCCTGTACAGTGGGGTATCTGCCCAGTAATAGAAGAGGTTCTGATGGGTCACAGACAGTATAAATATGATAGGAGGGGCTTCCGGTCTTCTGTGATTTGCCAACTTGTGTTTCAGGGTACTTTGTGACACCCCAGGACATCCCGTGGGATTAGGCCTTCTATATAGGCCTGAGGGACTGCAGGAGCCAGCTTAAACATGCAAGTGTAGATGGGCTAGGTGTTGAGAAAGAAAGACTTCCCCTTTAGTTTGGGGGTGAGACATGTGCCTGCAAGCAAAACAAGTTTGATGACTCTACGGTGTCTGGTCAATGCCAGAACGTCCAACCTAATCCTTACTGCTACTTATAAAAAAATGGCTCTCACAAAAAAACATTAAAAAAGTAGAGTAATGCTGGGAATAAACAGCTCAATATTTGAGCCGTTCGAGATATCTCAGCAGCATGAAGGCATCATCGTGCTGCAGCCAACCTTCCCTTTTATGTAGCAGCAGCTCCTATAATTTGGATAGGGAACCTTGGTCCCCATTCAAAGTATAGGCATCAATCAAGGTTAACCTGTAGTTTTGAGCAGAATTGATTGATCCCACCTCAAGCTACCCATACAAATATGATTTTTGAATAGATTTTTGCACAACAGATAGCTGTGGAAGCACAATATCTCATCTCTCTCAAGTAGCCTGGATAGTTAGTAAAGTAAAATTCCCATTAGATCTATAAAATACATATTTGTAAACCTGTGAGTGCTCTGCTCTGAGCTGTCATATTATGGCTTCCAGTGGCCAGATATTAACCTCCCTAGCGGTTTGCCCGAACTCAGTTCGGGCACAGTTTGATCGCCGATCAAACTGTGCCCGTATCGGGATCGGGCAAAACCGGGTAGAAGAGCCGGGTAGAAGAGCCGCCGACACACGGAGCCCTTCCGACCCGGTGTCTTCGGCGTCATCTGTGACGCTGAAGGGGGCGGCGCCATAGACCTCCATGTTAATGGAGGGGGCGCCGCTCTCCTCTCCACACGCCGCCGGCGTCTATTTGATGTCGGAGGTGTGCAGAGAGCTGGGCGGAGAGCCGGCAAGCACGGCGGAGTACACTGTACTGCGATTGCCGGTGACATGAGGTTTTCGTGCCATAAAAAATGGCGCGAAAACCTCAAACCGCCCAGAGGGTTAAACATGTTTTGAAAGTAAAATAAAGTGAATCAATAAAGAGAAAATCTTACAAAAATGCTATAGCACGGGGGCCCATTTAACTACAGTAATTAAGAATACATAAATGTGATACAATACACTTTAAAACATTTAACTTTCTGGGTGGTAAGCCCAAGTTAGTTCAGGTGAGTTTGTTTACTAACAATATTCTCCCCCAGCTACACTCATGCATATCTGGACGGAGCCCGCAGAGTCCCTCTGTGTGGGCATCCCCGCGATCTTTGTGGGGATGATTTCAAGGAGATGCTATTGGTTTTTTTTTCAGCACATTGATTTTCAGCAGTCATTGATGATGTCGGGGATGTGACGGGGGGGAGGAGGGAGCGGTGAATTACAATGTACAAATGCCTTCAAAGCCTTTTAAAAAAAAGTATAAGACGATTTTGAACACAGGAAAATGTGTTCAAAAGTCGGGACCGTCTTTTACGCTGGGTGTCACCATCGGGGGGAGGGCAGGGGGCTCTCCCATCCCGGGCCAACCATCTAGGGGAGCCCGGAGGTCTGCTCCCCCGATCCATGCTCCCCACATGGCACGCTGGCCGACAGGAGCCAGAGATCTGCCGAATCCCCCTTGGTCCCTCCTTCTTCTTCTTCTCGATGTCTGTGAAAGTAGCTGGCTGCTAATGACAACCAGTGTGCTCACTAGCGACATTGTGCATTGTGGCTGAAATTGGTATTGCAGGGATATTGAGATTAAAGCTAGAACACATTAAATATCTGTACAAAAACTTCACTTAACAATTCACTTAACTGTATTACACTTTATTACATTTTTAGATTTCTGGGGGTTGAAAGTCAGAGTAGACATAAAAAATTTTATTTGGTGTGCGTTTGAAGAGAGGTAGTTATATACAGCGAGAATATCCATTCCATTTTTACTGGAAATGTTGGGGGTCGTCTTATACTTATTCATCTTATATGCCGGAAAATACGGTAATTCTAGGGCCACTGTTTACATATTAAAGGAGGCGTCATAACCTAAGTCATATGTTGTAATATACTGGCACTCTTTGACTCACTCAACCTTCAATATGCAACAACGTGAACACAACTGGGGCATCAGAAATAATACACACATAAAACTGCAAATGCATTTGTGCTATACAATACAAACCCTATTAACTCCCCTTTATTATAAAGAAAAACACCTCAGTGTCATGGGGCTACCATGAATAAACAAACTAAAAGTAAAAATATGGCATTACTCATGCATACTGAATCCTAATGCTTTTGTGACCACCATGCTACCATTAATGCTGTTAATATATTCGAAAAAAGTGCAAGTTGTAAGCTATATGCTGACATGAATATATGAATAGGTTCTCAGATTGTTCAATAAATCATATGAAAACAGATGTCTAGACTTTTCTAGTTGTTCCTGTTGTTTGGATACCAAGCTGTTTGTAAACAGATAATAAATGAGGACATCATAGTTTACTGGTTAGACCTATAAATTAGTTGTATATGATTTCTTTACTTTTCCTCCAATATTAGATCTATACTGTTGTACAGGCTAATATTTATGGTTAAATCTAAACTGATGAACCATAGAAGTTTTTAAATCACATATGGCTGCAAGAGAGTGCATGTAATTGTAAAGATAAATATTTCACTGGTATGTACAATATTTTTCATACAATAAGATGTACTTTTTCCATTTAAATCTATGGGAAAATAATCTGCTTTGCAATAAAATAAATTTGGTGACACAGACACATTTTTCCTCCGATACATAAATAGCTTATCATGGGCAAATTGTTATGCCAGATTGTAAAATGTGTTTTTTTATAAATTGGTCAGAGGGTTCAGAGAATGGGTACTGCTAGAATCTAGATGCAATGCTAAAGTTTTAGCTCTGCACACTCTGAACAAAGCTCTGCCTCATGGTACTGGCCTTCTATGCCTTATATTCACCTTATATGTGAATGGCTGTGCCTCTGACTTATTTTAGTGAGAAAAATGCTGTATTTCAAATACTTTTAAAAAAATATTTTAAATACACGATAAAACTGTATCAAAAGAACAGTGAATTTTATTGTGTTAGTGTAATGTATTTGTAATGCAATACTGCTAAAAAATATTCTTGTGCAAAACAAGCTTCACAATTACCTTGCAGGAACCGGCAAGTTTGCGATAAATTTTTTTAACAATTTGTTTAGTATATAAAATGTTTGCTAACGTGGGGTATCAGTCATTCCCTGTGCCTTTTCACACTACTCTGTTTCCCCGAAAATAAGGCACCCTTACATTTTTACCTCATGCTGAAGAATAAGGCATCCCCCTGAAAATAAGGCACCCCTAAAGATAGGGTACTGTAACTCTGGACAGGGGGATTAGAGGGGGCGATCAAAATGACACAGGAGGATCAAAAGGGTTACTAAAATGGTAATCCTCACCCCCTTTGAGCCATTTTGATTACCCTTTCTGATCATCCCTTCTCATTTTAAGTGATCCCCCCCACCCTGATACCCCAGTGTCGTATACTTCATGGAAAAATAAGCCATCCCCCGAAAATAAGACGTAGGGCATCTATGGGAGCAAAAAATAATTAATAAAAGACTTATTTTTGGGGAAACACGGTAGCTGTGCTGCTGCCATGGTGTTTACCTACAATGTCCGTGCTTCACAATATTTCCTGTGATATTGTCCATTGCTCATACAAATGTGAGATACCAAGCGCTGCAGCACAAAAATATGTGCTGCAGGGAGTTTACTCTTTCACATTGGTCCCTCCAGTGTACCTAAGGATAAAACAAGCTGCACTGCATTAGGGTACTGCAACTTAAACACAGCTAGTGTGAAAGGCCCTTAGGTCGGATTACAACTTAAATCAAAATATGTTCAGGTACAAATTGATTAAAAAACCTTAAACAACCATCAGATATATTAGCAATATATATTCACTGGAATATTCAATAAATATTCACTGGAATATTTCAATCTGACCAATTATGTCTAATTTCTAAGGGCCTTTTCACACTATATGTGCTGTGTTGCATTTTAAAAAACGTGCATGTTTTTTTACCGCACACAGTTTTTTACTGCGCGCATTTTTACATAGACAACCAATGTTACCATTCCAACTGCATGCATTGCGTTTCCAAAAACGCAGAGTTTCCACATGTATGCTGTATGCATTTTTGATAAATTTTCATGCATTTTTCATTGAAAACGCAAATGCAAAATGCAAACGCATATGAAATGTGAAAAACGCATGTTTTGTATATATGCATGCCTTTAAAAAATGCATATAGTGTGAAAGGGCCCTTAATGTTTTCTTAATAAAATCAGTTTGGGTTAAACAAATTAAGAAGAAAGAAATCAATTTATTGAAGATCCAATAAGAAAAAACATTTTACTGCTCTATAGCTAGCCATACACAGTCGGATTCCATGGCCGATCGATCACCCATCCAATCGATTCCGGCGA
>CM070035.1:99488631-99502266 GCA_036250615.1 Ptychadena robeensis | reverse complement strand
CTCTCCTCTGATCGCTGCCAGCCCCGACTCGGAAAGTTAACCGTTCTGCAGATAGCCGCCCATGACCCTGCCTGTTACTGATATACCTGAATGTGCTGAAAACCCTGACCCTCAGCATTGTTACAAGTGCACCTCTACACTGGGGCTTTTCTTATGTACAGACACCCCCGCAGGGAACTCCAGGGAAGTAGGACCTGGCACGCGGTCCGCAGCAAAGAACCCCGGTGTCCACTAGGGGCACCGGCCTTACCCCCTTCCTTAGTTGGATGTGGGCTCTGGGTGAAGACCGGACCGCAGCTTAGATCCCCTACTCCTGGGTTCTCAGAGTTGCATGAGTGATTGCATCTGAGACCCAACCACTCGTTGTACCTACTCGGCTTAAAGGAGGGTGTTAAGTTGATCGTTAGGGCTTCCGTTTTTTGCATTTTTATTTGGAATTGGGATATGGTTTTATTAGTTTCTAGTTCTCTGAACAGGTTTGGAAGGGATATTTATGGAGAAGAAAGTTAGAATATAAAGTTATCTGCATAGGCGGCGACCTTGTAATGTGTTTTCTGGAGCATAACCCCTTTTATGTCGCGGTTTAATCTAATTTGACATAGGAAAAGTTCTAGGGTAAATATGAAAAAGAGGGCGAAAGGGGGCATCCCTGACATGTTCCATTAGATATGGAGAATGGTTAGAAGAGGACTCTGTGGCCTTTACTGAGCTGGATGGATTAGTGTATATGGCGTTGATCCACTGGAGCATATGATTTTCTAATCCAATGTGTTTGAAAGTGTGGAAAATAAGTTTACTGTTGATGTGATCAAACACTTTTTCAGTGGTGGTCGCGAAGCAGGCTAGAGCAGTGTGAGATATGTTGGCATGGTGTATTAGGCTCCCCATTCTAAAACATTGTCTCCGGCTTCTCTTTGTGGGATAAAGCCTAAGTAGTATAAGTAAACTAGGGAGGGGAGATGTGGTAGGAGTCTGTTAGTTAAATGTTCATCCATTGCCACAAGATGTATTAATTAGACTACAAGCACATAGGAATGCAGTCTGCATTTACAAATATAAGTAATAACACAGAGGATGTGGGAGGTGAATGTAAATACAGACATAGATGCCCTGCAGTCGATTGTGCTTGAATCTATTGCAAAATCAAGCTATGTATGCCCAGCTTTACATTTTACGTTATTGTATTTTTTCTGGAGTTTTCTTGATAAGCTTTATCATCCAGACCGTTCAGTGCTTTTGTTGTTGACTATTTATGTAGCAACAGTTTGCAGTGTAGTGCAAAGAAACATTGTGCAAAGTTTGAAGAAATAATGGGGTATTTAGAGGTAAATAAAGGAACCAGAGTCCATAGTTGCAGCCAGTTGAATTAGCCATCTTTTAAGCAGAAAATTATGATAGTGAGCATTGTAGTAAAACATTTGTTTTTGTACAAACTTTTTTTTTTTATGAGCGCATTAAACAATGTCTCCTTTAATGATACAACCTTATATCTCATCTATCATATGTTCCATTTTGAAAGAATTAATGCACATTATATATTTATGCTTATTAGCTGAATCATGTACACATCCCTATATTAGTATGATTGTTTTAGGGAAGTTTCCTTAATGGATCTAAATTTAAACTAAATTTTAACCAATTCAAGACCACGTTTCAAATCATTCACAAGAGCAGTCACATTCTAAATTTTTCATGGGGAGAAAAGAGTGAAATTGTTAGGCTGGCTCGAAATGGTCCTGCAAACAATTTTGAACTTGTTGTTTTCCACCTAATATAAACAGATGCATTAGAAATGGCAGAACAGATGGAGAGTGTAAAGAAAATTATTACATTAAACTGGAATCAATAAAGATTTTCTTTTCAAAATAATTTTTAACACGCAGACAACATAAATACTGATATGGTTAAATCACAGTTTTGTGTTTCTGGAGAGGTGCAATTTTATTTTGTAATTTAATATACTGTATATACTAGAATATACGGTGAATATTTCAGCACCCAAAATATGTAAAAAAAAATCAGCTTATACTTACCCATGAACATGGTTTAATCGCCAAATTTGCTTGAAATGTAGAGAAGGGTTACCTAACAGATACATCCTATTTAAAGAAATGTATCCAAATTGAATGTTTGTTTCAAACTGTATCAGCACTTAAATGCAAGCTATTGAAAGCTATTAATTACATCAATTAGGGATTTTTGCACAGCAACATCTTTTTGTCTTCAATGGAACGTTTTTATCTATAGCTGACCTTACATTTATGTTATCACTGATGCGATATAAAGCAAGAAATGTCACTTACCTTAAAGAGAAAATTATTTTCATTAAATTATGATAAATATTGTAAGATTTCTACACAGGTGAAAGTATCACTTAATTGGATTTCCCTTACAGTCTTTTACAAACTGAAAATGTAGAGGAATTCAAATGTCTCCTTGCAACCATGGTAACTGTATTTCATTTGTTAACAACATTTCAATAACTTTTATGCCCCAGCGCCAAGTTTTCATTGTTTTGCAAGATGTCTGCACAAAATATGAGGCCAACAATATTGCCATCTCTAGCAATGCCCTTAGGTTTACCATAGAATTGGTTGCATCCATTGCAAATGAATTGGAGTTAAAGGAATGGTGTTATTTAAGAATTCTATTTGAACCTGGGGCATTTTGTATGCATAATAAAAACAAAAACATGATTTTTCATTTTGATCTTTTTAGTAAGGGGAATGAAAATGAAAAAACCACTATTACCACTTGCCTTATAAGAAAAAGGTAAACCTTTTTATAGACAACTGTGGGACTCCTGCCAGGTTGTTGTGGCTTTATTTCAGTTTAGGTAGGATACCTGAATCTCTGCTGCTGTCTTCATCTCTTAAATCCCAGGTGCCCAACCAGCGGCCCCCTTGATTCTCCACTTGCGGCCTCTGAAGCCTAAATGTTAATGCATAGGGCATAGGAACTCACCTGTCCACCGAACCCGCATTGACGTGTTCTTGCCCAGGATCTCCTTAGATCGGGAAGAGGAGGAGAAGCGAGTGACTCACTCTGGCACCAGCTGAGCACGCTGATTGGCTTACATAAAAGACGATCAGTGTCCCTGACAGCGCCTTCTCTTCTTCACGATTTAAAGATCCAGAGCAAAGACATGTTGGGGAGGAGGAATCAGCTGACAAGTGAGTGCCTATGCTCCCACTTTACCACCAACAAATGGGGGATGAAGGGGTGCGGCACATAACCTCAGAATTGGAGCACATACCCTTTGAATCTAGGCTATGTGCCCCATAGATATCATCAAAGACTTTGATGATATATACGACATAAAATGTGCATTACCATACAGTGTTCCCTAATGCTCATAGTATAATTTTTTTATTATAAAATACTTATACAAGTCAGTATAGATATAAAATGTTATGTCCGGTCCTTTACAGGTGCAGAGGGCCACACTTGTGGCCCTCCATATCAACTAAGTTGCCCACCACTGTCTTAAGCCAAGCCCTTTTTGGACAGGAGACACAATAGGCATGCTGTAACATAAACTGTGGAAACATCCCAGGGACCCAATCCATACTCAAAGTGGAGATTACTCAAAGGAGATCAGTCCAACAAACTTTGTTGCCAACGATTAAACAAAAGATTAGCCCAGGTACACAGAAGGGGTCATACAAAGCAGATAATTCCAACAAACACAGGCGCCTAAGAGTTATGCAGAGGAGTATTCCAGATCTAATAAACAGAGCAACAATGCAAAGAGAGCAGGCAGTACAGATGAACTGACGCTATCACAGGCACAGAGCAACAACAGGTGGAGACTAATATCTGCACCATGGCCGATCCTGAGACACATAAAGCTATCAACCCTAGAGATTACATATGTTGCACCACAGCTTTCAAGTCATGAGCCACCCCCCAAGACCACATAAATACACAAAAATACTGAAAATATTTACTTTATAATTTCCAGTAATGATGGTGTGTTTGAGGCTCCAATTCACCATATAAGCAAAGGTAAATATTATATTAAAACCGGTCTTTATTTCAACATCCAGGACCATATATATGAACACAGGAACAAATAAATAAATAAATATAGAATATTTGTATCCCCGGATACCATACATTGTGCAATGTTTAAAAACTATTCTGTGAATGCCTGTTCGCTGAAAAACAATCCAGCTTTTCTACAGACTTTGTGCAATACCTCAAGGTTTATTTTGCATTGACATGTCAGTAAGTTGGACCATGTTGGTTCATGTTTGGTTAATCTATTTTTTGAATTTTGTTACTCTGAAGAAAAACAGATCAAGAATTATTGTAAAAAAATGCACTGTGATCCAGCTGTCGAGTTTAAATAAATAAAAGAGTTTGATTGTTGTAGCACATCGACAGCTAGATCACAGCGCAGTTTTCAAACCATGTACATTCTATGGAATCCAAGGATACAAATATTCAATATTGCTACATTTATTTATTTCTGTGCACATATGTATGGTCCTTGATATTCACAGATCACTAGATCCACAGAACGCACATTTGTTCCCATAATTATCTAAAGAGGAGTTTACCTTACATTGGAAAGTAGGAATGGCAAGCTCTAGGGAAAGTTATCCTGGCAGAGAATTTATGGAGAAACATCTGATCAAATGGAACATCTGTTTAATGGCATGGGAAGTAGAAATTAGACATAATCATATAGAGGAAATCAGGGTAGATCAATTGAACCATGTGCTTTCCAATGAGTCCTATTGTAGGGGAACCGTTCTTTGGAGAAGTTTCCATCCCTATTAATATTTATTTCTTGATGGAAAGTGTTGCCGAGTTTTCGTAGGAGAAGTTCTCATGGAAAAGCACACAATTAAATTGATCAGCAGATCGAGTTGAACTTCGCTGGTTTGCTGGTATGCACCACTTGATCTTGTGTAGGCTACACCATTCAATTTTTAATTACTAAAGTTGGCTATAGACACTAAGATCTTCCAGAGATCGATGTGTTAAATGTCACAATGTCGTACACAAATAGATGTGATTGGAAATGATGGCAGTGGCATGAGGCCTGCATGGGTTGATCAAAAAGGCAGATTTTAAGGTCTCCAATAAAGTCCTTCAATTCGCGTTAGATTGACTAAAACTTACAGACATGTCCAAATCCTGCCCAATCATTTTTGTTTGCAATTTCTTGTCATTTATGTTGTTTGCACACTTTAAACATGCATCGATTTGTAAACGATCAATCGTCATAATCAATCAGTTAGAAATCATACACAAAATCGAAACGTCTATGGCCAGCTTAACAATTAGAGTAATGTCAGAATAACCATGGGTTTTTCCATTTGTTCAATTGCAGGGAAACGTTTCCTAGGAGAACTTGCCATCCTTATGGACCACTCTCCACAATAAGATTCAAATAAAACTCTACTAAATGAGACACAGATTGCAAAAAAAGCATCAGTTTCAGAACCTTATCTATGCCATATGAAATTGAAAAAAGAAACTTTTTTGTATAAAGTTCGCTTAGGAAATAGCAGTTCTTGATAAAACTTATATATGTATATCTCTGTCATTACAGTTTAAAACTTTTCTTTCAATTGTTTAAACCACAATCACATCAAATTGTTACCTAAAGTTAAATGTTCTTCTATGTGAAAACATTAATGAGCACGACACAGTACTATTTTTCACCACACATTGAGCATTCAAATAATGTAACTTTTGTGTCTTCATTTCCAGCAAGATCTACATAGAAATTGGCATTTAAACATTTGGAGTCTTTGGTGGGTAAATGCAGCTTTGTTTTACCTTTGGTTTAGGGGTTGTGATTTTATGAGAGGTGTATTTGACTTTTATGTGACCTGCTTCATCTGAATATTTATGGGCTAATATGTGGAGAGAAGGAGTTTAAAGTGAACATAAACCAAATCTGCATACACCAAAAAACATGAAATAATGTCACACTGGGCATTGACAGCATAAGTCAACACGTAACAAGTGAGTAAATATATTGGTGTATTTCATCGGAAGCTTGTTGAGGTAGTGCACATATATTGCTAAGGTCCCAGTTAACATTATACAGTATCTCACAAAAGTAAGTACATCCCTGATTTGTGGTGTACTGATGTCATGTGGTCTTGATGAGGCCAATATAAAAATGTATGGTTTAGATGGTATCACGCGTGTGAGGTGGCAACTAGATGAGGAGTACAAAGCAAGGGAGTCTTGTGAGTCTTGTCTACAGTCAAGCATGGTGGTGGTGTCATGTCTTGAGTCTGCATGAGTGCTACCAGAACTGGGGGAGCTACAGTTCATTGAGAGAACCATGAATGCCAACATGTACTGTGACACACTGAAGCAGAGCATTATTCCCTTCCTTCGCAAACTGGACTGCAAGGCAGTATTCCAGGACAACCTGCAATTACTAAAAAAGCTGGACTAGCTAAGCATGTCTGCAGACCTAAACCCTATTAAGCATGTGTGTGGCATCCTCAAATGGAGGGTAGAGGAGCGCAAGGTGTCTTAAATTTTTCCAGCTCCGTAACATTGTCATGGCGTAGTAAACTAAATGGAAAAGATAGTTAAGACAGTACTGCAAAAATAATGGTGGTCCCACATCATTTTGGCCACAGTTTGGGCATTTTGTAAACTTAGGGGTGTATTCATTTTTGTTTCCAGAGGTTTAGCCATTAATGGCTGTGTGATAAGTTATTTTGAGGGGACTACACTGTTAAACAAGCTGTTAAATGACTATGTTACATTGTACATTACAGTGTCATATCTTCAGCATTGTCCCTTAAAAGGATATGTACCTCAATATCAGGGGTGTACTCACTTTTGAGAAATACTGTATACCTACACAATCACTATTACCCCAACTTTTTTACATTTTAAAATATTTACTCTTACTATATGGTTTACTGATATAATCCTTGCCATAAATGGTAGTAAGTTCTAAATGGGTGTCCTTGCACATTGTCTGTGCCAGTGTAAATGCCTGAACTAAAATTAACTTTATTAATGGACCCTACAGCTGATGTTTTATTTCAGCAATTTTTTTATGAATGCAATTATTAAACAACAATGTAAATTTGTGTTCAGAACACAGCTCTTTTTTGCTGTAGTGATGGATGTTTGTTTGTGTGACATACACTACACACACAGTGTAAGCAAAACATATTGAAGTATTTTATACGAAAAGAATACTATAATTTTATTTTGACAGTAGTTAAAATAACAATGAAAACAATTTACAAGCATTTTGCTTACAGATGAAATAAGGTAAATAGCTTGTCTGCCTGTTGTTGTCTGTGTCTGATAAACAGACAATTCTAAAAAGTCAATACTACCTTACTAAGTGAAACTTACTAAGCCTCTACTGGCTCCACTGATTCCAATGTCAGTTGGGTTGCAATGGCAAGCTAAATTGTTGGGATACAAACATACAAACAACAAACAAACAAACATAACTAGACCTTTTTCTCAGGGTTCTGCATTAAAGGGGGCTTCTATGGTGATTTTTTTTCTAGATCTATACAAGAGCTGTGAGCACATTTAACACATAAAATTGCCCTTTAACTGTGTGGGGGAACTTCTTTTCTTAACAATCATGTGAATTTACTCCTAGGGTCAGGAAAGTCATGGTAACACCTGAATTCAATTTTATTGAAAAATTTCCCAATGTTGTAGGTAAGATAGATAAAGCGATCCACACAGATTGATGTCTAACCTGAACAAGATCACCTTTCATAGATTGGATTATTGTTTATAAGCTCTATGATTTTGGTTTGTTTTTTATGTTATACAGAATTTTTATTAGAAACTTTTTATTAGAAACTATGTAATACATACATAGAAATGTTATTTAGTCTATAAGCAGCTAATTACATTTTGTGTCCATAAAAGTAAAAGTAATGTTTAACAGGGATGGGCAAACTTTCTGACTCATAGGCCATACCTGTCACCTTAAACTTAACCCAGGGAAAATACAGGAAATGGCGTAACTGACATAACTTCTGGCATGCAAGATGTGGTTCCTCCGTGTTCAAACGTGACATCACTGACACCACTTCTGGTACCGGACTTCTCGGCTGATTTAGCAGGGAGAGGGTGTTATGTTACTCTCCCTGCTAATGTCCCACTCTGCTTGTGCTGATAATGTGCGAGGTGGACTAAATTACAGCGATCTCAAAAATCAGGGGAAAATCCGGGATTTGTTGAAATCGTGATTTGGCCTGTAAAGATGCACAAAAAATTGGGAAAGTTGACAGGTATGTCATAGGCCACAATGGGTTGTTAAATTTGAGGGGCCGGACAAAGAGCAGATTGATGGAGTGAAGAATTCAAAAGAGCTCATTTATATGATCATCAGATCACCCAAAAAATGCTGACTCTACTTGTTTCTCTGACAGTTTGCAGAAGGTTGCCCATCAGTGGTTAACAAGCACCAACCATGCTGCCGCACACAGCAGTGGGGCTGCATTCCAACGGACCATGTGAGTTGAGCCTTACTAAATTTAGACAGATAGGTTAAAAATTTTAAATTAACAACATGTGGCTAAGCACACAAGCTTACCTTCAGTATTTTTTTTTTCAAACCCAAATCCATGAAACCTTGGTGACAATATGCTCAAGCTTTCATCCTCTTGTTTCCCGCACCCACAGCATTAACGTTTAAATGCTGTTATCTTTGCTAATTACAGGGAACAATTTGGATATGCCCCTTATATGTTCCTATATCTGTGTATTGGAGGGCATTTTCTAAAGCCAATAAGGCAAACATGCAAAAATATCAAGACTGATCAAAAGAAATAACAGGTAGAACTTTGAGTATGACACTGTTACTCCAAATGCACAGAAAACCAAGTGATAGTATGTTCTTTTAGAAGAAGTTTTATTATTGAAAAAGCACAATGTCATCCACAACAGGGCAGGTTCTTTTTTGTATTTTGATAAATAAAAACATAACACTGATGTCAATCAATTTTTTTTAATAGAAAATTTATATAGAAAGGAGGATGAGGAATTACATGTTCTAAGGTGCTATCTTAATACTATCTTACAAAAGCAGAAGCTGAAAAATGCAAATTCCTTCAAAACATTAGCTTTCTGATCCAAAGTTGAAATGGCAGAACCCTACAAACATTTTACCACCTTAAACCTCACACCCTTTTATGTTTAATGTATAGACCAGGGGTGCCCACACATTTTTTGCTTGCAAGCTACGGTACTTTTAAAATGACAATAGTCAAAGTGATCTTACAATAAAAAAGATAGACATATATTTGTCATAAACTTCATATTTAAAATATGTTTTGTTTACCTTGCATAACAACATGAACATGTATGGCACAATACAATTCTGGCAATTCTAGACATCTGGACCTTGTGTTATTAACCGCCCTAGCGGTCGGGACGGCGGTGCGATATGGCTGCTGGATCCTCTGGCTCAACACCCCCCCCCCCCCTCCGAGTGACGTGATGACGTCGGTCGGGGAGGCGGCGGGAAATTTGAACAGTAAATTGCACAAAAGCTGTTTTCTATGTTGAAAACTGCTTTCAATGTGCACCTATGTAATAAACATCACCACAATAAAGTCACTGGGGCCCCAGATGTGCCATTTGCATTTTATTTTACATAATTGTTGGTTTCAAACATTATTATATTCATGATGTCTTTTAGACCCTTTTACGGACATATTTTGGGATGTTTCAGGCCTAAAACATAAAGAAAATTTTACCATTGAAGTCTATGGTGCGCTTTTGGTACAGAAATCTGGACCTCAGAAGTGCGCTAGGGAGGTTAAAGACAATGAAAAAAGCTAGGCTCTCTCATCTACTCCTGTTGCCCTTTGTGATCTACCAGTAGATCGCGACCAACCTCCTGGCATAGATGGTTCTAGTCCAGGGGTGGGCAAACTAAGGCTCGGGGGCCAAATCTGTTTAGCTTTCTTTTTGGTCCATTGTCACATTGTTGAAAAGATACTCTCCACTTTTTCTCTGCAATTAGTGCACATAATGCCTTGAGGTGCCCAAACGTTGCCTTGGGGATGATGCAGTGACATTATCATGACACTGTGGGTGCATCCTCATGGTGTCAATAGATAGTCCAGAGCATTTTCACTGCCAAAACTATCTCTCAGTCTGACCCTTACAACATTTTCATAATGACAATACTTCTGTGGCAATTCTTCTATTTATTAACTTCAATAAGTAGCAGTGAACTATCTATCTGACAGAGAAGAAATAAAAATTTACTTTATTTTATATCTTTACTAAAAAAGATTACCTCTCTTTGTTATAGTTCACTAGACTAAACTAGTTATAAAAAGTTACAAATATAAGTGTTCAATGCTCAGTATTTTCCATTTATTTGCCACCAAAAATTAAATCAGAAAACTTTACATTACGATCAGATTAAGATATGGGCTCTATAAATAGCAATTCATTTCAGCTTAATATGATGACATATTATAGTTGTTAGTGTCACTTTCTGCCTCATTATAATCCTTACAATCCGTTGTGAATTGTATAGGAAAGAGAATAAAAAAAAAACTTCTACCTTTGTTTCATAAGCTCTCACTGCCTTTTTATTTTTGTAAGACTTCAGACAGGTAGAGATTTTCTGAAATCCAAGCAATCTTAGCAATTCAGTTTTTTAGTAAGCTGTATAAGTTGCCCTTCTTAAGAGCAAAATGGTGTTTTTGGACTATTTGCATGATTGGCCTTAGCTGACCTGGAACAATGGGCAGCCACAATTTCTAAGGCCAAGACAGTTTACAGCTTAACAGTTAAAAATGCCATTTTCAAAAGTTCACTTTGAAATAATGACCTCTATCCTAGAGGTTAGAATGTCTATTAGATTTGTACTACTGTATATGCCTTTATATCATTGATTCTACAGCAGAAATTAAGATGTGGTGGTCCTTTTTGTTTTTTCCTTTTCTACTTTTTATCTATACAGAACATCAGAAAATCTTACTACTAGTAGTTCAATCCATGGGATTTGCTGTGTGTTACGACAATCTATCGTCTAGTCAAATGTCTTGTGTCTGTATGGCTGTTGGGGTCAGCTTGTCAGCCATTTTGCAGGGTGGATCTCTGAACATCTATCCCATGTCTGGTGTTTGCTATTGAATAGAACAAAGTGCGGTGCCAGGATGAAGGATCTACAACAATATATATTTGATGAAGGTCTGTCCTGCTTTTGTTTATTTTGTTTTACTTATCAACAAAAGGATTACAGTCCAAAGAGAAGAATACAGAACAGTAAACAAACTATAGTATAAACTGGTACAGGCTGTAAATCAATCTGGGGAGTAGAAAACCGCTTATGGTTTTTACTTCCCTCTAGGGTGTAGGGTGGAAACTTGTGTTTCATTAGCAGGGCCTGTCATTGTTCCTTGCAGAACAATGACAGGCCCACTGGAGATGATGTAGAAACACAGATTTAGCATGTGTATCCTGTCTTCGAACATTGCAATTGTATTACATATGATCAGTACAATTGCAATCATTACATTAACTCTGTTTCATTCCATACAATTTGTATTTTGTAATATTTTCTGAAAAAGTGAGAGAGCCATACTATGATACCACTGAATCTTAAGACCACTAAAACACAATTTGATGAATATTTTTGTTCATTGCTTTTTCTGCTAAAAAAATATATTTTTACAGTTGTTGGACATTTTTATCTAAAATGTATCATCACTGTCCTTTGACCATAACTACCAAAATGGCAACATTATTAATTGTTTCATATCAGTCAGATAAATGTATTTTATTCTTCTACCTGAAGGAATTGTAGCCTGCAATGTAGTCCAAATGTACCAATAATATAACTGTAATTTATATCAAGGTATTGCTGAGAAATATGCATTTTGAAGCTAAGTACAAAGGTGTGAGACAAAGAACTTAGAATAATCAAGGTGTATATTACAGCTCTCACTTTCTACAAAGACTCTAGATGGAAAAGGCAATGAAACATTTTGATGTGTGCTACTCAAGTTTTTAGAAGGCTTTTCTAGGCAGTGAAAATGCAAGGTAATGGGAATGTTACAAATGAATATATTTCCTGCTCTGATGTGAAAATCCGAGAATCCTTATAGATGCCTGGATGCTTAAGTTAACAATGAAAAATGTGCCTTTTCTAAATTTCTTTCTTCTTTTTTACTACCAGACATTAAAAAGCAGAGGCATACCAAAGGTCTCGCTCATCTTGGGCATGCAGTTGTATGAGAGAACCCTCTCCCTTAAATTAAAAATAAAAACAACTTTTGTACAGAATTAAATATGTTACTTTTAAATCTTAATGTACATGTACTATCAAGGCCCTCACTAGTATTGAAACAATATTATTAACAAATATACATGTATCATAGTATTCTAGATAGTATTTAGAATGACAGACAAGAAAAAAAATTGCAAAGAAATGGAAAAGGTATGGAAAGGTATTACAGGGGTCAAGACATAGAAATATAGAGAAATAAAGGAAGAAGGTGTGAAGGGAATAAGGCTATGTTGAAATATACGGCTTTGTAAACAGACCATAACTGTGTGAGGCAGTTGCATACATTATGAAAATGGTCGATGAGAACCACCCCTATGTTAAACCTAAAGGCAACAAAACAGCTAAATAACTGATGTAAATTTATTCTAAAGAAAAGTAGTTATCAAGTATTCAATTTTCTGTACATGAAGGAACCTTTCTGGTAAGCCAATTAGGGGCCACTCTCCAATAAGGTCTAAAAGACATTTTGCTGCTTTGAAAATATGATTATTAAGTTTCTTATCAAACTCAGATGAGCCTAGGACAGGAATTCCTAAGTTCAGGTGACAGGGTCTAGTGGGTTATAAACCCTCATAGTTGTTGGTCCACAGCCCAATGTAGGAATGTAGAAATATTTACAGTATATCTAGAAAGGTGTATGTAAAGAGAATCATTTTGGCTATATATATTTGGTGATGATACCATGTTCAGGGGCAATCACTCACAAAGTCAGCTAGTCAAATTTTTTTTTTAAAATCCCCTTTTTTGGACTTATATAATTGTCAGGCAGAGAAGACAGACTGAATACAAATTGTACATTCATATAGTTGTCGCAAAGACAACTATAAAAGGGCACTCATGTTACATTATTTTGTTAAAACTAAAGTTGATACTGTAGTAAATACTGTACAGTAAGATTGTAAGGTGTATGATGGCCTCTACATTCTGTCACTGTGACATCTGTGGAACAGGAAATAAAGAGAAGTTTCTCCAGCAGGACGCTGTAAAGGAAGATAGAAAGATAAACTCTAAGAATGAGCAATTATCCACCACTTCTCAAAATAGACATTTTAACGTTTCAACTACACATACAAACAACAAAACAACATTCAGTGGTTAGTGAGAATTGCAATCTGTCCAATGCTGTACTGCAGAAGCCCAAGATCCAAAATATGATACAGGTGCAGACATGCCAACTTATATAAAATTTAGCAGGCAAAGAAGTCAAAATTCTACACACGACACCCCATAATGACAACATGAAGAATGTTTACTTGAGGTTTTGGCAAATTTATTAAAAATAAAAAAAATGGAAAGCACATGTACAGTGCTGCTTGAAAGTATGTGAACCCTCCAGACATGGTCACTGTTTGTGC
>CM070035.1:99469289-99484723 GCA_036250615.1 Ptychadena robeensis | reverse complement strand
ACCCGTACTGTCCGCTGGCGAGAAGGAGGGCGAACATGCTTGTTCACGGCTGAACTGTCCACTGGTTATTGGCAGATGGTTTACTCTAGTCAAGTTGCAGAACATTTTTAATATGTGTAACCTCCCTTTCAGTGATACCTACGAGGCCGACCAATAAAAAGTGCATATCTTGCCCTATAAGGGTACTTCATTTGTAATACCCTCAAGATGATCAAGAAGTCCTGCACGCAAGTGCCCAACTGTAAGAACAAAATTAGCCACATTCACCTTCTTTTTTTCCTTTAGTTTTGTTGCAGTGTAGCTTAGCCTTGCTGCATACTGATTTGATTCTCAAAGCCAAGTAAATTGAAGAAGGTAAACATCTGAAATGTAATCAATATTCTGCAGAATGTAGGGATCTATTGATATTTGGTGCTTTGGATTGGCAGGAGATCTGTAATATGCATTGGTTCCCATATGTTTACCCACGGTCCTCAATGAAAAAAATAACATTACTTGATGCATAATTTGTGCTTTTAATAAGTTATAATTATTTTAATATTTATAATACAATTGTATTTAAGTTCCTGGAAAATATATGAGGAATGTACAAAACATAGAATACAATGGGCACCTTGCCAGTTCATTCACAAAGATTATGTTCTCTTAAGGAACCTGAACTTTACTGATATGTTAGATTTTAATTTAATCAGTTGGAAGTTCCAGAGAATAATAAATACTCTTTGGGAATTTAAAAGATATCATGCTTACACATTAATCTTAGAAAGCAAAAGATAGCTTTTGAAAAAAAAGGAAAAAATGTTCATTCTTTCTGCTTGTAGGTTGGCTTTGGTGTTCTGCAATGTTCTTACAATAAAAAAGTTTGAGACTTTGTAGATATCACGAAATTCTATTTTATCAAATAAAAAAAGTAAACAGTAAACAGTGTGTGTGTGTGTGTGTGTGTGTATATATATATATATATATATATTGTGACAGACTGGTCATCTGTTACTGTGTGAATGGACCGTTAGGTGGTATCCTGGAAGGAGTCTGGGAAATATTGCTCAGCACCATTAGGTTGTTAAATGTGTTTTGTTTTCTTAAAGGGCTCCCGGACTCTTGGATAGGGAGCATGGAATTGGGTGGGCCTCCCTATTCCCCGAGGGTCCACTAAATGGTTAACACCTGTTTGCAGGTGAGTGGAGCCAGGTGTGTTTCAATTGCCATTAACCCCTGCGAGGGCAAGTTATGTTTGGGCTGTTTGTGTGCTCAAATAAACATGGGCAGGAGCCCCTAAAGGAAAACAATCTTGTTGATTGCTATTTTGGGAGCACCGTTTGGAGCTGAACCCCCACAATGTATACAGGGCTTTTTCTCTGGGGGAATGCACCGGAACAGAGTTCCCCCATCTATTTTTAGACTGGACTCGCAGCTTTTGACCCGTGCTTCCTGCACAACTAGAAAGGAGAGACTCACATCCCCCTCGCCACCCTCCTCCTCTCCGATGTGAACCCTTGGGGTTTACCAGTTGACCCCATTCATGCAAATTTTCAGGTCCCTGAGGACAATTCTTCCTACAGTTTTTATTGTTAAACGCATACAATTTATGTCACTTGGATAACCGCAGGAAACATTAATAGCTATGAAAGGTTGCAGATAGTGGTGTCACATTGTAAATTACTAATCCAAAAAATTAGACCCAAAGCCAGCTGGTGACCTTGGCCACGCCGATCGGTGAGCAGCAGCAGGTGCCAGAGTGAGTAGCTCTCTCTGTTGGCGGGGGATGGGGGGGTGATGAGTTCCACCACCTTTTCCCTGAGAAAAAAAAGCCCTATATATATACAGTAGACCTTTCACTTATAAAATTGATTTGTTCCCTAGGGCTTGCTATTCAATTTATTCCATAAGAAATATGGAAATAAACATATCCATAATGCATTCTGAACCTCCCCATACCTAAGCTTTTCCCATTAAAAAAGCATTGTATAATATGTGTCCAGAAACACCAATAATTGTTCTGGTGTTCTCACCAAAAAGTGAGAAGAGGATGAACAGAGCTAGTGCTATCAAAATGAAGATTCAGATTCAGTAAACACTGTTTACAAAGTAAGCTTAGTGTTTGATTTTTTTTAATTCAATGATATTTAAACTTTTTACATTTTTATTAGTTCAGTGTATTTATAGGTTAATGTTGCATTACCGTAAACATTATATTTAATTTGTAAACAACTTTGCCATGCATTAGACCGAAATTATAATTTAGTGACATTATAAATCTTAAGCTTGTAGAATACAATATAAACTTTTTAAGACTCTATAATGAAAATTAAGTATTTTTGTTCCATAATTGCTATTTAATTATTTTGTACATATTTACATGGTCTAGTTAGCATTTTTTTTTTGCACAGGCATTTTTCTGCTACAGCTATTAACAGAACCGTTATTGATTTTTTGGGTGATTTCTTTTTTATATGCTGCTATGCCTTCTTTAAAGATTTGTTGGTTTGTATGTTGTACTGTGCAATATTACCAAACACCTCTACTTAGGTATCTATCTTTAGGGCAAAATTACAGAAAGAGAAGGCGCTTGCTTCCGACAATCCCATACAAGTAAATTAATTTCTTTTGCATCTTACTGTCACAAACTTTAAAATTTAACATGCTGCGTGGAGCCAGTAGATTCTGATATGTAGATCTTTGGTTTGCAATTTCTTTCAAGCTGACCATGGTGTAAATTTGCTGGAAAGGCCACTGGGTAGATTGGCAACTGTCTTGAATGATTTCCGCATGTGAAATATCTTTCTCACTGTAGAATAGAAACTGATTGTTTTGAAATGGTCTTGAAGAGACACAGGCATCAATCAATCACAGGTGGCAATGATGCTTAAACAGGAACTTTATTGAACTGCGAGGCCCCAGCAGTGGGTCACGCTCACGGAAAATGGCAAACTGTGTAAAACAAAGTTATAGTAATGGTAAAGTCCACAGTAACTAGTCTCTGATAAATGTTCAGGTAATCGAGTCCTCTTCACCCCATGGTGGGCCAGGGACACCGCCACTGAATACTGCAGCTTGCAGGTAGCCACGGCATGCCGAACAAGCGAGCACCCCAGAAGCTTCGATGCAGTAGTTCAGGCCACGGACCAAGTGGTGCGGATGGCAGTAGGGAGAAGCGCGTGCTATTTCGCCTACCAGCTGCCCGCATGCCGCACTGTACGATTGGGGGAAAAGGCCACAGTTAGAGCACCTGTATATGGGCAGCTGGCTCTTTCCTCTCTCTCCCAAAAAGGCATGACTTCAGAGGCGGAGCCCCTCCTTAAGTACTTAGGCTGACCCAAGGCATTCTGGTCCGGCACCTTAAAGGGGACCTGACCCTCACTATATGTCACCTGGCTACTACAGTCTTTTAATTTTTTTGAGATTCATGGGCAGCAGCAATTGCTTTTCTTAGATCTTTATTGTTGCCTTTTTGCCATTGTGTTAACACACACCTGAATGTTCCAGACCAACCATTCAGCCTTGCTGATGGTCAGTTAATCGAGTTTGATTCTCAGTGCTTGTCTTCTTCTCTCTAATTTGTAAGGAAGTGGAAAGGGTGTGCTTAATTGCTATACACTTGCATATGACCCTCTGAGAGTAAACAATGACATGTGTGGTTTTCTAATGTGTTGTTCATCTGAGACTTTATTTACCAAATTTTTGCGCCTGCTATGGAAAATAATGTTTTAATTATGTTCTAAAACCTAAAACATTTTTCCCCTTAAGGCACATTATATGACTAACAAGAGGAAAACACAGTGAGATACTTCTTTTTTCTTTGGTAGGACTTCATTTTCTTTAAAATTGCAAGGAGCATGTGAAACAGCTATTGGAATATGCTGTCTTGTCTGATTTTTATGGAGTGATCAATATACATACCCAAGTGAACAAAAGACACACATCTAATGTAAGATATTGTTTTCATCTTGAGTAATGACAGCTTCCATTGTTTCTTATAGCATATTTTTCATTTAACCTCTGTAATAAAACACAGTATTAATCATATAAAGTGTAAGTGTGTCAAAACAAAAAACGATTGTTAGGAGCATTTGCTACACCTTTCTAAATCTAAAGATTTGTGTTATATGGTAAGTCCTCATTGGAAAATTATGGTATAAATTAGCTCAATGCATTCCAGGTGCATCAGAATAAAATGCCTAGAATGTCATAAGCCTCCCACACGTTTAGATTTTCATCCATCCATTAGACTATCCATGAAGCTATCCATTGACTGCAATCGGGCTTTGACAGGGCTGTCTCCACAGCCTGTCAGAGCTCCCGATCTATCGTTCCGAGCATCTGTCAGGTTTATGTTGACTCTGCGTCCCCAGGAACGTAACAGAGGCTTGCGCTGACATCAGCGGATGCCAGCACATAGTGGAGCCAAAAGTTAGGAAGTTAATCATTTGGACTTTGTCAATTTAAAAGTTGTTTGCAACCCAAAAAAGTGTGGGTACCCCTGGTTTAAATGATACCCTATATTGGATAACTGAAATTGTTGAAGAAGCAAGCTTCAGGATATTTTAGATAGCTTCTACAGGATTACTCAGATGACAAAGCTAGATGCCCTTTTAATAGAAACAGGTAAAAGAAAGCTTTTTTAGATACACTTTGATTGTTACAACTTTGCCCTTTGCAAACATAAGCATGCTGGATATATGAGGTTAGGTACATATTGTAGTTTCATGATGCCTGAGGAGTAATTGAGGAGCCCATCCTGTTTTTTCCAGTAAAAACGATCACAAAATATTCCATCTTTTCTGTGAAATTTAGTAATCCATGATCTGCCTGCAATAATTAAGAATGACTTGGAGACCCTGGCTAGGTACCAGGCAACATGTTGGCTTCCATCCAAACCTTCTCTTCTTGGATTGAAGCAGATAGTGAAAAGTGGCACAAACTGAGGATTTTGCCTGTGAGTTGCAAATTGCCCACATGTTCTGCCACTACATTAGATGAAGAGGTTCAATAACAGCAAGTATTTATGTTCAACAGATCTTCAGGTGGTTTGTGTTTCCTATTGAGTGTCAGATCTGCCTCCATCTGAACATACAATGAGTTCCCCCTGCTCTAGTTAGATATTTCTAACCTTTTCTGGACAGATAGGAACAACCATGAAGGTTATGGTGAAAAGGGATTAACCTTCCTAGCGCTTCTGACGGCTATATCTCGTCCCTGCACTTTTATGTCAGTGTTGCAGCTGACGAGATGGAGCTGTCCAGCTAAGCTCACATGCCCGGAGCAGCACATACTAACTGTTCTGCTCTAAGTCACCCCTCTCCCAGCCTGGGGGGGGGGGGGCGGGGGTCCGCGGGACATTCATATGCAAATTGGGCTATCTTCAAAGACCACATCTGGAAAGTCACCCCTAGTGTCATCTGAACATGTGCTCTTTGAAGTTAACCCTTTCAGAGAGTACCAAATGCCATTGTATTGGATACAGTGATAACTGTATCCAATACAATTTAAAGTAAAACAAAAACAAAACACATTTCCAATTGTAATAAAATTTTTTTATAATAATTGTGTTTCAAACATTATTATATTCAGGATGTCTACAAGACCCTTGTATGGACATATTTTTGAAAGTTACAAGCCTACAACACAAAAAAAATTCCATTAGAGTCTATGGTGCGCTTTTGGTACAGAAATCTGGACCTTGCAAGAACGCTAGGGAGGTTAAAGGAATAAAAAAGCCCTCAACTCGAGCAGTGCTATATTTGCACTGTACACAAGCAGTTCTGGATGTACATTTGGCTGATGGGGGTAAAGGAATAATTTGCATGGCACCACCCATTGTCCTGAAACAGGGATTTCTACCTAAACTTTTGGGATTTGTAATGGATTGGGCCATGTAAATATCTTCTGTTTAAAGAAGGCTTGATTGTGATTTTCTTTGAAAGACATGTGCCATAGCAATTCTCCAACTTGTCATTGAAAAGTCTTCTTTTTAGTAGATGTGGGATATGGCCCTGGTTGATAACACCTAAAATATATATATTAAAAAAAATATTAAATTATATAAAATCCAATGCTCACATAGGTCTGAACTCATTCAGATGTACTTCGGCGGAAATGCATATGCATGATTCCATTTGGATACAAAATCAGTTAAACTTATCTCTACCTTTAAGCACTAGACATGGCACTCTGGCGCTCAGTTTTTGCATCTTGAAAAATTATTTGAAAATGTAATCAAGGCTGTGTGCACTTCTATAAACATGGAGATAATAAAACATGTCCGAACAATGTACTGAAACTGGAGAACAGAAAAATGTCAGTTATCTATGTGATCTCTACTTTTTACAAGCTCCCTAAGACTTTGTATACCTTTACTTTTGATGACATGCTTTTACCTTACATGGTTTTTAGCTGATTTAAGTATTGCTTTGAAATACTGAAATAAGTTGTAAACTCTTTTATCTTAAAAGGAAGTTGCTGTGCATATTACAAACAGAGGACTGCTTAGAATAAGTGGTCTGTAATTATTTGGGCGCAGATAGGTGTGCATGCCATTCGCTTCAATTCACATTTAGATTTTTATGGATAACTGAATAGAAAACCAGTGGAGCTGTGATCTTCCAGTAAGCTTTAACACTTGTAGTCAGTGGGAGAAAGCAGTACGTAAGTATGCAAATGCAGCCAAGATCATATTTGTCATTTCACATTAGGCCAGGAGCGTTGTTGGCATTTTTACAAACCAGTGCATTGTAGGAGACATTTCTAGGCATTTTCCAAAAACATTTCTAGACATGATAAGAGGACACACATAGCTTTGAATACTGTTAGGAATTGTAAAATTGAAATCTTGATAATCTAGATAACTACGGACACTGCTAATTGAGGAGTGATATACAAGTCTACTCAAATGTTACCTTAATTGTATTTCAGAGGTAAAAAGGATGGAAAGAGGAGATACAATTACAATCTAAATCTGGCCATACATGTGTCAATTTAGCATCTGATCGATGTGCACATTTGGGAATTGAACGCTGTCCACCTGGAGCGATCGATCCCACTCCAAGAAAATGTCGACTGAACAGAGATCTGGCATGTTGGTCCCCATTCAAAGTATCAGTCAGGGATCGATTGACAAAGGTGGTGCGCATCTATTCACTGAAACATTAACAAACAATCATTTGACCATTATTTTGCGTCACCACATTGCAATCGTTGATCAATCACATTGGAATTGACCCTTGTATGGCCAGATTTATTCTTAAGTATTATCTGTATGTAAGTGGGATCAGGCACATTACTTAAATGCAGTGGTTCCCAAGCTGGGGGGCGTGAAGATATTCTGGGGGGGGGGGGGCGGTGGGCCCTCATTCTGAACCTGTGTTTGAATGGTTAGGGGGGCTTGATAATGTTTCTAAATAGAAAAGGGGGGCCATGCTAGGAAAGTTTGAGAACCACTGCTTTCATGAATGCATTAAGGATAGGTGTTTGTATCACTGGTGCACTGAGAAGAGACAACTTCCTGTACATACAGCATAAGCAGGCTTGTTATTCAGAGTGAATGAGGATGGATAGTTCAACAGCCCTAATAGGGCTAAATGAGTTTTTAAATGCCAGGGCATTTTTTCTGTGCTAAAACCCTGCATGAACTCCTGTATGAACTTAGCCTAAATATTTTCTTTAACCTTTTGTCATCTTTGGCTGAACCTCCACTAAGTTTTGCTTTAACTTTCAAATGACATATATGTATATGACAATATGCACGTGTTCTACAGCAAAACATAGTGTAGTTTTAGCCTTAAACTGAAACAGAACATGATGGGTAATCAAAAACAATTATGGCAGCTGTTGTTCTGGGCAAACTATCTAAGGTCTGTAATATACTTACACTTTCATGACCATAAAAGCTTTACACATGTCTATTTGTCTCCCAAGAGTATGGCAAAGCAGTTTAGAAAACAGCATAGGTTTTTTCCCAACTAAGTGCTGCATAGATACAGTACACATCCATTCTACAAGACTTCTCTGCTCTTCAGATCTAATTGCTTCCCTTATTTGAGCCACTCTTTCCACTAATGACTAGATAATGGTTGTTGTTGGTTGAAAAAACTCTCTGACAGACAAGGCTGGATTATGTCCTCCAGTAAAGAGGACTTGTCACATCTTTACATATACAAATGAGTTTGCCCGGCATATTTCCAAGCTTTCATTTTTACTGTTTACACGCTCAATTTATTTTTGTTGCTGAAAAAGTTGCAGTGCAATGAAGAATATCTGCTTATGCTACTTCTTATTTAGATGACATGGTAATAAGAAATACCTGAATCCAATTCTCTTGGGTTTAATCCCTCAGCTATATGGGCTCCTGGGGAATTAAAACCGAGATGCATTTTGGCAACAGACTCATTTGCCAGGCACAGTGAAGTAAACATTTGTTAGAAAAAAAAACTTTAACTACAATGAGGAATTGTTCATATTACTCTTGATTGAAGCACAACAATAAACAATAACTCTTTGAAGCTGGAGGCTAAATTCTAGAACAGAAATGATTATTTTGTGTTCTGCTCATACCAGAATAAAAAGAGAATAAAAATCACATAGCAGGTTAACTTGTTTTTCTCCTTGTTTTTTGAGACCTGAACAGTGATGTTTCAGCTGTGAAATGAAAATGAGTTACTTTATGTGGGTGAAGTGTACATTCATAACAATCTCTTTTCTTGAGTGATTGATTTCTGGGTGTTATTTGATTGAATTTAAAAGGTAAATGGATTGTACAGCTTCCACCAGTTATAGCTAGTACATGTGTGAAGATTTGTTTGTATATGGCATAAAAATTATGTGTGAAAAACATTTCTTTATATAAAAAAACAAAGCGCATTGACCACAAGCTCATAAACTAACAAGTACATATCCATAGAGTCTTATCCTTATTTTTCAATTACAGGATCTGGGTAGGTTTTGAAATCCCCATGAAAAACCAAAAAGTTTAAACACACAACCCTGTGCCCCCATCTTAGTTAAGTACAAATACTCTTGAGGTTCTTCATAATATTTCACACTCCAGCTTCCTGTTAGAGATGGGGAAATTCCTTGACCTAGAATTGCCCTCTTTTGGAAACTGACCCATTGCCTTTTAGTAAATGTTCTCTTTCATGACATCCCATGAAAGCTTCTTGCATCTTGTCTAAAACTTTGCCTAAATCTACAGCCAAGTTGGAATTATTTATGATCACAGTGGCTCACAGCCTCATATAGAAAAGTCAAGTTCTGCCAAATGAGGCAGAACTTCTAACCTGTATTCATTTTGTCTATTGGTGGAATACTTGACAGCTTTCATATTAAAATTTTTAAATAATTTTGAGCACATCTGGCAAATCTTAGTATTCCAAGATGCCTGGGTGGCATTGTCAATGCAGTTCTAAATATAAGGTTTGTATAATATGGACTTCATGATCCTTTATAGACTGAGGTGCGTCTCCGAACCTACTTGTACATGAATAATAGGGAGCATGGGATTTTAAACTTACCGTATATTTTTGAGTATTGGTTTTTATGGAGCTGATTGAGATTCCTTTTTTACTCTTTTATATGTTCTACTCATTTTTTATTTTACTCCTTTTGTTCTTTTTAAAATGTCTTTTTATAAAAAAATAAACAATTGTTACGTATTGAAGCAGTGAAAATCTCTACACCACTCTCCTGCAAGCCCAGGGAGGTTAGATAATTATCTCCCATTGTCCTGTATATTTCGAAGTAGCATGGAATAATACACAGATGTATTACTTGTATGCTTACTTATAAGATACAAATTTATAGAAACCGGTAATAAGACCCATACAAAAATTATTTTAATATTCCCCTCATCAGTCCTTTGATATGGCGACTGAATCAACATGATATAGCGACTGGAACAACATGTCCAGCTAGTATGGAAAATATTCATTTACCCTGATGGTAATGTAATTGAATTTTAAGAGAGTTTCTAATGTATTCTCACTCTACTAAAATATTTTAATTCTGTTCTATGTTCCCATCAAATACATTAGAAAATAGGAACTCTCTAGAGAGGATACACAAAGCAATCAAAACTTCAGAATATGACAGGGTTCCATCACTAAATGAAAGATCCTGTCAGTACATATGAATGCATAATGTATATATATATATATATATATATATATATATATATATATATATATATATATATAGATAGATATATTTACCTACCATCATGAAAATAATGAGAAGCATTTGACTCTATCCCATTAAAGCAGGTTTAAGTTGTGCTATTATCATTACTATTATAATGTACTATATAAAATGGTTTTCCTACTTTGGCTTCCTTGCACAGAAACAGAATCATCCAGATATGAATTGCTCATTGATTAACTTGTATCCTAACCTGCAGAGCAGCTGGAGTGGATTTAATGTAGCAAATAGCTGTACAAGCTTTCATCTTGTAAGCCTCATTCCATAATTTGCTCTGCTGAGATCTAATTAGAGCAGAATTGCTGTTACTTCGCCTTGCATATGTCACATTACCTATTATGCTATAAAAAGAGAACATCATCCTTCTGGAGCCTCCTGCATATGACCCTGTAAGTTCCAATTACAGCAGCAGTTTGCAGGGCTGTGTTCCGACTCCAACCACAACCCCTACATTAGTGTCAACCGCCTGGTTTGTGTGGTTAAAAGCTACTTCTAATTTTAAGTTGCTGTGGTCGCTGGCTCTGGTCCACCCCCAAATATCTTGATGGTTCTATCACTGTGATTTGGCCTGAATGATCAACAGCAAAGTGCAGTAGCAGCAACAGGCTTCGGTTACTTATTTTATTACCTAGATGTGGTGCTCTACAAGAAAGTGAGATGAAAAGCTGTTTTTTTGGGGGGGGGGGGGTTATAAAATCAAATAATAATGTTTTATATATATATATATATATATACATACACTCACTGGCCACTTTATTAGGCACACCTGTCCAACTGTTCGTTGATGCAAATTACTGATCAGCCAATCACATGGTGGCAACTCAATGCTTTTAGGCATGCTGACATGATCAAGACAAACTGCTGCAGTTCAACCCAAGCTTCACAATGAGGAAGAAAGGTGATTTAAGTGACTTTGAACATGGCATGGTTGTTGGAGCCAGTCGGGCTGGTCTGAGTATTTCAGAAACTTCTGATCTTCTGGGATTGTCACGCACAACCATCTCTAGGGTTTACAGAGAATGGTGGACGCAAATGCCTTATTGATGCCACAGGTCAGAGGAGAGTGGCCAGAGTAGTTCGAGCTGAGAGGCAACAGTAACTTAAATAACCACTCGTTACAACCATAGTATGCAGAAGAGCATCTCTGATGTACGCACAACACGTCAAACCTTGAGGCAGATGGGCTACAGCAGCAGAAGACCACATCGGGTGCCATTCCTTTCAGCTAAGAACTGGAAACTGAGGCTACAATTCGCACAGGCTCACTGAAATTGCATAGAGTATTGGAAAAATGTTGCCTGGTCTGATGAGTCTCGATTTCTGCTGTTTGGATGGTACGGTCAGAATATGGTGTCAACATGCATGGATCCATCCTATCTTGCTGGTGGTAGTGGTGTAATGGAGTGGGGGACTGTTTCTTGGCACACTTTGGACCCCTCAGTCGTAATTGATCAACGTTGCAATGCCACAGCCTACCTGAGTATTGTTGCGGACCATGTCCATCCTTTTATGACCACAGTGTACCCATCTTCTGAAGGCTACTTCCAGCAGGATAATGCACCATGTCATAAAGCTCGAATCATCTCAGACTGGTTTCTTGAACATGACAAATTAGTTCACTGTACTCAAATGGACTCCACAGTCACCAGATCTCAATCCAATAGAGCACCTTTGGGATGTGGTGGAACAGGAGATTTGCATCATGGATGTGCAGCCGACAAATCTGCAGCAACTGCGTGATGCTATCATGGCAATATGGACCAATGTCTCTGAGGAATGTTTCCAGTACCTTGCTGAATCTATGCCAAGAAGGATGAAGACAGTTCTGTAGGCCAAAGAGGGGTCCAACCTGGTACTAGCAGAGTGTGCCTAATAAAGTGACCTTTGAGTGTATAGTAAAGCAGTCATGTTAAGTATATTGTTGCATATATCCTTGCATTCAATGTTTGATTCATGGGCATGCCCTAATGCTAAATATCTTCTTTCCTGAGCATCTACTAAAGCCACTCTCAAGTCCTGCTTGTTCCAGGCGGTGGCCCTCTAAGTTTTTCTTCACCATATGCAAGGCATGCTAAATTAGATGAC
Source organism: Ptychadena robeensis (assembly GCA_036250615.1). Lineage (NCBI taxonomy): Eukaryota > Metazoa > Chordata > Amphibia > Anura > Ptychadenidae > Ptychadena > Ptychadena robeensis. The sequence continues at coordinate 99,472,450 of CM070035.1, read as the reverse complement.
TGGCTTGTCCATCCAAAAAATTTCACATTTTTGGCTTTCTGAATATTTTGTGTTGCCTTAGCATTATGATCGGAATCATCATATTGTTTCAGGGTGAAGCCCAATTCAATTAGATTGTAGGTATTTACTAGAAATTGAGCCAACAAGATGTTTTTATACACGTCAGAATTCATTGTGCAACTGCCATAAGCAGTTATAAGCATAGATGTGTTTACCAGTACACTACCAGCCAAACCTTTAAGAACACCTCAAGCTTTTTTGCTTTTAATATTAATGAATAATTGTTCTCTGAAATTAAAGCAGAGAACAAATACAAAATAAAAATAATAATAATAAAATCAATCTTGAGTAATTTTTGGTTGATATTACAGTTAAAACACCTTTAATTCTTTCTACAATTTCACCTTTTGCAGTACTATACTGTTTAAATAATACTCCCAAACGTATGGTAGGAGGGGGATTGAAAATTTTGGGACACCATAAGAAATTAGTAGTTTCAACCTTAAAGGCTTGATCAACCTCCGTTCCTGCCGAACAGCTTGGATTTAAAGATGTCAACCCATTTTCGTTTTCCCCCAAAATGCCTTTTAGTATAACACCCCCCTCCCCCCTCCTATATGCAGACACATGCATCAGACACATGCATCTATATACAGAGGGGTGCACATACCTTTTTTAGTGAGCTCCTCAGTAGGGTGGTCTTCCTCACTGTCTCCCTTGCTGTCCTCTGCATCAGCTTTATGCATGGTAGGTTCTGCTGCTGATGGACCTCCCTGTTCCTAATTTAGCCTCTGCTTTTCCGTTTCCATCCACAGGTCACCAGCTGGCTTTGGGTCAAATGTAACTCTCACAGTACACGTTTGAACCCCCAGATCTCATACATCAGTAGAACAACCCTAAAAAATTTTGGCTTACTAACCAACCCCTGAGACTACTTGCAGTCCAAATGACAACCTTTCATAGTCATATTTCAACTGTCACACAGTGCTTTTCTCTTGTTAGCTTTTACTCTTACATATGCCTACTCTGCCTTTCATCCCCCAGATCTCCAACACTCTTAGAAGTCCGATCTTTTTTTTGTATTATTAATTTACATTCCCAATTTCACACCCCTTACTGCAACCTTTCATAGTTATTCATGTTTCCATGCAGTTATCCAAGTTACATAAATTGTATATATTTAACATTTAGCTGCGACCGCCCAGACACAGGGTAACAATCATGCAGGTACAGGTTTTTGGCCCCTTTTGAGTACCAGAGTTTGGGACTTTTTTACGGTAGTTCATCACACATAGATAAAGTAAAGATAACGTTATATGTTATCTTTTTGACCAGAGACACTACTGGTCAAAACATTATAAAAATACAGTTCGCCTCCCGTTCCCCATCTTCCCACATCTGGGCACCCAACGGGCCAAGGACCCACCCCCACCCCCACAGCCGGGATGAAACAGCAGGTTACACTCTACTTACGTGCTGCTAGAGATTGTAGCAACACGGATGGTCTGCATAAACGCAAATAAACACATGGTTTATGTTCTAACAGGGCGTGCAGAATGATTTAGGCAAATGAGTATTTTGACCACACACAATCATCCTCTTTATGCATGGTTTGGTCTTACTCCGAAGCTGGTATAGTGTTCGAAAGCCTACTACCAAGTAAGCCATATTAGGTGATGGGCTTCATCTCTGTACTGAGAAGGTGGGGTGTGGTCTAATGCAGCCTCAACCCCCATACTTGGTGTGCATACATTTTAGGCAACTTCCTTTGCCTTCCTTGTGCACAAAGGGTCCAAAAGAATGGACGTCTGGACAGTGCTTAGAAAAGTCAACAATACATCGGGAGATATCTTGGCAGAGGTGATGCAGCCGCCCTCTTAAAATTGCAAAGCTTCTGAAGCGTGATCATCGAACAATCACGCGTTTCCAAATTCAAAAATAGTCAACAGGGTCGCAAGGACGCAACAAAGGGCAAAAAAAAATGCCCCATGTGAACTTATTGAATAGATGTTTTCAAGCCATGCAGCTTTGCCATTAGATGCCGTTACATTGCCAACCGTTGGCCATGTAGTTTCAGAGCCTTTGTGCAACTATTTTTTTGTTGTTGTTTCAGGGAATGTGCCCACACACAATTTACATGTTACCGCACAAAGTTTTGTGCATACTTCTAGAGACATGGCCACAGTGTAAGAATATAGATTGTATTATAAGTTAGTAGACCATGCCATCACAAGCTGATTTGAAACGGCAAGATGGGTCCAAGAAAGTGTTATATGTCTCAAGATATGATTTTTTCTAGTCTAAGGTCTTATGGACTTGATGAATATTGAGAGTGAGGGGCGTCTTGAGTGTGGTCCAAGTATGGTGTGGGCAACGTGGCTGGATTTGTAATTAAAGGGCAGTATGTGCTCCAAGTCCGACTCTGACGCCAGCTAATGGTGGAGGTTGGAGTATGGTGGGCTGGTATTCATTTCAAAGATGAGCGGTGGGGGCCTTTTCGGGTGAGTAGGAGTCAAGCTTCTCTCCCATGTTCCTTACTTGCTACTTACAGTTTTGGTGCCAGTGTTTTACCGAGATGTGCCCTTCTACAATTTGGACCTGAGTCTCTTCCTGTACTGCATATGTTGTTGCGTCCATTAGCAGAATGTTGTAAATCTCTCAGTACTGAGTTAGAATAATTGGGTGGGGAGGTGTGGGATGCTGATCTAGACGGGTCCACCTGTCCATAGCAGATTAAGAACTGTTTCAGTGCTGTTGTAATGGTATGCTATGGGTCAGGGATTGTTGGTCAAATCCGCTTGGAGGAGGGCTAGATCGAAGTATAGAACGAAAAGTGAAGGGTGGGCTATATATCGACATGCCCCTGTCATATTGAATCCGTAAATGATACTGCGCTGGCCAGTGTGTTACTCTGAGTGATTGGACAGAAGACCCCTTTGAGATCATTGTCCCTCTCCTTTATCTTTCCAGGCTAGTGCCTATGTAGAGTAGTGAATTTGCTCTCGATGTTGTGGGTGTGTTATTTGTTCCCCCTTCTGCATTGTTATAAAGTTAGATCTGTGTGCGCACCATGGGGAGGTGTTTTGGGCGACGGTATGGTCTTCATTCGACAGGAATGGATTTTGCTTACTCTCTTCTTCATTGTATTATGACCAATCAGA
>CM070035.1:99414283-99436053 GCA_036250615.1 Ptychadena robeensis | reverse complement strand
GAGAGAGTATATGTAATGTGTGAGAGAGAGTGTGTATGTAATGTGTGAGAGAGAGTGTATATAATGTGTGTGAGAGAGAGAGTGTATGTAATGTGTGAGAGAGAGTGTATGTAATGTGTGAGAGAGAGAGTGTAAGTAATGTGTGTGAGAGAGTATATGTAATGTGTGAGAGAGAATGTATGTAATGTGTTAGAGAGTGTATGCAATGAGTGAGAGCAGGGGCAGTCCTAGGCTGTTTGGCACCCTGGGCGAGCACCCTCTTTGGCGACCCCAGCCCCCACAAGCATACACACAAAACATATTAATGATTGTACGTAAACATATCTTATTGTAAAAACTACTGCTCTGGCTTTAACCAGATAAACAAATGTATATGTAGCGAGGTTGTAATAAGTGCAGACTTCCTGACTTTCTCCCTCACGTTTCGGCCTTTAAGAGGTAGGCCTTATCAGATAAGCAAACCTTTATGTCAAAACTTCCCTCCCTTGGAAAGGAGGGAAAAAACAGAAGACCTATACCTTAGTAAATAGAGGGAACGTATGTAGCAGTGGTGGCCAACTGAGTTGATATGGAGGACCACAAGTGCGGCCCTCAGCATCACTATGGGCCACACATAACATTTTGTGTCATATACATCTTCAAAGGTTGTGTGCCACAATATTTACTTTACAATCACTCCTGTTAATTGGTGTAATAGTGGGAGCATAGGCACTCACCAGTCTGCAGATTCAACGCCAACACTACAGGAGAAAAGGAGGAGAGGCGAGGGACTTGCTCTGATTGAAATGTACACCTATCATGTACATTTATTGCCTCTCCTCCTCTTCCCACTCCCCAGATCCTAGACAAGGACCTGTCAGTGGGGGATTGGCAGATGCCCTATGCATTAACAGTTAGGTTTCGGGGGCCGCCAGTTGGAGGACTGAGAGGGGCCACCAAAGAACGCCCAAAAAGCTGCAGGTTGGGCACCTGGGGTATGTATGATCTGGAAGGTTATTGGCCATCTAATGGTGGACCACTAATATCACAGCAGATAATAATCAAGGTAAATGGCAGGAGAGCTGGATAGGGTCCACTGCCATATAGTAGACTAATGCTGAGCATACATGGCTCGATTTTGTAATAGATTCAAGAATTTGGCTTGAAGCTATTACAAAATTTGAGCCATCCAGGTTTTCTTTTGAGCGGGATCAACCGAACAGCTTGGCGGAACAGGTGTCCAACATGTTGGAAATCTTTGTTCGATTTACATTACTTCGGATGGGGACCAAAGTAATGTACAGGTCAACAATGTACAGGTCAACAAAGTAAATCTGCTGCTTAGATAGGCATTGCCACATGCGGCCACCCAATCAGCCTTATATAGCCCCACTGAAGGAGGGGGGTCCACATCATCACACACACCAGAAGCAACAGCTGGTTATCGGTACCAGACCCCCCTCCATCAATGAAACCCGGCAATAGATGATAAAGAAGAGAAAAATCACTAAGTAAAAAAAGATAATGAGTAGGAATGTAAGATGTACTGCAAGGGAATTGCATATGGCCAAATTGGTATGTGAAGTATGTATGTCCCTCCTTAACTGGTGAACGGAAAGTGAATGTGTGAAAGGAATGTCAGTGTAAGCGAGTGCACTACTATAGATATGATCCCCACCTGTACATTGTTTTGAAACATTATTCAGCTTTTTTATCTTATAACTGTTTAGAGGTCGAAGAGGAATTTATATATTCCCTATTAAAAGAATATCAGAACATTTGATGTCCTACTCAATAACAAAACTTTACAATCAAAAAAATTTATTTTTGGCAACATTTTAATGCAGCTGGTATTATTTCTACATAAATAACAACTTTCACACGATTGTTGTTTTAATTAATTCCATATGTCATAACTTTTTCTGTGTCAGTTTGAAGACATTATAATTGCCTTTTATTATGTTACCATGGAAGTATTACACTGTGGAAGATAATAAAAAAAATACCTGTTACCTGACTTATTTTTTGATAACTAAATTGATTTCTACCTACAATAAGCAATCTGTGCAAGCATTATCTAACATTATTAATATCATTCATTTTGACCAGCCAAATATAATTAGTAATTATCTCTGAAAATGAGTCTGTTAGCAACGAGCACACCAGAGGGATTTTACAATAACAACAATTTTTGAAACATAACCCTTAAGCAGGGAACACACGGGTCCATATTGGAACCGTTCGAGGTTCCCTGCAGCAGCGTGATGACATCATCAAGCTGTTGTCAGATATCGGAGGAACTGGTGTGTCTCCAGGTCAGCCAATGCTTTGCATGAAGACTGCTTAGAAACAAGGATATCGGACATGGTTTACAGTCATGTCCAATATCCCTGTTTTCGAATGGGATTTATTGGTCCCGCTCGAAAACAGGAATGGCCTCATATGAAATGGGCCAGATAAATGGCCGTGAGTGCGCCCGGTGCTCTAAGCGAACATCGATTTGGCCCATATCTACACGTCTGTATCCAGCTTTAAAAGTAAAAGAGAAATTATTAATAAAAACATAATTCTTAATCGAATTATGTTTTAGCAAATTGTTTATATTATATACTGTATCTTACAAAAGTGAGTATGCCCTTGGCATTGTGCCAAATAGTTTATAGTATCTTTTCATGAAACAACACTAAGGATATGACATTTTCATGTAATATAAAGTAGTCAGTGTACAGCTTGTATAACGGTGTAAAATTGCTGTCTCCACTGTAAAAAAAAGTAAGTCAAAAGTGTCCAAACTAATATTCTGCCAATAATTGGAGTATCTTGGTTACTTACTATAAGATTAAGCACACAATCTTTGATTTCTTCTTTCAAAACTGCTATTCCTGTCACCCTTTATGTGAGGATGACGATGAACAAAGACATGTTAGTTGTTTTGACTGGATGGCAACTATAGTTATTAACTGTAGGAGTAAGTTTGTTACAAACTTAGTTTGCAAACTAACATCGGGGCATCTTACTTATCCGGCGGGAACACGTGGTGTCTCTGCATATTGTAACCAAATGGGCACAACCATTGACCTGCATTATGTGTAGTTTAGTCTGCGCATAGTCAAGACAGATTACACCGTAAAGCAGGGTACAGATACTAAGATATGGGCCAAATCGATGGCCGTTTCGAGCGCCGTGCGCGCTCACAGTCATCTATCTGGCCCATATAATATGCGCCCATCGAAAACAGCCATATTGGATATGACTGTAAATACGGCCGATATCCCATGCTTTGCATAGAGACCACTGGTCTCCAGCGAAGCTTCAGCTGAGAAAAATTTTGATTCCCAAAATTCTATTATTTTTTTTGTGAAATGTATACAATTAATGTCACTTGTATAACTTCAGGGAAACATTAATAACTATAAAAGGTTGCAGTTAGGAGTGTGATGCTGGGAATATAAATTACTAATAAAAAAAAGGTTGGACTTCTAAGGGTGTTGGAGATCTGGGGGATGAAAGTCAGAATAGCCATATGTAAGGGTAAAATCTGACAAGAGAAAATCACTGTGTGACAGCTGGAATATGACTATGAAAGGATGACATTTGGACTGTGAATAGTCTCAGGGGCTAGTTACCAACCCAGAAAATTTCAGGGTTGCATAACTGAGGTAGGAGATCTGGAGGTTTAAACAGTGTTGTACTCCGAGAGTTACATTTGACTCAAAGCCAGCTGGTGATCTGTGGATGGAGTAAGGTAATCGGAGGCTAAACAGGGAGGTCCATCTGCAGCAGAAACTTCCATCCAGAAGCTGATGCAGAGGACAGTGAGGAAGACCAGAAAAGACTTGAAGTGTGTTTAATCCGCACATCCGCACTAACCGTCCAAACACTCCCGATACACAGCCTTCCTCTCGGGTTAAGTGTCCTGCCGGCATAAATCACCAGGTGCTGAGCTACAAAGGATCAGTTCATCCACATATACGAAAACAAAAGGTTCAAAGTAGCAGCAGTCCGCACTCCGGTTTCTTTCAAAACTTCTTCGGCTTTATTAAATATCACATCACACAAATGCCATACAGACAGGGTCCCTCCAGGGATCACCCCCTCTGACGCATTTCACTTGCATGACGTGTAATCATAGAGGAGTGAGGAAGACCACCCTACATATGAGGTGAATACCAAACACCATCTCCTGGTACTCAACTGACTCACTAAAACGTTATGTGCACCCCTGTGTATATGTTCTCCTGCATTTTCCACCAATCCCCTTAGTACCCAGTATTTTTGTAACGTTCCTAAAACCCTTCTCTACATCTCTAGCTAATTGGTGATGATACCATGTTCAGGGGGTTTGCAATCAACACCCACATAAACTAGTCTAAATTTCATAACCATGTTGTGGGTAAAGGCTTGGCATTGGGATAAAGCCTTACATGCACATTATTTAGCTGCTGCTGCTCTTGTTTACATCATTAGTTCAGTTCATATTGTATACTCTTAGCCTAAAGGCAACCTTTCCCCCACATATCTCTCAACTGCATACCCCGGGTAACACCTATCTTGGACTACAGTATTGAAAATCACCTGATGAAGCCCACAGTGGTAATGGGCGAAACGCGTTGTATACCACAACCTACCATACACTGTTTAGCCTTTTATGTATTTTTTTGTATTTCTTGACTATTTTCATAGTGCAATGATTTTATTGCGTCTTGTAATCATGTTATTTATGTATGGTGAGTTATAATTATGTAGAAATAAAATGATGGTTTAAGTAGAGATATTGAACAAATTTTTTGAAATTTGAAAACATCCAATCTCCACAACTTCCCAGGGTTTGAGGGTACCCACCAAATGGTAAATATTCCCAGGTGAACACACGCTTGGGGATAAAATAAAACCTTGTTTTTCGGTCCTTAATATATAGTGGGAAGTGGACATTGGATATAGATTATCACTAAAGATAAAGGTTTAAAGAGGAGACTACTCTGAATTGATACAGTTAGACACAACAATATCAGTTCATATTGTCACCATTTTTTGGGTGTAGCAGAGAATATTCCAGGAGTTGGTAACAAATTTTTCGATAAATTAACAAAATAAAATATAGAATCAGAACAATAGTTCAGGGCTCTGATCTAATGGTATATGCCATAAAGCATGCCATGATGAGTTATGTATCTTATACAGATAAACACCATTTGCCACAAATCTCAATAGACTGATAGCTATCTAAGATGATAAATGTCACAAGCACTTGTTGTAATATCCAGTCACAATCATTCATCTCTATCAAACACCTCATGTCTATTCAAGAACTGTCATCAAAGTTATAGCATTTTTTGCTTGGCTGGACATTGCCAAGGAATTCAATTTGATGGCTTCAATAATTGATGGTTTATTAACCCTATACTCCACAATCCACTAGTATCATGAGACCAGGCAAATGTGTGCAAGATCTGTTTGTGTGTAGGCTCTCAATGACCAGTGTTATTAAGTTTTCTAATAGTTTTTAATTCATGTTTATGTTTAACACTTTCCTGGTGGCTCCAGACAGATAATACATATTCTACTTCTGACAAAGACAGAATTTTAGGGCAGACCATAAAAAGTACTAGTCAACATTCCTTTTGATCCTGCTTATTCTTTTTAGCAAAGACTTTGCAGCATTAAAGGGTTTTAATCTCTGAAGCCTCCCATACACTTTTAAAATTACCCTCACAGATTTCAAGAGGCAGATTGACGTAATCCTGCACAGCCGATTGTGCAGAGAATCAGCTGCACACCCTCACGGCACTTAGTTTGGAGGGGGATCAGAGGGACCAGCGAAATCAATCTAAGAATAAAGCTGGCTATATGCAGTTCGATTTGCGGTTGATTTTGCTGCAGATTGAGCGGCGTGCATGCTCACAGCGGTCGATCTGCCAAAAAATCGCCCACAAATCTAATGCTTAAAACCTAAATTCGCCCATAAATTGGCCAGGAAATCGATCTAAGAAATTACAGACATGTCCATAAATTTATTATCGATTCCATTACTTTAGATGGGGACCAGCATCCACATCCAAAGTAATTGCCAGAACAGAAAGGTTGCACCGCCCTTTCTCTGCACGACAGGCCATGCGTGATGGCATCATCACAATCAGTCGATCTGCCGGAGAATCGACAAAGAAAAGTAACATTCATTGCTGGATTTACAGACATGTTCATAATGTATTTGACTGATTTGATGGCTGATTTCTAGCAAAATCGTCCACGAATCAAAGTTATCAAGAGTTATAGAAAGTGCTATAGGTAGAGGGGGTACTTGATTTGAATTTTAGTGTTTCACACATTTTTTGCTGATACAATTGAAAACTTACAGTAATTGTTGCTCTTAGTTCTATACATGGATATACACACGTTCAAATTAAATGATGATCCCAAAATAACAGCATGCCATAGAACTCACCATTCAATTTCCTAAGATATTCAAAGATATAAAGTTCCAGCCAATGTTTTTACTTCATGGAAAAGCAGTGATGATCCATGTTAAGTGAAGCGTACAGCAAAGATCTTAAATCTTGTGAAGTTGAAATGAGACACTGTACTGATTGAACGTTTTGAGGGTTCAGTTAAGTAAAAAATTAACATTTGAAACCCACATTAAATATATAAAAATTCATTATTAACTAAGCAAATAAAATATTAAACATTGGAAAACTTTAAATATCATAAAATAATCTTAAATAAACTATATGAAAAAGTTGGAAAGTACTTTGGGGCGAGGGGGACGGAAAACAGTATATCAGGGCTATGCCCTCTTAATCATGTGCCACACCCCTGTTTCTAACATGAGAAAAACGGAAAGGGAATTTGATCACTCTGGGTGGGTGGTATAGACCTCCCTTTAAACCCAGGGATCATTTGAAGGGTGGGGTTTTTAAGGCACCAAAAACAATTATTTAGCAAAAATACATATTTATTAGTTCCATATAAAACACATATAAAGACAGCAAAAAGAAATTGTTACTTTTATAACATGTAAGACAAGTCACTGGTCAGAGCCACGCCATACATTGGGATGACCATATGGCTAGATATTTAAAAGCAGTGAGCACCACTCAGTGAGTCATATACATTGGCCATAGATTCGAATGGTGGTGGGTGTCCTCCGACATGTTTCGCCCATTAGGGCTTTCTCGGGGAGGAACGAATCTATGGTTTAATGAAACTTAATTAAAAACATGAATATTGGCAATATATATACATATATTTGCTTATTAATTATCATTTGTGGGTACATAGGATCAATCATTGCAATTCAGTTCAACGTTTGTTTGTTTGCACAACAGTTATATATGAAAAAGTTGTTGCTAAATACGAGCAGTATGAGTTGTGGTTAAATGTGAGAAATGTATTACAGTGGTGATTTTATAGAGAAAGAAAACATTGGTTTATTATTGTTCACATGAAAGCTTTACAAGGTCTAGATGATGTATAGTCTGGTGCTAAACAACTGCGAACTCATCCAATACTTAATTGTAGCAGCGATCTGAAAAGAATAGTTTTGGAGCTGTGCTTTTGTGAATACAGAAGCAACGAAATAGCCTACATCACTCCTTTCTTTGGTCAAAAAGAAGACTATGAATTTGTTCATGCTCTAAGCTGCATCTCACAAATTACTTTAATGGAAAATATAAGCTTTTATTTGGTATTTAATTTACAGCACCTAGTGTTGGTTAAATCTAGTGTTGCAATATTCTGGTATACATTTAATGGGCACTCTATGGAGTTACAAATCACCTTTCTCTGTGTTTCTTTCTGATGGACTATTCTGAGAGAATATTACCTACCTGACTGCAATATGCCAACTCTAAAGTTAGGTGGGGGAGGAATAATGGTATGGGGTTGATTTTTCCACTGTTTGGTGGGACCACTGGTTCTACTGAAGGGACAACTTCCTGTCTTACCATGGCTAGACATTATGCAATATTACCAACTTTGCAGGAACAATTTGTGTAAGGTCTGGAAATACATGGTTGAGTAGGTATGGTGTGGAAGAAATTGACCAGGCAACAAAGTCTTGGCTTCAACCACATCTAACACCTTTGGGATCAACTAGAATAGAGAATTTATCATACAAATTGCCCATGCTATGAATGGGCAATTATTCTAATAAGCACAATCCAAAATATTTTAGAAATCTATGAAGTGAATGGTGTTAGTCCTAAATGGAGGGACTAATTCCATATGGATGTCTATGCATTTAGAACGGGATGTCATGAAGGTTCCCATAGGTATAATGGCCATATGTTCTAATATGTTTGTTCATATACTGTATATGCATTTATACATTGTGCATAGGGAAATACAATTGGTCCCATCCCCTATGGTCAAGAAAAATATAGAATGAGATATATAATATTCAGAAAAGCCCACAATACTGTGTTACATGGATCCCTACGCTTATGGCAATATACCTAATGTAAATCTCTTATGGCAGCAGCTCAATATCTTGCTGCTTAAAAAAGCTCAATTAAACAATACACTACATTACAAATATGGAAACAAAGTTAATAAAAGTGAATAATCTACGAGTAATTTTTCCCTTCCCTTAAATATTTTTATGTTTCCATATTTCATTTGTCAACATCTCATTCTGACCAAGTTTCTATTCACAGGGAAAGCTTAATCTTCACATCCTTGACGATATATGTATTTGGTGATGGTCAAAATTAAGAAAATTAGATGTGGCTTGAATTTTGATGCCGAAATTCACAATTTCTAGTGTGAACATCAGCTTTAATAGAAAAAAACAGTTTATAGAGTCCTTTGAAATCAAATAATAAAAAATCTAATAATAAATAAGCCCCAGAAACCATTTAAACATGGAATGGTAATGCTGAAGCACTATAAACAAGAATATACAGTTGTCTATGACAAGAGAATTGCAATATATTTATTGATATAATCATATATAATATAAGAAGCACTGCAACCAGATTTAAAAAAGCAGAATCCATTTTGGCCACATGGTCTGTCACAGCACCACAAACAATGTGCATGGCATTGATATGACATCACAGCATTGGTAACGGCTGGCAATAGAACCCCCATTTCAGATTATTAGTAAAAATCAGTAAGGAAACATCGGTTCTTTCCCTACCACCCCCTCCTGTTTATATGTTTTTTCTTTTATTCTTCCCGCTGCCACATCCATATTTTTACACTTTTTTTCTTTGCTCCTTGACTTCCCTTTCCGATTCACTCCCCACTGCTGCACCTTCTTCTCTTCTCATTACCTTGTTGTACCTCCTAGTGTTTCATGAAGATGAAATAAGTTCCATCCTAGTGGTGACAGATGCCTACATATTATGTGCTCCTAAGTAAAAACTGAGACAATTTATGGCTCTCAACTGTTCTCTGTATTTTAGTATGTTATGTGTGACACTTATCTATCCTATCTATTTATATATTACAGTTGTTTCTACATGGGATTATTACAGAACTGTCTTTTTTTGTTGAAATGGGTGAGATTTGCTTAGATTTGTCTCTTGTGTACTGTCCTTTTTGTAATTTAAATTATCAGACTAAAGCCCCTCATACACCTTAAGATCAATCCATACAATCTCCATTAGATCTACCAACAACTGTGTAGTATAGTGGCCTCCCTAATAGAATACATAGTGATTGGAAGGATTAGAAAGATCCTCATATTACATGGTTTTGGTAGAACTAAATTTGATTGTACAGAAATTGTATGGAAAGATTGTAAGGTGTATGGGGCCTTTAAGAATTAATAATTAATAATGGACACATTTATCTATATTTTATTGTTTTTTTAAGTCCGTGGAGGCACAGAATACAAACCTACTAAGCTTTTGGCAAATGTATCATTAACATAGTGAATATGCCTCCTTAAATCTTAAATAGCTAAATGCATCGAAATACATGAACAAAGAATGTTATCCAAGTGATCTGCAATTCCATCAATTCAATCCTATAGCAAACCTCTCCCAAGACCTGAATTTAAGTTACCCTCCCTGGTGTTTTAATTATTATTATTATAATTATTATTTGTCTTTTGTTTCCCCAAGTGGTATAGGCCATTTAAACCGATTACCATGTAATTTTTTTATATATATAGGTCCTCTAGTCCCTAGACCCCCCACACCCCTGTCCATTACCACTATCATCAATGACACTGGGGATGTAAGGACTTAGGATGTCTATGCCTGTACAGGTAAATGGCGAAAGGATATGGATCTAAGAAAAAGACTGGTGGACATTGCCACTAATAATAGTAACAAAGTCTACCCGGAGCCACACTCGGAATTTCAGAAAGGGGGTTAAGGATCTCTTACAAAATGGCTGGTGCCAAGTTAAGTTCAGGTGCATAAAAAAGTAGCATATTAAAGTGGACCTACCACCAGAAATCTATGTTTTTATGAATGGCATTAGAAGTGCCAATAAAAGGGAGTAATGCAGTAAAAAAAACTCAAAAACTTACCTGTAATGAGCATTTTCAGAAGATAATCTTCTATGGGAATTTCAAAGCTTCCTGTGACGTGTTGCCTATTCCTGCCTAAAATGAACCAGGAGAAGAGCTATGGCATTATCTTATTAAATTGCTCATTACAGGTACGTTTTTGGATTTTTTCACTGCATTCCTCCCTATTATTGCCACTTATAGTGCCATTCATGAAAACATACATTTCTGGTGGTAGGCCCGCTTTAACAACCTCTGTTTAAAACATTAATTTGTGTTTCCTATTTCTGAGTGCAGCTTGAAACAATCCCCTTTTCCATTGCCTGGCTCAATGGTTTTCTTGCAAATTTACATTTCCGTAGTTATGATAACCATATAACACAGATCAAAAAAAAATCGAAGGAACACTTTTGAATCGAAGTATAATCAGTTAAGTTTCTGGGATATTGATCTTGCCAATTAAGAAGCAGAGGGGGTTGTAATCAGTGTTAACTAATTAGGTGTTAATTAAATTGAGAACAGGTGAACTAATGGGTCAACAATGAGATAACACCCAAAACCAGGCCACAGGCATTTTGTTCACTTTGTCCTTGCCTGCATTTGACCAGGTCGCTACTTCTCTCTACTGGTAGCAAAAGGTGTCACTTAGACCCTATAGAATTTGCACAGGTACTCCAACTCCAGCAGAATGGCACATCAATATGTGTTATTTCCAGAATGCTTGCTATGACACCCAGCACTCTCAAAACCATGAAGGAGCTTTCAGGAGATAGGTAGTTACTCTAGGAAAGCTAGGCGGGGTTGTTAAAGGTCGTTAACCCATCAGCTAGTCCGGTAGGATGAGTACTGCTAGTACTCACTGGCATTTGCCAGAGAACACCAGAACTGTGAGATCTGGCACTGGCGTGGTGTGCTTTTCACAGATGACAGCAGGTTCACTTTGATTGAAATGAATGGGTCTGGGAAAAGCTTGGCAAATATTATGTTGCCTGCAACACTGGTTAGCTTGATTGGTTTGGTGGTGGATGAATGTTGGTCTGGGGAGGCATATCCAGGGAGGGACACACAGACCTGTACAGGATAGACAATGTCACCCAGATTGATAGACCCTTCAATGTCCTAGTCAGAATCAGGGAAGATATACCTCAGAACGCCATGCGTCAACTCATAAGGAGCATGTCCCAAAATTGCCATGCATATAGCACGCTGGGGAAATACAACTATACAAATTACTGAGTACCACTTTGAGCTGCTGCAGTGACATTCCAGGAAATTGGAATAGCCCGCAGCATCAGTTTTTAGCTGAAATGTCTTAGTGATTTTGAAATAAGCCCTCTGTAGGTTGCTCTTTTAATTTTGATTTAAGTGAAATCCATTTGGATCTTCTACATTATGTATTCCATATCTCTATGGATATTCAGCATGAGTTACCATTTGTCATCTGATGTGTTTTTAGAGTGTTCCTTTAATTTTTTTGTGCAGTTCATTTGCATGCTAGGTATGTATTCCATACTGAACAAAACAACACACCCATCCTTCCTAGTTAAGCTGGCTATACACCTTTAGATTTCTCTTTTAGAATACCTTTGGATCTCCTTTTGTTTTACCAAAACCATGTAATATGAGGGACTTTCTAAACCATCAAGTCTACCTGTGTTCAATCGCAGAGGACCTGGCACTACAGAGTTGTTGGTAGATCTGAAGAATATCTGACAGAGAGATCTAAAGGTATATGGGCAGCTTTAGTCCAAATCAAAATATAATGTATAACCAATAAACATAAGAATTTAAAATTCATGACATAGATGATAAACAAAACGTTAGTCCAGTCCTTTTTAGTACCAGTTATGAATGAGTCATTTTCTGCTGTACAAAGAACAACATAAAACTAATCTGAAAAAAAGTTATTATGAAACATTTAATTCATCTGAAGAATTCTTGAACAAGATGATAGCAGTGTGCGTACCAACAAAAGATTAATGACATCCAGAAAACTCTGCTTTTATTGTGTTGTAGATACACAGTATGTGTTACTGGAACAGTGGCCAGTACAGAATACCAATATATGATATCATCCAAGCCAGAAACAAATATATTTCTGAAAAGATATTTACTCTTCATATGATGAAGGGCCGCACTTGTGGCCCTCCATATCAACTCAGTTGCCCACCACTGCCTTAAGGTCACCACTCCCGCCAATCACTCGGCATAAATCGAGTGGGCCCACCTGGTGAGATCAACCAGAAATCTCCCGCATGTCAGATTGCACAGTGATCCGACATGCCGGTAAATTCCCGGACGATCCCATTACTGACTGCAAGTTAATGCCGGCGTGTGTTCAGCCAGTGGACCTAATAGTCGCGCTCCAGGAACCTCCCACTGTGAGAAGATAACCTGTCCCCATCTAAGGGACAGGCTGAACCTCCAGCAAGCCGAGGTTGGACTGAGTACCCAAGTGGTCAAGACTGTCTCTCTGAGTTCCAGTTCATAGTTTCCTTTTTGGTTCTGTTATCGAGTTCAATAAAAGGGTTTAAGCAGTATGTTGTTTGGTTGATCTTGAACCTGTACAAAGCCAAGGAACCAGAGGCTTTTCTTCACTCCCTCATACACTTCAACACCTGCCTCCTGGGTTAGAACCCCAGCATCACTGTTCATATCCCTGCTGTATATTGGACTACATATTTGGATTGAACTGTTTGTAACTTTATCCACAAACTATACCTTGTCTATGTCATTTGCAGAGCAAGAATGTATATTTTATTACTGGACTGTGTGTGTTATTAGTTGCAGCATTACCAATGACATCTACTGTCTAAATAACCTGCGGAGGTGCCCTCTAACAAAGGAATGTAAAACTACAACAGTTTTGAGGTAAGATGGCAAGACACAGCTGGTGACTCCAAGGTGACCTCGGTCAACACTACACATGTTCATGCTGTTATGCAAGGTTAACAATATATAGTTTAAATACAAAGTATACTTGGCATATATATAAATAAATATATGCTTACTTTTTTAGTTGGTACATCAGTTTGGCCAGGTCATTTAAAAAAATTAGCTTGCAAGCCATAAAAATAAGGCCACCCCTGGGTTCTAGCATATGTGTTGAAGGTCTGGCGTTACACAGTAAAATAACTAGGTTGCAATAAAAGCTTTACATTTCTCAACTGGGGTGAAAAACTCAATTACACAGTGGGACAAAACTAAAAAATACACGGGCATGATAATTCTATAAAAAAGGTTTCTACAATTATGGAAGTTTTTCCTTCTCATCAAATATAAGGATGATATTTGTCATATGGAAACTGACTTAAGTCCAAATGTCCAATAAAAACATATCTGAGTATTTATTTCATAATTACACTGAGTGCACAATACAAAGATGCACACTTAATTAAGGCATGATAACCTCCAGCTAATTACTTGTGTGATCCCTAAACTCAAAATAAAATGTTTCATCAGGCCCTCCAAATCTCTTTCAAAAGTAATATTTGGATTGCAGACCCCAAACTATTGAGAATCCTACACTAAACAACACTATTAGCTATCCAGTACAAAAAAAGGCATAAATGTAACTTTTAAAATAGTACAGCAGTACTTACAGTAGATATCAAGTCAAGAATCTATGTATTACAGCTGGAAAGGCACCTCAGGTCTAATAGTCCTCACAAAGTGACCAGAGCAATTATGAACCACTTTTTTCAATTTAAAAAGGCATTTCAAGTCTTCTTTTTTCTATTACTCTTCCATGTATGTGTTTATTTATACATAAGTGGTTATGTCCATAAATCCATCCACATTATTCCATAAAACATGTCCATCATGTTCAGTGAAAGCTTTTTTAGAGAATGAAAATGGAAGTCAACGTGTAATCAAAACAAAAATGAAAAAAAAAACTCTGGAAAATAAAATAACAGAGTGATTGAAAAATAGCATATCCTGGGTCAACTGACTAATCCCAGCATGAAGACATTTTTTTTGCCAGATTTTCAAGTGGTGATTATTGTAAGAATGGAAATAAGATAAATATTTTACAAGGGATTTAATGCAATAATTATTTATAAAATAGAGGGACATCTGATACATTAAAGAATTTCAAGTCAATGGATGTTGTCTTAGCCTTGTCAGAGGTAATCAAAATGCTTCTAAAACTGAAACCTCAAAGTCGTTTTAAACAGTAGTTGGAATGCGCCTGGGTACACAATCACATCCAACACCACAAGTCCATTCAACAGTCTTTATTGAGGTGATTCAAAACAAGACAAAAGTTCATACATAAGAATCAGTCCGAGGAAGCGTGGTCACTGTTGGTGGTAAGGGCACTTGCAGACAGGCAGGTTTGTAATATAATAGGAAGCACAGAAGCACACCCAAGCACACTGCTATAGAGAGGTTATAATGGACAATGTGCAGGGCAGAGTCCCATTAAATTGGAAGCCTGCACAATCACATCATGCCCCCTAGTGCTATGGGTTTGGTGGACGATTAGCTGGTGATTATCTTGCATGTTGGGGCTGCAGGAATTCACTCTTGAACACTTCCACCTAGGCTTGCTGTGCCAAACACGTCCACCAAACACGGGACAAACACTGAGTCAGCCAGAACTGCACCCGCCACCAGGGGACAACTAGACATGCCTGCAATATGGCCCCAGCTGTGCAAGTACCTTACACTACTGTTAAACATTAGCGGTCTCACTGCCTAAAATATCTCACATAATGTATGTATGTAGATGATTTAAAAACTTTTTCTAGAACTTTCTATTCACTGAGCTGGGAATATTGCCCATTAAGGTCCCCACACACACAAAGAGCCGATGTGCATGCGCGCTAACGGCCGTCGGTCATTGTGGGTGCCCACATGGGGCGACAGATCCGGAGGGAGATGTCCGTAAATCTCTGACTGATGAATGACCGGTGTCCCCATTGAAACTATAACGCCCGGCACACAAAGGGTGCCCGCCGATGCTGTGAGTGATGGAGAGTAGCGAGATGTCATCATAAGGCTGTTCTCCACACATCTGTCGATTTCCACTCGTATTGTGACCTTTAATCTTTTTATTTTACTATGTACATGCAACAGCATCATTAGCCCAGTGTGATAGGCACCAGATAACACCTTGCACCCCATCCCTTAGGAATCGTACAGTCTCAAGTCCAAAAGGCTTAATGGCCAAAAGCTCTGGTAGACATTCTTGCAGTTAGCATACCAATTGCACACTCCCTCAAACGTTACGACATTTGTGGCATTGTGCTGTGTGATCAAACTGAACATTTCAGAGTGGCCTTTTATTGTGGGTAGTCCAAGGCACACCTGTGCAATATTCATGCACCTTGGTGTGGGATGGATTGTCTCAGCAAAGTGCTCACCAACACAGATTAAGACAATATTTGAGAGTAATGAGTCTTTTGTGTATGTAGAAAAAGATCTTTGAGTTCAGCTCATGCAAAATGGGAGAGAAACTGAAAGTGCTGCGTTTATATTTTTAGTCAGTATATATGTACAAAATCTACACAGGATACTTTACTCTTATGGGCACATGTACTTTGCGCACACATGTATTTTTTTTTTTTTTAAACAGGGTCCTGGCTTTTATGTTACAATTCCTGAGTGGGCTTTCTGCATTTATGCTGAGAATCTGCAAACTACCATATGCTGCACTAGCATGGAATATGACATTTTATGCACATGGTAGTACTAATGAGGTGAGTATCTTAAAGGTCCCTTGTTAAATCTATTGTGGGGAAAAGGCCTCATTCCCCAACTATGGGTACCCAACTCTTAGGGCCCCCATACACGTGTCGGATTCGCACCGGATTCCGGCACGATCGATTCCGGGCCAGCGAACGATCGTGCCGTAATCGCACTGCGCCCACTTGTCCGATCGATCAGGGTCCATCGTTCAGGGTCTCAGACTCGGAATCCGACGCATAACCCACATGTTGGTCTTTCTGCATCCCGATTTCCTGTCCGATCAGTGGGGAGTTGCGATTGGTGAGGTGCAATCGGACACGGATCCTCCCGGAATCCATTGGTCAAGGTTGTATGCTGCGTATGCTACTCTTAAGTGCCAATTGATCACACCTGCGAGCCTCGGCAGACAATCTCGCCGGACTCTATCGGATGATTAATCGATTGGACATGGAATCCGACACGTGTATGGCTAGCTTTAAGCTGAGCATAGACATTCCAATTCCTGCATGATCTGGCCGCCGATCCGATGCCGTGCGCGCTCCCGCATCCCTTAGGGATCGGGTCGTGCAGGAATTGGAGGCTGCAACTGATGAGGATTGGGCTGAAATCTAGCGTCCTGTCTGATCGCACAGTTATCCGACAGGATGGTAGATTTTAACCCGATCCCATTACTTCGGCTGGGGACGGCTGCCCCCAGCCGAAGTAATGAGGTGCACATAAGGAGTGCCGTCCGATTCTCGACACTAGTGGGCGGGCCTGATGACGTCATAAAGCCTGCTCCTAGTGCAGAGAATCGGAAAAGCAATAGACAGTAAATCGTACCGTCTATTCCCAGCTTTAGGATAGAAGCATCAACAGAAAAGATAGGTAGGGTGGCCAGATGTTTCCAGAGTGAAAAAAACGTGTGCATAAGCACATTGACAACATTGCAAATAAAACCTCTTTATTTATGTCCCTTTTAGTATTAATTATCATATGGTGATTTATATGAAGGCTCTAAGCCACAAATGTTTTCATGAATGACAACAGACTTTCCAGTTGACAGCCATCTCTACCATCGGTGTTTGGAAAAAGGATATTCAGGATCCAAAATATTCAGAGCAGTTCTTCTAAATAGGCATAGAACTCAACAAAGCGTAATTTGAGAAACACTTTATTGTCCAGTTATTCTTCTGCCAAGCATTTTTAGCACTTCCTTTCTTTCTGTAAATAAAGATTCATATCTGAAGATGCTTATATGCAGGTCATTTATCTCTGCATATTAGAATGGTGTAGCTGTCTACTATCCTGACAGTCAGTATGATAGATGTACTAGATTTTTCAATGTATGTGGTCATTTTGTAACTGCTTCTTTTCCATCTGGGTATTTGACTGTGGAGCTAAACTTACAGATCAAATATATTTGGCAAAATCATTCAAATGTATCTAAATTCAAGAAAGAAAACATAGTATAAATGTAAATTTCAGTTCACAATTTTCTATGCTGTTTTGTAGCATACAGAAAAGAACTTCCCTGGCCATACACATAACACTAAGTTGGAGAGCACAGCAAGCAAGGTAGGATCAACAGTTGTTTTGTTGGTTATTTTTGCATTTAACAAACACATACAAATAAGAATTCAACTGTATATTTTGGTCTGCTAGGTAAGTTGTTTAGTCCAAAAGTCAATGCAATCCGTGGTCAAAGTATAACTAGTATACAGTATGCCATTTTGTGCTTTATTGGCTTTCAAATTAATTGCAGAGAAGGGCATGTGTGTCTATGTCATTCCTTATAATGTAACTGCGTTATGATGATATCATTTGTGAGCATCTGCCATCTAGGGCCAAATCTGCTCAAATATGTTTAAATACTTGATTTGTACATAAAGAAGAATCAAAATCTATTCTATATGTATTTACATACATAAATTAAATTTACAGTGTCTGTACTTATTTCTATATATTGAACTTTAATGGTAAATCCCTTTTTTTTTCACGGAATCAGTAATTACAACATGTTCTGGGTTTTAGTAAATCAAAATATTTAAGTGTAACATACTTAATGACAGTTATATTCTCCTATTTTTTTTCTGCGTCAAGTAAAACTTTAAAATGACCCCATACGTTTTTCTAAATTTTCACTTTAAAAGCTACATTTTGAGGAACAACCATGAAGGTTATGGTGAGAAGGAATTAAGTGCCCTTTCACACTATATGTGCTGCATTTAAAAAAAAGCATGTTTTTTTACCACACCCGTTTTATTACCACACCCGTTTTTTACTGCATGCGTTTTAAATAGACAACCATGTTACCATTCACACTGCATTCGTTGCATTTTTTAAAAAGCAGCATTTCCGCATGCGTTTTTAAAAAAGCCCTGCTGTATGCATTTTTTCGTGCATTTTTCATTGATTCGTTCAAAAACGCAAATGCAAACATAGATGTAATGTGAAAAGCGCATGTGTCTTTGTATATCTGCAGAAATGCATGCCTTTAAAAACGAATCACAAATCCCCCAAGTAAAGGGAAAATCCTCACTTTAGGACAGTGGGTGGAGCCATGCAAATCATTCTTTTACACCCCATCAGACTAATGCATATCCAAAACCACTGGTGTACGGCGCAAATATAGCCTTATGGTACAAAGCCATTTATTCCAAACTGCATACTGCTGTTTCAGGCTTGTTGGCCACCTTACTTTTTTGGCACTGGATGTACACGAGTTTCATTATTGTGCTTGCACAATAAAAAAAAAGCTGTTTGCAGTTTGGAATAAATGGCTCTGTACAATAAAGGCTAAATTTGCACTGTACACAAGCGGATCTGGATGTGCATTTACCTGATGGGGCATAAAGGAATGATTTGCATGGCTCTGCCCACTGTCCTGAAGTGAGGGTTTTTTTTCCTTAACTTTTGGGATTTGCTATAGTTTGGAGCATGTAAATACCTTGTGTTTTAAGAAGGCTTGACTCTGCTTCACAAAACTAAATTTTGAAGTGCATCAAATATTTGACCATTTGTCTCAAAGGAATGTACTTGTATGGCCTATATAGTATAATGCTTTGCAAAGCCATAATAGAAGAATGCCGTTTCGACAATATTATGACAGCGTATGTGAACACACAAACCATAATGTGGTATGTTGTTTACTACGCCATTGTAATGCCATCTCAATGCATTAGTGAGCAGGGCATTGCAAATGAATGAGCTTCTTTAAAAAGACCAGTACCAGAGCTCTATAAAAATCGAATTGGATCCAAAATTAGGATCGAAATGGAACATAATATCAATTGAGCAGTGATCGCATATGTTGGTAACTTTCAGTCTATTGTTTAAGTATCTTACATGTTTTCTAAGTATTTTTGATCAATTTGTACAATACAATTGTACTATGGAACATTTGCACAGAGCTAAGGAAAGAAATCAATGTCTTTTAAATTGATCACATATTAAGTCGATCAAATGAAAAATTTTACCATGAATGCCAAGCTTAAGACTATGTATATAATTGGTTAGGAAACAATTATTTTTTCCAAATGCAGTAAAATGTTGTAAAGGTGCTAGTGTTTAGTGCAGAACGCAATGTTTCCGTTTTTACTTGGGTGGTCTATATAGAATGGTCTTTGATCATTTTAACTCTGGTATCTGTGCAGCTTTTAGATACATTATATGTTCTAGTTCAGATTGATTAGGGGCCTAGAAATGGAACTATGAAATGTGGGGCAACCTTGGGGATGCTGACTGAACCTTGGTAAACTTTTGATTTCTTTTTTTTGTGGGTTTTTCGTGGGTGTTCACGTGCACCTTTTGTCGTTTGACAATAGTAACCTGATAGGGGAAAGCTACACATGACCCTGGATGTGCCTTGGACATATAGGTCATAATATATTATTGTACTTTGATTTGAGCCCAGGAGGCACCCTGCTTGCTGACTTGCTGACCCATGTAGTCTGGTTCTGGACCACCTCCAACCCCTGCTCAACATGACACCAGTTCCAGAAACACTGTTTCTTAATAAATTAACACAGAGGCTGAGGGTGACTGGGAAACATATACACAGGTCAATCCCAGGGTACACAATTAGGGTTCAGTTACAGAACAGTCTCTATGTTCTATTCCACCATGAGAATAGTGGTGCTATTGCCCAGCATCCATCTAAATCTAAATCCATTCTAAATAAACTTACTGTATAAAAAATGTCATTCTTATGTGCCTTTAACCAACATACTTCCTATTAAAAGCACAAAATTACTATAATTTGCAAGCCAATTAGAGTTATGTGACCCTTTGACACCCAGATAGGGTACTTTGGTTGGTAGTCTTGATTCTTTTTGATTGTATCTCTCTCCTCTTTCTGTCTGGTTGTGGTCTCCTTTACTACTAGCTCAGTCTCCTTACTTAATTTTATTCATATTGCAGTGATAGCACTAGTATCATCTGACCTTAGTGGAAGCTGCTACTGCAAGCTGACTTTTATTTTATTTGGGGCTATTTGTATAACTGAGAGAGTATATGGCTACATCCTTTCTATTACAATGTGCTTTACTATACTTAGCCTGTGGCTCATCCTATTCATAAAAAATCAGGTCTCAGTGTTTGTGGAGTACAACATTATAGAGCCCTCTTTGCCTAATGGAGCCTAATGTTTCCTAATGCTGCTACAGTTAATGCTTTTGGTGCCTTAAGGAACAAATATGGATCTAGTAGATCCAGCAGGCTGCTTTCATTAGTGACTGTTGTCGTTATCTATTTATTATGTAAGAAGTGATGTGTTTGATTGTTAAATTCTCCTTTGTCAATTCTATACACATCACTTGCACTACAGCCAAGGTCTGGCTACCCGACCCTTAGATTACATGACCTGCCAGGCATGTCCCTTTAGGTCTTCTTGTTGTATTTTCTTCTTTTCAATCAAAGAGACTCTGCATCACATGTTACCCAGAACAAACTACAACTGTCTTTCAGAAATACAATACAATATCAGCATATATTACAGTTTGCTTCAATTGTCTACAAGCAGAATATAGTTTGCAGTGTCCAGCTTAGGACACTTTGGAGGCATAAGGGTACCACATGTTGCAGCACACATTCCCTTGCCTTTAAAGTAAAATTCTGTAAGGGAGTTGGACAATTGAAAACAATTCTCTAATATAAGCAATCATTCTTGGCTAACAGAACATATCCATGGCTCAGTTAATTTAAATACCATATGCTTTGTTAAAAACATAAGGGATATGTTTCTCTGAGGGTGAGGATAGAGAAAGAAATAGCATGACTTGCACCCTTTACCTAAACTCTGATTGTGTTTGTCACGTTTGACTTTTGTTATTACACTGAGCTCTTACAACTTGCTTTTAACATACAGTAAGTAACATGTGGCCTTACTATACATTTACATTGTCTACAAGTTGTAAATCACCCCCCACTTACCTGTAGCTGCAGGCACTTTAGAATTTTGCATCCTCAAGGTAATACTTTACTGTATATGCTCATGTAGAAGCTTAGCATTCATATAGCATTGTGGATTCATTCCACTAGGTGGCAATATGACTAACTGTAATTAATACTTCCAAACAAGAACATGGAACCAGTAAGCTCAGAGGAGGCTTGATGGCCGGATTGAGGATCCAAGAACAGTAAAGCAGGGAAATAA